>CM032409.1:1471865-1609972 GCA_019049475.1 Eueides isabella | reverse complement strand
CATACGTGTTGCCATTTCTGACAACGTGACTCTTCCACACGTACTTTATTCGCCTCTTACGACACCATCAGTACCAGGGTGTTCCTATTCTAAGCCGGAATCACACGGCAAAGTGGAACGGAGTGTCTTAACATTAGGTTCCCAAGTTCCCTCTGCCTACCCTGCCATGTGCGGGATACAGCGTGAAGCTGAGTAACCTGTCTGTCCGTGACATGTCCGTGATTTATTTAATATAAATTCATATTCTTCATGATGGTTTCTTAGTTATATTTAGCTGTTTAACAGCTAAAGTCACTTTGTATGTATTATGTAAATAGATTTTTTTGAGGCATTTTTCTTGACATTTCTAATTATGTTTACTTTTATATTTAGATTTGTTTGTTTGTTATTTCCATTAACCGAGCGGGCGAAGCCGCCGATAAAAGCTAGTCGAGATATAAGATACAAGAGACCATCCCAAGAAAGTATCAGAATAACGCCGTCAGTCTGAACAAGCGTTGCATACAAAGTGCCTAATATATATTGTATGTATCATACATAATATCGTGTATGTATATGTGTATCGTAAATACTGTGATTATCTACGTAAATGTGATAAATTTTGGTTTTAAAGTTCTTGAGTTAAGGAAAAATAATACGTTGTAAAGAAAATTACGGATTTAAGACATTGCCTTGGTATTTAAAAGATATAGAATAGATTTGATTTTGTTAGTATATAATTGTACAATTTACGGCGTTGAGTTACGTGACTCAACAAGCAATTCTATGAAAATAAAGTAAAAACCTAGTTTAACTTAACGCTGAATCCCGCACGAGGCAGGGTAGGCAGAGGGAACCCTTCCCTAGTGTTATGACAATCCGCTCCACTTCCGTTCTCCACTTTCCGCCGAATTTGAGGCATTGCGTGTTGAGTGGCGGCACTCAACGCCGTGCTTTGCCTTATTACCAGAGCGAAGAAGTGAAAAATTAAATATTTAAATTGATAATGTTAAATATTTCATTTCCTCGATCGGGAATCGAACCCAGAACCTGTAGGTTACAGTCACACGCTTGTGCCACTGCGCCACGACAGGCCCTTACAAACCTAGCTAAGCTTAGCTAACAGCCTGCTTTCAGTAAGATACTAAGAAAACATAGCTGAGATCGAAATTAAGAATTAAATTATTTTTTTCTAAAATATTCTATAATAATATGTGGTGCACTTTAAAAAGTATGGAATGGAACCTTTACAGGAACGATTTGTTAGTCTGTCCATCCGTCCGATTCGCACTTGACCGCTTTTTACGTCATAACTTAAAAGCACGCTTTAAATTTTTTATATTAAATATTTGTTTTTCAAAAACATTAAAATATTTAAGAATTTTCAATACAAAATAGATACTTTCTAAGTTAAATTACCCAAATCGTTACCGACAAGTTTTCAAGTTTAGGCGTTTAATTAAGTTTCACTTAAACAAAACTTTGCTTAGCGAATGAGTTGTACCATCACAAATAGGTATACTCTGAGACGTTCTTAAATCGCCTTTGAAAGATTTATTAATTGGTTTTGAGATGAAAATCTGTCTGTAATCGCGTTATTTTAAGGTCACTTTCCACTCAGCTCCACACTTTGCTCTGGGAACCTAAGGTGGCATCGTGTCTCCTCTTAACACGTAATGCCTTTAATTCGGCTTAAAGTGGGGAAAAGGATTTTTTTCCAATTTATGTGTTTCGGAAATAATTATAATATAATGTAGGAATGAGGTACAAAAAGTAGAGTTATTTGAGAATATTTTGTTAAATGTAGATTTTTTTTTAGCTTCACGCTGTATCCCGCACGAGGCAGGGTAGGCAGAGGGAACCCGGGGACCTTGTGTAAAGACACTCCGTTCCACTTCCGTTCCCCACTTTCCGCCGAATTTGAGGCATTGCGTGTTGAGTGGCGGAACTCAACGCCGCGCTTTGCCTTAATTTTTTTCTATATCTCCTTTATTACTAGCGGAGTAACTTTGTTTCTCTTGCGGAAAGTGGGGAACGGAAGTGGAACAGAGTGTCCTAACACTAGGTTCCCGGGTGCCCTCTGCCTATCCTGATTCTTGCGGGATACCGCCTGAAGTTGAAAAAAAAAAACTTTCTTTTACCTCGTCCATAGTCACTTTTTATGTGACTTTCCTCCATTAATATCAATGAAACACCTTGTGGAAAACGACTGTTTAGAAAATTACCTTTCTTTATTAGAAAACATTGTGTAAGAACACATATTTATGTTTTCATAACTTAGTAGGGCTTTGTAATGATACATTTTGGAAGGTTGTTCCTACTATTAACTGACTGTTTTAACTTCACGGTGTATCCGATACGTGGCTAGTTAGACAGGAGGAACTTGGGAACTTAGTGTTAAGACACTCCGTTCCACTTCCGTTCCCCACTTTCCGCCGAATTTGAGGCGTTGCGTGTTGAGTGGCGGAATTCAACGCCGCGTTTTGCCTGGTACTAGACCGAAGAAATGAAAACATTAAAATATTAATTATTTTACATTTCCTCGTGTAGGGATTGAACTCACAACCTGTCACACACTTGTGCCGCTGCGCCACGTCAGGCCTCATTTATACAGATTTGTTTATACTAATTAAACCCAAAATCATCGACCACATTTTGAACTCAAAACTATCAGGAAGACCAAGCGCTCCACTGAGCTACGAAGGCGTCAACATAATAAATATTAGTTCATTTCATTTGAACATAAGCTGTGTTTAATTTTATATGCATCGTTTATTCTAACTCGAGTATGACATCTGGACTTATTGTTTATATGTTGTAAGGTTGCTGTTAGAATACACACATTAATGTATATTTTTTTTCAGCACATGGCAGAGTAGGCAGAGGAAATTTGGGAATACAGTGTTGAAAATCGCCATTCCCCACTTTTCGACGGCTGTGAGACATTGCGTATTGAGTGGCGGAACTCAACGCCGCACTTTACCTTGTTTCCAAAGGGGAGACATAAAAATTGTATTTTTTTTTATTTCCTCGAGTGTGTATCGAACACAGATACATAAACTGTAGCGTCCGTTTGTGATTTTAAAATACCCATGTTGTTTCAATTGCATTTTTATTTTTCTCTGTCTGTCGTTCTGTTTATCCTGTCTCTGAATAATAACATGAACTAATTTTTATGTTTTAACATATAAAAATGTGATTATTTTTGCGTAAATAAGATATATGTTGCGAGTGGTAGAAACACGTTGCCAGCAATGGCAACACGCATGGGCAGACTCGACCAGATTGTTACCACATCCGGCATTTAAGACCGGCGTTAAGTAGTGGCTTTGCCCACTGCGTTTCGCGTTAGGTAATGCCGGGCCCCGGTGCCTATCCACCTTAAAAGACGGCAACGCTCCCGTAGCTCCTCTGGAGTTACACGGGGCCGTGGGTGACGGTGATCACTTACCATCAGGTGATCCGTACGCTCGTTTGCCGTCCTCTTCCATAAAAGAAAAATAAATAAATATAATTACGAATTATAAAATGCATAAAAGTATACATATGTACACAATATTATCTGAAATAATTATTTAAATTTACTTAAATACACTCAAATTATTTTAAAATAAATATAGTTTAAGCGAGGAAAGCTGCGTGGTAACTATATATTATGTTGCTATTATATGAAGGCTGCTATATACAAAAATAGGTAAAATATTGTTATATTATGCGGCGTTGAGTTCCGCCACTCGATACTCAAAGCGTCGACACTTGGATTAATCTTAACTACGTACCCTGCCATGTGCAAGATACAGCGTGAACGAAAAAAAGATAAGATATAAAAATATCTCCATATTCAGACTTCAACCTTATAGAAAGAATAAAGGGTAACCATCAATCACGGTACAAAAAACTGACATCACACAGTAAATTCTGGCCATTATGGCGACTTACGACGTAATGTCCGTATATTTGTCACACCGTACCTCTAATTCTGTTACCTCAAGGAAGATGTGCAAATAAATTGTTATCAAACGATTAAGGGATTTTGTTTTTACACGTGTTTTTTTCTTTTAGCTTCACGCTCTTTCCCGTATAACAGGAGTATATGTAGTGATAAGGCATTTCGTTTCCCATGCTTTGGAGATATAGTGCGTTGAGCGGCGGAGTTTAACGTCGCGCTTTGTCTATCAGATTAAGATAATGACAATAAATTAAATATTTATATTGAAATTCTTCGAGATCTGTCGTAGTGCAGCGGCACTAGCGTGTGATTGCAAAAGACAGATTGTGGGTTCGATCCCCACTCGCGATCCCCATATGTAAATTAAATATATAACATTTTCATTTTTCGCTCTGGTAACAAGGCAAAACGCGGCGTTGTCCGCCCCGCCCCTTAACACGCGATGCTCAAATCCGGCGGAAAGTGGGAAACGGAAGTGGAACGGAGTGTCTTAACACTAGGTTCCTAAGTTCCCTCTGCCTACTCTGCCATGTGCGGGATGCGGCGTGAAGTTAAGTAGAAATTCTTCGAGTGGAAATCAATCTCACACTATCCACTACGTTACGATGGCTTCGCAGTGTAGGTTTGAGAGTATGTTAATATTGAGATTTCTCTTCCGACCCCGCTTTGATAAATGTGAACAGAAAAAAATAAAATATTTTAAAAAATAAACACTCTCCCTCGAATGAGAATTAAACCAAAATCTGTCGCAGTTATACAATATCACGCTGTATCCCGCAGCTAGCGGGATAGGCAGGTGAAATCACGCTAATAGACATTCCTCTGCTCGCTTAATTTTCCAGGCATTGCTTTGTCAGTGGAGAAACTTAACGTAGCGCTTTTTGCTTTCGTCATGGGAACAGAGTGTCGTAACACTAAGTTTCCAATTTATTTTTCCTACCCTGTTAGAAGGTAAAGCATAAGTTTAGATAGTCTTGGCTGGCGTTGTTTAAAGAAAATTCAAAACATTTTGTAGTTACCTTTTGCCACAAAGACAATAGATTTTAATATTCACCAAGTCCTAACTGCATTGTGTCTGAATTTATAGCGTATTCATATAATGTATGAAATATTAGAACGTGTTGTGCAAGAATTTTTATATTTAAATCGGTTTGTGAGATGTTTTCTCCTTTCACGCTCTATCCCGTAAATAGCAAGGTGGGCAGAATGAACAGAGTATCTTAACACTCCGTATAACGTTGATTTCCGGCATTCAATGAAATCTCATTTAAAAGATAGTCTTCTATGTTTTTACTATGTTTTAAAGTGTTATTCCACACTTAGGACAGAAAATACTAAACTTAAATTTAAGACATAGTAAAAATATTAAAATAAATAGGATTCTCTCTTGCCAAACGATAATTCTTACGAGTTGTCTTTGGGTAGCGGAAATTTGTAAAAATCTCCCTACAGAGATGCTAACAACATAAATAAGTTGTAACAAGCGTATAAGAATTCGACGGAGCTTGGTGAGAACGAATGGCTTGGTTGGTCAGAGCGCTGGAACGGTTTTCCAGAGGCGCGGATTCAAATCCTGCTTCGTTCAAAATTTTTATACGCTTTTTAAATTTAAGTTTAGTATATAGTCTTCTATGGTTTTCTATTTTTTATTAATGAGAACTGTCGTGGCGCAGCGACACAAGCGTGTGACTGTAACCGACTATTATATCTGTAACCGATAGGTTGTGGGTTCCATCCCCAATCGAGAAAATGAAATATTTAATATTTTCAATTTAAATATTTAACGTTTTTATTTCTTCGCTCTGGTACAAGGCAAAACGCGGCGTTGACTTCTGCCACTCAACACGACATGTCTTAAATTCGGCGGAAAGTGGGGAACGGAAGTGGAACGGAGTGTCTTAACACTAGGTTCCCAAGGACCCCTTTGCCTACCCTACAATATGCGGGATACAGCGTGAAGCTGAGTATTTTTTTTTATCTATATCAGTGTCCCGCAGATGGCAGAGTAGACAAAGGGAACTTGAGCCAAGTGTTCAGACACTCCGTTCTGGTCCTTGGCTTCTGTCGAGTTTGAGGCATTGTGTGTTGTTAATTCCCTAAAATGGAATCGAATGTGCGATCTCTACTTAAAATTAAACAGCATTCTTTAAATCTTAGGCTCCAATTCCTTTGTTCACCCATCCGTGACAATTCTCTAGATATTGGTTTACTACAAGTCAAATTCCTACTCGACGCCTCGTAGGGGCGGACTCTTTACATTAACGATAGTGATGTAAGTGTATCGATATATTTTTAATTATATTAATATATTTATGATTTGTATTTTGTATGTGGCAGAGGCACTTGGTAAACCTGGTATTACGACTTTCCGTTGTTTATACACGTTAAGTATTTTGTGTTGAGTGGCGGAACTTAACGCCGGATACGTTAACTATTTATAATTTAATAAAATTACGATTAATTAATAAAATAATAAAAGTACTAATCAAACAGAAGATTAATTGATTGATTTTAAAATTAAGTTAATTAAACATTTAAAAAATGATTTTATACAAATAGATAATAAGTATCGTACGTAGATTAATTAAGAGCATCCATATTTATTTTGAATGTTTGTGTATAATTGATCACGAAATTATTGAACTTGTTTAAGAAGTCCATTAACCAATCTATTATATGTTATATATAAATTCGCCGCCGAATTTGAGACATTGCGTATTGGGTGGCAGAACTCAACGCCGCGTTTTGCTTTGTACCAGAGCGAAGAAATGAAAACATTAAATATTTCAAAATAAAAATATTAAATATTTCATTTCCTCGAGTGGGGATCGAACCCAGTACTGTAGGTTACAGTCACACGCTTGTGCCCTTGCGCCATGAAAGGCCTCGGTAAGGGCAAGCGTGAGACTGAAAGCGACGACATGTGGCTTCAATCTCTACACGAAGAAATTAAGTATTTATTATTTCTTTCATTAGTTCTGGTAAGGCAAAACACGGCGTTGAGATCCGCCACTTAAAATGAGAAACGCAAATGTTGTTATGAGAACAGAGCGTCTACTTAATATTAGGTGCCCATGTACCATCTGTCCAACCAGGCCTTGTGCCAAAAAGCGTGGAAAAAATAAAAAGATAAAAATTCATCGACAAATCATCCACCCACCCCTAAGCCGATTGCTCGACAAACCGCATTTTGCGGGAGTCGCTCAGCGTTTCCGAAATTAGATTTGCTCTGTGAACTGTAAGTCGGATTAATGCCCGTTTTCTGGAGATTCTTGGCCTTAGCGCAACAGATATTCACTATAGCTACGTGAAATTATAATTATTTCCATTCTCTCTCTCTCAGCTTCACGCTGTATCCCGCACTAGGCAGGGTAGGCAGAGGGAACGGAAGTGGAACGTAGTGTTATGACACTCCGTTCCACTTCCTTTGCCCACTTTCCGTCGAATTTGAGGCATTGCATGTTGAGGGGCGGAACTCAACGCTGCGCTTTGCCTTATTACCAGAGCGAAGAAATGAAACATTAAATATTTTAAATTGAAAATATTAAATATTTCATTTCCTCGACTGGGGATCGAACCCAGAACCTGTCGGTTACAGTCACACTCTTGTGCCGCTGCGCCACGACAGGCCTCAATAATTATTTTCATATTATTTAATTATTTTCATATACATATTAAAGCCTGTCGTGGCGCATTCATTTCCGTGTATAATAACTAACAACCCCTTTCAGTATAATTCGTACCTTTTTAATTATAAATTGGCAGCCTAAGTGGTTTTACATTCTTTGATTTAGATTGCTTTGTTTTGAGTGATTGTTAAATTGAAGTACATGTTAAATTATAGTATACGTTCGATTTACATATATATAATTTAAGTGGGGAACGGAAGTGGAACGAAGTGTCTTAACACTAGGTTCCCAGGTTCCCTCTGCTCACCCTGCCATGTGCGGGATACAGCGTGAAGCTGAGTGAGTTATTTTTTTCGGTCTAGCATCTTGGCAACGCGCGGCGTTGAGCGCACAGTACCTCGAAAACTTATCTAAAAATTGAAACAAAGTGTTAACTGAAAGCTTAAAAACTAGATTTTTTCTAAAATTTACTGTTATTGTGAATCTTCTATAACAGAATATATATAAAATCTCCAAAGTATGTTACTTTGGAGATGAATGTGTCGAGAACTATTACTAGAACATATTTTGATAACAATTTCTTTTTTACTAACTTCACCGTATCCCATAGCTATCAGAGGGAACATAGGAACCTAGTCTTAAGCCACTACGTTCCCATTACGACACATCACAATTTTACTATAGCGACACTACAAAAGCCTGTTGTGGCGCAGCGGCACAAGCGTGTGACTGTAACCGACAGGTTCTGGGTCCGATCCCTGGGTCGAGGAAATGAAATATTTCATATTTTCAATTTAAATATTTAATGTTCATTTCTTCGCTCTGGTAATAAGGCGAAGCGCGGCGTTAAGTTCCGCCACTCAACACGCAATGCCTCAAATTCGGAAAGTGGAGAACAGAAGTGGAACGGAGTGTCTTAACACTTGGTTCCCGGCTTTCCTATGCTCACCCTGCCATGTGCGGGATACAGCGTGAAGCTAAAAAACAAAAAAGATATTAAAGCTGTTGTGGCGTAGAACGAGTATACGAGATAATTCTACGGTTGCAGGTTCGATTCTTATTCGTAGAAATAAATATTTAATATTTAATTATTTGCTCTGGTAACGAGGCAAATCACGTTAAGTTTAGCCATTCGAGCATTGTAAGAGTAAAAACTGACCTCACGCCGATATATTGAAAAATGGGACCATCATGATGCAAGAGCCATAAAGATGTGACTATAATTACGCTATAATCTCTGGGAATAAAAAATATTTTATATTTAAATTTCTCCGCTCTGGTAACGAAGAAAGACATTGATATTGCATTCCCACGAGTAGGAATCGAACTCACTCAATACTCTTCATACTCCACGATGGCCTCACCGTAATATCAGACATACTTATAAACCAAGTTAACTTATTTCATTATTGAGGCCTGTTGAGGCTCAGTGGCACAAGCGTGTGACCGTAAGCAAAAGGTTGTGAGTTTGATGCGTACTCGTAGAAATAAAACATTTAATATATTCAAATGAAATATTTAATGGCGTTGAGTTCAGCCGCTCAACACGTAATGATTCAAATTCAGCGGAAAGTGGAGAATGAAACGGAGTGTTTTAACACTAGGTTCCGAGGTTCCCTTTGTCTACCCTGACATTAGCGGGATACAGCGTGAAGCTGAAAAATAATAATACAGTTAGGCAAATACTAATCTAGACTATTATAGGTTTAAGTACTAAAACTAAATTAACATCTACTGTAGGTACTGTATATCAGGATCATACGTTGTTACTAAGATTAATGACCATATAGAGAATCGGAAATCTAATGGATATGGTAATTTACATTCGTTTGAAATTGCTCTATGATTAAAGCATAAGGTTGTTAGTAAATACGATGGTATAAAGTTCAAATCCTGTTCGACGATATGTGTGAACATCAACCTAATGGGTTAGAGTATGATGTTAAGTTTCGCTAATTAACTAATATAATTTTAATGGAGAGACAGAGAGAGAAAAAGAGAGAAAGAGCTTAAATAAAAACTGTTAATAAGTGTAAATTGTATGTAAAAGTGTAATGTAAAGTTGTGACTATAAAGTGTTTATGTATCTTATATGTCCTTTCTGAAAATGTTGTCTAATTATTTTTTTTATGTACACGCTGTATCCCGCACTTGGTACTGACGTAACTTAGAAACACAGTGTTACGACATTCCGTTCCGAACTCCACCGAATTTGAATAGGCAAAAAAATTACGGAAGTCAACACCGCGCTTTGTACCAGAACGAATAAATGAAAATATTTCATTTTCTCCAGTCGAAGTCCAGTCCACAACTTCTCGCGCTTATTGCCATCAAGTTGACTATACTTATAATAAATTAAAATACATATATTTATCATGTAGCAAAGGTTTTTCCTTTCAGCATACTCATTCTAAGCTTAATCTCGGTGATTTTACTTCTCTCATTGACTTCATTTTGAATTCAGTTCGCTAGAGAAATCCAAGCGTTGCGCTATCCATAACTCGCTGAGCGTTTGTTAATTTATGGACCAACCATGTCTCATATGGACTGATACTCGGAGCCCACACGTGCCACGTTCAGCCAATCGTAGGAAGGATCCGTGCCCTTAAGCACGATGTACAGACGGTTTAAGTCAGTAATAGTGTATGTATGTAATATACAATGTAATTTAGTAAAGAATTTGTCAACAAAAATAATAGGGTATAAATTGTTCTGAAAACTGAAACACCAGATCTAGAACTTTAAGGGACCAGATCCAGTTAAGCCATAAGAAATATAGAATAGACGCCTCAACAACAGTTGTTCAGGATGATGATGTTTCTGTCGAGATATAATAATCGAAGATCTGGAACATATCATAGTGATCTAGGTATCTGATATAGTTTCGTGAGAGATCAGCTAATTTGTAAGATATCGAGAAATTACGCTTTAGCAAAAGTTAACAAGGTATGATGACCGATTTCTGTTGACGTATAAAAATCTAAGATACGAAACGGTTTGTGTTTCAATTAAAATGTTTAATTGAAACACAAAGTTTCAATTAAACAAAGTTTATAAAGAAAATTTTCTTTTTTTTTTGCTTGAACGGAGTCACGGCCACCAGTTACGCCTAATAATTCACTTAGCTTGACGCTGTATCTCGCACATGGTAGGGTAGGTAAAGGGAATTTGGGAACCTAGTGTTAAGACACTCCGTTCCACATCCGATCCCCACTTTCCGCCGAACTTGAGGCGGAAAGTGGGGATCGAATGTGGAACGGAGTGGCTTGATTACGTGTTGAATGGCGGAACTCAACGCCACGGTTTGCCTTGTACCATAGCGAAGAAATGAAAACATTAAATATTAAATATAACAAATATATAACAATATTAAATATAAACATTAAATATATCGAGTGGAAATCGAACCCACAACCTGTTGGTTACAGTTACACGCTTGTGCTGCTGCGACAGGCCTCAAACTCAAAAAATGCGTCTAATAAAATGATTTGATTTTGACTCTGACTAAGCGAACAGCCCAGGACCGGGCTCTATGAGAGAGGCTCATTGATAGATGGCAGTACGCCAAGACGACATTATTAAAAATTCAATATCATCAATTTGGAAAATAGAGCACGTCAAAACTAGATTTCCTCTGCCTGCTTCTTTACTAACTTCACACCGTATTTACTATCTCGCAGGAAGAAGAGGGAACCTGGCATGCTAATGTTAAGACACCCCCATTTAGATACTACATTTATATACTGCCGAACTCATGAAGCATTTTGGATTTCTGAACTAAAAATTGATAGTTCAGACAGAAATCCATTCCATTTCTTCGCTCCGTAGACAAAATATGGCGTTAAATTCTGACTGAGCTCTGATTTCTCAATAGAATTGCGCTTAGGGACGGAGTGTCTTAGCACTAGGTTCCCACTACTTCTCTTATATATGAGACAAAAAGCACAAAACTGCTTTAAGCTATTCTAATTTTTCCTAAACAGTTAAGTTATATCGTAACTGGATTAATTTTACGGTCACGACTGATGTACGCACTGCGTTGGACTAACGAATGTGTTGAGTGGTTATCGTTACTGAAATATTTATATTTGCATTACAGGGTTAGTGCTCTATTTGTTTTGTTTCATATATGGAGATTTGCATTTAGGAATTTGAAGTTACGGACAAAACATATGGTTTCCATGAGGTGTAGGTTCAACTCTGGCTACGTTTAAGTTTTTAAATAAATTTAGATATCAAGTATTATTCTTTTCTTATTGTGTAAAAAAAAAGTTGTATTTGTGACTTCAATTCCCACTCGGGGGATTAAATTTTGTAATATTATTTCTTTTCTCCACATCTCAAGAACAATTTCCTCAAGAGAAATCAACGGAAAGTGAGAAACAGAAGTTTATTATAGAAACAAACTATCTTAACAGTTGTTGTTGTAGTGAAAGTATTTTATTGTATATCAAAAGCTTAAATTATATAATGAGTATTAACTTATATGAATTAAAATGAGTCTTTTTTTAGAATAAAATAATATATGTTGATTTGAAAAAATATTATATCAAAAGTGTAAAATTTTCTTAACTGTTAGAATTACTTGGATATATGTTAATCGATTTGCTAAAAAAAATATTTAAATTGACATTTAGCAAAGATAAAAAAAACACACACTTCATTTACAAGCTACATACAAACTCAATAAATAATATTTCATAAACAATCTTAAATTTAGTATCCATATCACACAAACATACATACATATATCTATAATATTTTACACAAAAGCCATTCCACAGATCCCCAGTGCGTTCTCATTACTCTTTAGTAATAAACGGAGCTCTGCGTGGATGTTACATAATTTGTGTCCTTTGATATTCCCACTGAAATTGGGCCTTTACATTATTTTAACCATTTATGTTGAAATTGAAGGAAAATCCCGTTTGACCGTCTCAAAGATGGCGGTAGCACGTTCGAATTTAAATAATTGAGTCTGTTTACGCAATTTGGCTATTAATACTATTTCCATTAAAAAAAATATTTAATATTATTTTAATATCAAGTAAGAGTTTCCAAGAAACTAAACATCGGCGAATTCGTAAATGGCAATATTGGTGTTCTCTGGTAGAACTATATGAATTTTATGAAGAAAACAGCGATAGATATGTATGATGCTTTAGCAAAAAGAGCGACGAATGGTGGTATAATGAAGTAAAAGATGCTGTAGGAAGAAAAAAGAAAAAAGAGAGAAATAGAAAAGAGCGTACAAGCTGCATAAGCTTTAAAAGAAATTACTTAAAAAAAATAACGCATGAAAATTCAGGTAAAGAAAGAGATTTAAAAGATTAAAATCTTTCAGGAAAATAAAAACCTTTTCTTGTGATAAGTGAGCTATTGACGAAGTTGCTCGCTAACCTATAGAATATAATTGAACAGTGTAGAATAAAAGTATCAACTTTACCTTAAGTAGCAGCGAAACGCTGAGTCTTGATGTAGCCGACGGCCAACGGTTTGGTTACTACCGAGATCCGAGACCCGAGGGCCTTACTGGCTGTCGCAATTTATGCTAGAAGTTTTGGGAGGTCAGATAATTGGTGAGGTGCAGTACAAAGTGCCGTCTTGTGGCATTTGTACATACATACACAGTTCACAGATGACTCCGAAAGGCTGTTGTGGGAGGTTCGAGGGAGCTTTAGACTTGAAAGAGGTTATATGGATCAGATCTCTCTTTGCATGATGACGGAAACATTTTTGGCCGTAATCTAAAATGTTTTCACTACTTTTCTGTATCTGAAAAAGGCGTTTGACGGGTTGTAAAAGAAGATCACAGCAGTAAAACAAAGCGAAATTGAAGTGAAAATAGATGACTTAGATGTAAACTGAATGCTCTACGCATGTGCAGTGTTCATTAGAAAAAATGTTCTGGAAATAATAGTTTAAATTTGAATGTGAATAAGATGAAGGTTGAAATTTGAAAGAAACGAAGAAAGGACGGGATATCATATCAGCGTTAATGACAAGACATTAGAACAAGTTAATTAAGCGGAATATCTAAGAATTATGTTTTGCAGAGACAGAAGTTAAGAAATGAATGAGGTAATGAAAGCGTATTGCTGCTGGACACTGTTAGCACTGTTAGCGGCAACATACGGCTTAGTTGCATTGATGGGATGGTGAAATGTCAACAGAGCTGCACGTTTAGCCTTGGCAGTGAAACGTGGGTATTGCAGAAGAATATATAAAAGGTGAACGCTATAGAAACGATAGCGATCTCTTCGTAGGGTATGCAGAGTCAGTTTAGCTCATTGCATACCCGATGAAGAGATACTCAGAATGGTAGGGTGCCATTTTGTATTTGCAAGAATATCACGGTGACAACAAAGAAAAACATGCCAGCGAGTGAGCGATAAAAGAATAACAAAAAAAAATGAAGGAAAAATGAATACGGTGAGAGAAGTAGGGGGAGACTTCGATTGACCTAACAAAACACAATATCTACGATACTGGAGGTAGTTCACGTAAAATGCAATAGGACCCCCGCAGAGCATGTATGAAGAGCTTGATAACAGTGAACGAGGTGACAAAGTAAGAGTAGTATGCAAGATGTTTGGGCGCTCCGTTCTCTCTGGCTAACCCGCTACGGATACAATGTGATAGACAAAGTGCTAAATATACTTACTCAGCTTCACGCTGTATCCCGCACATGGCAGGGTAGGCAGAGGGAACTTAATTCAACTTAAAACTTAATGATAGGTAAGTTCTGACACTCAACAAGCAATGCCTCATATGTGGTGGAAGTTTCGTAATGGGATAGGAGTGTTTTAACACTAGTTTTTTTAAGTTTCCTCTGTCGTATATTCGGGATACAAAGTCGCCTTAAAAAAGAAAAAAATATATATTATTATCAACAATTTATGGACAAACTGAGGCCAGACTAGTGTGAGTTCGATTCCCAATCGAGACAATAAAATATTTAATATTTTCAGTTCCTTGCACTGATGACAATGATGAACACGGCGTTGAGTTACGATACTAAAAAATGAATGCCTTTAGTTTTAAAAGAAACAAAATCTCTTAACAGTACGTTCCCAGGTTCCCAAAAAAAAAGTATGTGTGTCCGAGAAAAAACTTTAAAAGAGTCCCCCTACATCCCCACCTTCCCTTTTTATTACATCCCTCCCTCACACCGTAATGAACGGAATTGTGTAATGTTATTAGAAATAATGTTTTATTTCACCTAAAATAATATAAAGCTGTCATTATGATATATTTTATAGGCTTTTTTGTTCCAGAATTTATAATGTAGGATTTTCAAGATTTTTTGTGTAAATTAAGGTTCTTAGTTGTAAGTACGTTTTTCATTGTATTTTATAACAATAGAATATATTTAAGACATACAGTTGCCGCGCGGCTTCGTCTGTTAGATGATGATATGTGAAAAAATAGTTTTTCATTTTTTTTATGTGGATTAAGGAAAAATTGACAAAATTAAGAAATCTGCATTGTATTAAAGCTTTATAATTTATTTATTTAGGTGTTTTTTTTTTTTTATTTTCATCGTAGAACTTTTTTATATGTTTTATTATAAAGTATTACATATCTTTTTTGGAAATAAATTTAATAATTTTGGGAATAGCGATATTATTATTAATTCAAGTTGAATTATATATTTTTTTTTAAAAATAACTAAAATTTTTACCTGGATTTAGAATAAAAGAAGAAAACGCCATTACAAATAAAAAGTTGGCAACGGAACAGAGTGCCTTAACACTAAGTTCCCAAGTTCCCTCCCCCTGCCATGTGCAGGATGCAGCGTGAAGCTAAGTTAAGTTAAGTAAAATTACAACAGAGCACGATGGGTGGTTCTGCTCTTTTATTTTTAATTAATATTCTTTGTCTTCTGCGACAACTATTATATCAAAGTCTAATTCTATAGACAAAAAATATAACGACAAAAGTCCCTGAAAAAAGGCAAACCTAAAAGAAAACTGAACAAAATTAAAAAGGCATTTGTTACTCAGTTATTACTCAAACGATTTTAGATTACAGAGCAGTTCCAGTCGTGGTTTGCCTATCAATTTGTCCCTACAAACCTTTACCTGGAGAATTTCTTGTGATCGATGAAATTGTGAAATAGTTAGTAGTTGTTCAAAATAGACGATGGTTGTGGGTTGAATTTTATTTTTTAAATAGTGTGGGCAGATGTACTTTGGAAACCTAGCGTTAAGATAGAATATTCGCACGAGGCAGGGTAGGCAGAGGAAACCTGGGAACCTATTAAGACACTCCGTTCCACTCCCAATCCCCAACAACAACTTTTAATTTGTACTTAATCAAAGGATTTCCTTATAAAATGATAACAGGACATGAAGGTTTAATAATTACGATTCTTAAACACTTTGGAAACGTACTATAAAGATTTAAGAAGTACGAGTACTTTTAGAGCTCCAATTCAACAACTAACAAGATTTAAAACGAAACAAATTCAACCAGGCTAATCGTTAATTTGACCAGATATTCCAAAAATGGTAATAAACATTTATTAGCATGTTTGGAAAACCCGACGATTCGAACTTCTTATTTTAAAAATATCATAGCACCTAACGTCTAGACTGGACTTTAAATTTGTTTCATTTAAAATGTATAATTTTTCCAGCTTCACGCTGTATCCCGCACTAGGCAGGGTAGGCAGAGGGAACGCAAGTGAAACCTAGTGTTATGACACTCCGTTCCACTTCCGTTCCCCACTTTCCGCCGAACTTGAGGCATTGCGTGTTGAGTGGCGGAACTCAACGCTGCGCTTTGCCTTATTACCAGAGCGAAGAAATGAAACATTTAATATTTAAATTAAAAATATTAAATATTTTATTTTCCTCGACTGGGGATCGAACCCAGAACCTGTCGGTTACAGTCACATTCTTGTGCCGCTGCGCCACGACAGGCCTCAAATGTATAATAATCGCGAAAATCAAAGATCTTACAAAATAAAAACCAACAAGATATCGTGACCTATCTATAGGCAGACTCCAGTAAGGTTTTAACAGAGCTATGTAAACTTAATTCTCGACGTCAAAGCAAAGAGTGTGGCGACTGACGAACTGTTTACGTTCGACGCATCTATAGGCAATGTTGTACGGTCAGCAGAAAAACGATATATTTATCATATTTTTTATGATTTTATTTTTTATATTGTTCGCTATAGCCGTCGTTTACAATTTCTTAGTAACAACAGTTGTTGCTTTGAGTCTCGATTTATATTTCTAGTAACAAAATAATGTACGGTGATGAGTTGCCCCTTATCATGTAAGGTTCAGAAATTGAGTTAAAAGTGAGGAATGGAGAATGGGCATAAGGATCCCTTTTGCCTTTTCTGTTATATGTGGGATACAGCGTGAGGCTGCAAATGCGATAGGTTGTTCATTATTAAAAAAATGCATTATTACACACTTTAAATGTTTCTCACTAGACAAAGGTAGTAGTAGAAGAAAAAAGCGCGGCGTTGAGTTCCGCCACTCAACACTTGATGTGTTGAATTTGTTCGTTTTGTGCAATATCCGGGAAAAAAACACCCTTTTCAAAAATTTTCGCTGCTGTCAGTATAGCGTTTTAACGATAAGGTGGATATATGGAGTGTAGTCACTATAAAGGCACGAGGCCTGTTTGACCCCTTGTTTAAAGTAACCCAATTTATAGGTGCCTACATGTGTTCCTCATACAGGATAGAGAGAGGCTGTAAGTTTGGAGCTACAATATACGTATATGACTTTTTTTTGTTTCATGACGTGTTTCTAGTGGCATAGCAGGGTAAGTATAGGGAACCTGGGAACCTAATGTTAAGACACTCTGTTCCCATCAAGACACTTCATTTTCTACCAATTTTTCTAGGTTGGGTTTTTTTTTATGGGTTATAGAGTGTCTAAATACTAGGTTCCCAAGTTCCCAAGTTTCTACCTTCCCTGCTGTATACGAAATAAAGCGTGTACCTAAAAATAAATATTATATTCAATCTAACCAGTATTTCTATATATAAAACAAAACAAACACAACCGATGGTATTGACCGTAAGTAAATGAATGCATTTCACATTCGACACGATTTCCATCAACACGTTTGATTTTTTACAAATATTTGTTGAAGTCTTATTTAGTTTTATATTTATATGAGATGCTGTAAATAGCTGTAAAGTGTAGTTATATAACCAGTTTTAATGGGAGAGACAGAACGAACTTGGGAACATAATGTCAAGTCACTCTGTTCTCAGTAAGACACTCCCGTCCTCCATTTTCTGTCAAATTTTCAAGGCATTGGAGTAGTAAGGAGTGGCAGAATTTAACGCCGAGTTTTGCCTTATTACAAATGGGAAATACTGTGTATATTTCTCTATACTTTTCTACTACTCCTCTCTGTGGTCGAACCCACACTTGTCACATTTAGCATCACGCTGCAACCGTGCGCAACAACAACACGTTATCTAAGTTTTGGATGAACCAACAAGTCCGCTAGTAAATTCAATAAAGTAGTATTTTTTTATATTATGTTAAAGTAATATATTTTTCCAAGCGAAAATGATAAAATGAAGCCAAAATGGATCTTCTACGATTTTGCATCCTTCACGAATTTGAGATCGTCGTTGCACAAACGTAAAATCCTTGATTGTAACCACGGTTGTTCTAGGTTCGATACTTATTCAGGAGATAAAAGGCGGCCTCCACTCAACACAATCTCTTAAAAATTTAGTGCTACGATGGGAACGGAGTGTCTTGTCCGTCTACCAATTCAGCATACGAAAAAACGGGGCTGCTAAAATAAATTCCACAATAAGTAGGGTAATATGGCAGCTCTAACGTTGTTAAAGGATGATCGTAAAACTTTAATGAATAAATCTACCTGATTGAGATCTCCATGCATATGGCACGATTTTACTGTAGAGTTGTACGAAATCTGTGTTTTGTTATAAAATTCGGCTAAAAGTGGGGAAGGGAACGGAATGTCTTAACACTAGATTCCCAAGTTCCCTCTACCTACCGTTGCCATGTGTGAGATATAGTGTGAAGCTGATACAATATATATTTTGAGGACAGCAGAGAGGCCTAGTGTTAAGTCACTCCGTTCTTTATTTTCCGTCTACTTACGATACTCTTGCCTAATAATTTTACAACACAAGAACAAGATTCAAACCCACAATCATAAATTTGTCTGTGGATTTGTACGTGCCAATCTCAGAATCGTCTTACCATTTAAATGCATTTTGGGCAGACTCGACCGGATCATTACCACCCCCGGCATTTAAGACCGGCGTTAAGTAGTGGCTTTGGCCACTGCGTTTCGCATTAGGTGATGCCGGGCCCCGGTGCCCTTCCATCTTAAAGGACGGCAACGCTCCTGTAGCTCCTCTGATGCTACACGGGGCCGTGGGTGACGGTGATCACTTACCATCAGGTGACCCGTACAATCGTAAATCGGTTGATAAATTAATTAAAAGATACATCAGTTTAAAATATTTAATTTGAAAAAGTACTATAATTTTTTTATTCATTTAGCTTAAATTTTCATATTTTTAGGTGATAGTGATATCTTTTTATTAAAACAAGAAAGTAACTGAGATTAGTACATAAAATTAAATAGGGTATAAAATAGGGTAATTCAAGCGTAGTACACTAAAAAAAGTATTTAAATATTTAATATTTTATATATATATATATATATATATATATATATATATATATATATATATATATATATATATATATATATTATATATATATATATATATATATATATATATATATATATATATATATATATATATATATATATATATATATATATATATATATATATATATATATATATATATATATATATATATATATATATATATATATATATATATATATATATATATATATATATATATATATATATATATATATATATATATATATATATATATATATATATATATATGTATATATATATTAAATATTTTATAGAAATTGCAGATATACATATAATTTACTTTCAACTTTGCATACGTTAACAAACAAAATAGCATTTCTTCACTAAATTTCAAGCTTGAATAATTTAACACGAAATAGCCAACGGTACCCTCCTCAACGATCACCGGTCCCGCGTCCCTTACAAATGGTATCTTCCCCACGCGCCTGTAAAATTTATATTTATTAAAATATGCGTTTTTATATAAGCCGTCGTTCCGCACTGTCTGTAAACGTGACGTCTGTGGTTTCAATTCCCACTCGGGTAATAATCTATATTCGTTAGCTCTACTAGATGCTTCGTTAATTACGTACGAGTTAAAAAAAATTATAAAAGTAGAATGTCACGTAAAACCAAACCGATTATTATTATTTCAACTTTAACAAAAAAAAATACTACTTAAAAAAAAATATATCTCCTAAAAAAAAATATTATAATACGTAAAAGATTAATATTTCTATAATTATAAATAAAGCGAAATAAAAGAAATAAGTGATGATGGTTCCTTTGGTATTGTTGAGTAATTTACAGTTCAAAAAGGCATTGGAGACTTAGTGGCGTTTGGTTGCCCACTATCCGCCGAATTACGACGCCAAACTATCCTTATAGGCCTGTCATGGTGCAGCGCCACAACCGTGTGACGGCAAACGACAGGTTGTGGGTTCGATCCCGACTCGAGGAAATAAAATTAATATTTTCAGATTAAATATTTCATGTTCTCATTTCTTCTCTAGGCAAAGCACGGCGTTGAGATCCGTGTCCTAACACTAGGCTTCAAAGCTACGTTTGCCTAGCCTGCTATGTGCGAGATACAGCATGATACATAAATTGCATGATACATAGAGTTTTAAGGACGAATGTGTAATACACCAAAATTGAGTGTAAACCCGTGTCCCAGATTCTTCCGGAATCCATTATATTACGTACTTTATTTGCTTCTAATACCTAAGTGTGTTTTAAAAACAAAACAAATATCTGAATAACTACGTGGAACATTTGATATATTTTTGTATAATTTGGGTCTTGTTGCTGCCCCTGGTACAAGCGTGGGAGTATCGAAAAGGTTGTAGGTTTAATTCTTGAAGAAAATGGAATATTACATATTTCAAATTTTACTGTTCCGCTTAGTAAGGAGTTGCGGCGTTTAGTTTCGCCACTCATCAAACTATATTTCAAATTCAGTGAGAAGTGTCTCAATGGGAATGAAGTGTCATAATATTACGTACCCGGGTATCCTTTGCCTACGTTTCTATGTAAGGACCTACGTTTCTATGTAAGGAATACAGCCTAAAGCAAAATATTAGTTTAATATTGATGAGCAATCATTAAACAAATTGATATTGCTTCATAAACATAAACAATATTTATGAAGGAAATAAATTTTAAATTCTGAAATTGCAAGAAAAACTCGGTGGGTAGTAATCGCGTTTTTTACTGTTTTTTAAACTATTATCTATTTACACATACATCCTTCAACCGATATGAAAACTTATGTAAAATAAATATATTTTAAACTTTTCTATAAACAAAGTAAAATTTTAAAACCTGTCCATACATCATACGAACTCAAACTGCTAACTCATAGTGTTAGATGGAGTTGGAATTGAACCGTGACTCCGATCTTTTAGGAAATATTTTATAATAAATTACTGTATAGTTTAAATGTAACGTCCGTTTTAAACGTACTTCAAAAAAGATAAATTCTCAATATATATATATATATATATATATATATATATATATATATATATATATATATATATATATATATATATATATATATATATATATATATATATATATATATATATATATACATATATATATATATATATATCATGTATTAAGCTGAAATTAATATCAAATATTGAGGTATACGGTTCCTTAGAACTCAAAAAAATGTAACGTCTATATCAAGAAAATCAGGAGACAATGCTTATGAGCATCGTTTCCTGTTGTATCTGCTAAATTTTGTATAAATTTTTTCACGTAATCAAAATTTAATTTGGCAGGATTCAAATAAAAAGAAAAATGCAGAAATGAAATACTCAATAAACTATAGGCGAAACTCATATGAAGTATTTTTGTTTTTTTTTTTAATTTAGTTTCAAGCTACGAGTATATCATGCAATTTCAATAGAAATTGGGAACCTATTGTTCAGGTACTCAGTTCCTATGAAAATACTTCCGTTACCTTACTTTCCACTGATTTTTTGAGGCATTGCGTATATGATTACCGAAAATCAAAACAAGAAATGAAAATATGAAATATTACATTTCCTCGAGAGAGAATTGATTCAACGACCTATGGTGATTTCATTAATGTGCCCTTTATCGTTTTTTAAATATTTTTTTTTTATTTTCTTACATTCATATTGTTAACGACACTGTTCTAAGTTACAAAGAATCAATGATGGCGTCTGCAAAACTAAAAGAGCAATTGAAGAAAGTATCAACTTGGTTCACAAAGTGAATAAAAAACTCAAATGCTACGAAGTCTATACAAGTGTCATTCACACTTAAAATAGAAGACGGCCCACCAGTGAAATTAAATGATGTGAATTTACCTTAGCAAGATACAGTAAAGTATCTGGGAATGCATCTTAGCAGAAAGCTCACATATAGAAATCCCATCGAGGCCAAAAGAGAACGCAAGAGAACGCATGTCAGAAACTTGGAGACACGTGCTGGCTTATTGGGAGAAAATTCTCAATTACCTCAAATTAGAAAATATATCTATAAGAGCTTCATAAAACAATTTTGGATGGCATTGAACTCTGTGGATCTACAGGCCACTTAAATATAGAAATTCTTCAATATTTCCAAAATAAGACCTTAAAAATGCAGAAGTCTACGATTTTCCTGAAATACCCACCATCAAGGAACAAATACAAAAAGCATGTATCGTAAAGTTCTGAGTACTGAGGACTAGCTTCAATCTGAAGAATCATTATTGAAGACTGAGATGACGCATCATAGGATCGGTTCATCTCCAAAAACAATCAAAACAGTCATAAAATTTAATTATAGTTTCTGGCAGATCGTAAATGGATAGATAAGAAAAAAAATGTTTCACGTCATTCCGTTATTAAAGTTCTTTAAAGTAGTAAAACAAACATAAGAAGAGATGGGAGTGCCAATAAAACAAGCTGCGGCGTTGAGTTCCATCAGCCAATAATGTTTATAGGTGTTATTATTATAAAAAGAATATAAGAGAAATATTTTTCAAGAAAGCTACACAGTTTTATAAAAAAAATTTTTTTTAATCTTCACGCTGTATCCCGCACGAGGCAGGGTAGGCAGAGGGAACCCGGGAACCTAGTGTAAAGACACTCCGTTCCACTTCCGTTCCCCACTTTCCGCTGACTTTGAGGCATTGCGTGTTTATTTATTTATTTATTTATTCTTTATTGTACACAATTTATACCAATAAATTTGCACAAAAGGAGGGCTTAACACTCAACAGCAAACTATTGAGTGGCGGGACCCAACGCCGCGCTTTGCCTTATTATTAAAAAAAATATATTATGTATTTATTTATTTATATTGAATTACATTTTCTAAAGAAGACATGACACAATTGTATTTCTTTTCTGTAAAGGTTAGACATTTAATAAGTACCAGATTTAAATTAGAAAAATTGGTCTAAGCTGTAGTATGTAGTTCCGTAGCATCTGTACGTGAATCACTTTGCATAAGCGACGTTATAAATCACGAACGCAATAAGGCTATATAATCGGGATATACGGAAACGAGCAAAAAACAAATCACTGCCTTTGTTTGGAATAGTGATTAGAAATGTCGATAGTTTAAAAAAAATAAGATATAAGCAGCTTCACGCTCTTTCCCGCAAGACGGGGAAGGCAGATGGAACCTAACGTTAAGACAACTTGAGTTGTCGTGTTGTCGTGATATGTTGAGTGTTGGAGCTTAACGCCGCGGTTTTTGTGTCAGAACCAGGCGTTTTTTTTTTAATTTAGATAATTACTAAAATATAAAAAAATCTATCAGCCTATCTAAATTCAGTTTTGCTTAGAAAAAAACAGTAAATAACAAATGTTCCTTTTTAATGTAACATCACAATATATTTTTATCAATAATTGCGTCAGTCGTTCTCCACTTACTAAGCTTTGTCTCAACAATCAGTTTAAAGTGAGGAACAGGTTCATTCTGCCTTCTTGGTTATATAAGAAATGTTAATTTACCGGATTCTTGCAGTTGGACAGTATTTTACTGCAAGTCGTAATTTCGTGAACGACTATTAACTGTAATAGTTTTACATAATTTTAATTTCACGGTGTGTTCTAACATAAGATTGTCTCCACCCATTTCACTATGCAGGAAAGTGCGTGAAGGTGCGTGTTACTATTCTATCCAATCCATAACACTTTTCTATAGATATTATATAACGTTAAACAGGATCGATAATCCACTACCCATCCCTAAGCTCAGGTACACTGAAAACGCTGTGTCAGCGATGAGTAAATTGCTGCTATTTATTATTTGCTGTAATTTAGGCCTGGAACCTCCCTACTCCCTCTAAAGGACAGGTGTTAGAGGAAACTTGTTATATAATTATATGTTTTAAGTAAACTACTTTTAAATATTTATATCTCGTTTATTATATAATGTTCCATATAACAAGGCAAAGCGCGGGGTTGAGTTCCGCCGCTCAACATGAAATGCCTCAAGTTTGGGGCAAATTGGCAAACACTAGGTTTGCAAGTTCCCTTTGCCTACCCTGCCATTTGCGGGATACAGCGTGAAGCTAAACGAGAGAGTGTTCAAGATATTCTTCGTTGTTTACGGTCTACTATTCTAGGTTTAGGTCTCCTACTGGCAGTTAGAGGGAATTTGGGAACCTAGTGGTTAAATACTATGTCCCCATGAAGCCGTTTCCGTTCTCCATTTTCCGTCAAATTTATGGCATTTATCGTGTTATAAGGAAAATATATATATTAAAAGTCTATACCGACTAAGTTCAAACTTACTATCATCGTGTGCAATGAGACAATTTGATTTTGACGTACAAGCATTCTAATTTTGCTATTCGTATTTATTTCCACAATGCTCCCATGGCTTAGTTATAGTTAAATAAATATGGCCTTAAATCTTAAAATCCAACGTACAATCAAGACACGCGTTAGTGTGTCCAGCCAAGTTAAAAAGCTGAAAAAGTGTATCGAAAGCTTTCCACTAATATTATGTTCTTCATATACATTTATAAAGAATATATATGTATATAGCTTCATGGAGTGAGACAAAGTGACATGGGAGTGAAAGTAGGTACCTCGAATATAAATTGCCTGCTGTACGCAGATGATGCAGTGCTTATTGCATCATCAGAAAGCGAGTTGCAGGCATTGGTTACCACTCTGAAAGAAGGATGCGCGAATAATGGTCTAAGCCTGAATGCGAATAAGACGAAGGTTCTGGTATTTGAAAGAAATGAAGAAAGAACAGTTTGCAAGGTCAGTGTAAATGATAAGATATTAGAACAAGTGAATGAGGTAGTATATCTGGGAAGTATGTTTAGCAGAGACGGTAGATACGAAATGGATGTGGAAAGGCGTATTGCTGCCGGTAACAGAGTTAATGGTGCCTTAGCTGCATTGCTGAGACGGCGAAACGTCAGCATAGCTGCGCGTTTGGCCGTACACAATGCAGTGTTGGTATCGACACTGTTATACGGCAGCGAAACGTGGGTATTACAGAAGAAGAATGTAAGAAAGATGATTGCTGTAGAGATGCGATCTCTTCGTCGGATATGCGGAGTCAGTTTATCTGATCGCATGTCCAATGAAGAAATACACAGAATGGCAGGTACTAGCGTGGATGTCACAGTGAGAATGAAGAAGAACGTGCTCAGGTGGTTTGGGCACGTCGAGCGAATGAGTGAAGAAAGAATGGTAAAAAAGATTTATGAAGGAAAAGTGAGTGGTAAGAGAGGGAGGGGGAGACCTCGGTTGACCTTCGAAAACACAGTATCGACGATACTGGAGGAAGGTCACGTAAAAAGCATGAGGACCCCCCGGAGGGCATGTATGAAGAGGTTGATGACAGTGGACGAGGCGAAAGAGGTATGCCGAGACCGTAGCGTTTGGCGCTCCGTTCTCTCTGCCTACCCCGCTAGGGATATAGCGTGAAGCTAAGAATATATATGTATATAGCTTAGCTTGTAAAGTCTAACAAATTTCAATAATTTCACGGTAACTGTTATCGATATACTAATGTTTAAAAGCTGAGAATTTTATAACTGATTAAATCATTAACAAAAAACCTTATCTACTTCTAGATAACATTTATGTTACAGACACTTGATACCAGGTACCACGATAGATTATTTTAGATAAATATAGGAAAGCATTTGAAAAATAATTCTTTCTTTCTTTCTTAGCTTCACGCTATATCCCTAGCGGGGTAGGCAGAGAGAACGGAGCGCCAAACGCTACGGTTTCGGCATACCTCTTTCGCCTCGTCCACTGTCATCAACCTCTTCATACATGCCCTCCGGGGGGTCCTCATGGTTTTTACGTGATCTTCCTCCAGTATCGTCGATACTGTGTTTTCGAAGGTCAACCGAGGTCTCCCCCTACCTCTCTTGAAAAATAATAAATTTATATAAAAAATTTGAAATACCTAAAAAACATACTCATACTAGGTCTAGATCACACTAGGTTATCAAGGTCCCTCTGTCTACCCTGTAACGTAAGGAATATAAAAGTAAGGATTAATATTAATGAAATTTCTCACAGGATAGCTGCGAGTATATGTAATAATTAAATTGTACCATTGATAATGAAAAGGACAACTCCTGGGTATCTCAATAAAAGGTCAGTAAAGGCTTAATATCGACGATTCAGAAAGTGTTTGCAAAAGTTTTTTATGTTTGTCAATTTTTTTTAAATTTTAACATCCCATAAAAAAAAGAGGTGTTATAATTTTGACATGGCTGTTTCTTTTTCATTACAAGAAGTGGCAAACAAGCTGAAGAATCATCTGATCCGGGAACATTCTCCACCGCCAGAGATCCTTTTGATTCGCGCAGGGATGGTAGTATAGGTTTACAGAAGTTACCCTCAACAGACTTGGTAATAGATGAAAATGCACGAGTTACATATAGAAGTCTCATTAGGCTCTTGCCAACTCCATTAATGTGATTAAACAAATGTCGCATTCTTATGGTTATAAATATCCCGCTTGGTGTATGAAGCTTTCTTTTAGGATCTGTCAAACCAGATCTGCTGCCAACGCGAACGACGTTACTTGGAATGTAATGGTCAATTCCCCGCAGGATAGTGTTCGTGACTGCGTCGCCATCCCAATTTGTTAACTTATAGTGCCAAACAAACGGTGATTTTGTATGGGAGAGTAACTTTGTCAGCAATGGTAACACGCATGGGAAGACTTGACTGGATTATTACCACTCCCCGGCATTTAAAATCGGCGTTAAATAGTGGCTTTGGCCACTGCATTTCGCATTGGCTAATGCCGGGCGCCGGTGGCCATCCTTATAGACCGGCAAAGCACCTGTAGCACCTCTGTTGCTTTACGGACCGTCAGGTGACGTACGCTAGTTTGGCGTGTCTCTTCCATATAAAGAAAGATATTGATGGTCGTGTCTAAGTAGGTTGGGTTAGAGGTCTCTCGGAGCGCAAAAGGTAATGGTCAGATATACCGAGAGGCACAATGCCAGATACTCGGTAGCATACTTGGTAGATGTTCAACAGGGGACCGCTGTAGCACCTTTACTTTTCTGTGATTATGTAAGTGTCAGACAGGTAAAGTTGGACTCGACTAACGACTCGGTAACGACACAATAAGCCCAAGAGCTTAGTGTGTCGTTACCGAGGAGGACGGAAAAACCCTCGATCCGGGTCCAGTGTGGTCTCCCACTCTGGTACGGCAATAAACTAATGAGCTTTTATCAGTAGAGCAATGAGAGTATTGCGATAGCATCCTAAAAAAGATATGGACAGATAGCGTTGTACCGGTCTATGGGGCTTATTCGATCCCACGCCGACACAACACGGCCCTTAAATACTACAGAACCACTACATTATAGGGTAAAAACTATAAATAGGATAGTGGAAACTAGATTACTTTTTATCAAACCGGAACACATCGTCACTTATTTAAAAGTTCGTTTTAACCAATTTTCTAGGATACCTTCCCTTTATAGGACGCTACCCAGCAACGGAGGGGAATTGTATCCTAACCCCGTTCCCTCACAGAGGACGTTATCTTTGTCTCTTCTGTCTATCTTTCTATAGCTCCTGAATGAATAAATACATTTGAGTACTATATTTTAATAGAAAGCGCTTATCGCGGTGATTTTTAGCTGCTGTGTAATCAGATTAGCAGCTTTGAAACAATAAGCTCTTTGCCAAGACGAGATGATTTTGGTATTTTTTATTTTGTTTGCTTGTCTAATTAACTTTGTATATTGTTAAATATCTGGAAAATATAATAGTGCGATTGAGTTTCTTTTATGTTTTTAATTTCAACTTTAACCTTTGATTATAGACAAGGGACATATATAAATTACATACTTCCGGACTGTCTCAATGCCAGGTTGCCAAGTTCCATCTGCCTACCACGTTGTGTACACAAATATGTACTAATAAATGTACAATTTGTTTTATATTGTTCAATACATGAGATATACGAAAGTTAAATAACTTTTATAACACTATGTCCGATATAAGCTCGTGTAGCTTAAGCTAATCCTTTGAAACTTTGTCTACCAACGTTTTGAACAAGAACTAATATATATGTGTATATTATATCGTATATAAAACTTGTAGAATTTCTTTAGGTTATAAGTAGTGAGTAAGTAGTATATAAATTTTGTTCTCTTTTCAATAATAAAGGCCAGAAAAGAAAAAGGCGAAGGTTAGTCACGCATAACAGGTTTTTCATAGTAAAAATTCTCTATTATAAACAGAGAAATTTTACTTTTATTTTTTTTAATATTTCTTGCTTTTTATGTCTTGTTCAGTAGTATTGGTAAATCAAAATTATACTTCATCAAATCTGCAAACTGAGAAAAGGCAACATATCGGATCATATTCGGATTAGAAAAAATTCTCACTGATTTTGTTTTGTTGTTTTTCCTTGACTTTTTTTTCATGGCGAATGCTATGAGAATAAGAAACTCAAGCTACAGCTTGCCGAGCTGATTTACAAGCTGTTAGATAGCTTAAAACGATTTCAAGGAATATCAACAAAAATAATTTCAGCATCTATGACACGTCAAGTTTACGAACTATAATAGATTCCGTAGCACAACCCAACCGACGGGCTTAAAATTCTTAAAAGTATTACTTCATATATATTATTTTCATCCAATTTTGAATTTTAAAATGTGGTGTAGTCTAGGTGTAGGCTTTATAAAATTTAGAAATTCTACAGGATAGTTTAAAATATCGTCTACCATAGCGTCCGAACTGACATAAATTTTAAGCATGGGGATAAGGATTTTCTCAACAACTTGTTAGTTATGTATATTAAAAATAATAATCATTTTTAAGGGGGAGTATAGTTTTCATTTAACTATTTTTGTAATAATTTGCGTCAGTGTACGTATCAAAAATAAAAATGACAGTCGAGTTTGAGTAGCTTCATTGCCGTCTTTTAATATCCATTTCGCATATCTTGAAAGGGTCGATAAATTTGTCGAACAGTATTAAGACATTTAGTACTGAGTACATCAGCTCAAATTATTAAATAAGATAGCTTCCTTTAATATCTTACGCCGGTGACCCTAATGACATGTGAGATGGTAAATGTTACATTTGAATTAATTGCAATTTTAAATCCACCACCATCTAACAGAGTTGAATTGCAATACCAGAAATCTTAAAACATTAAAATATTTGAAAATACAAGTTTTTCTAATTTCTCTGGGGTTGTTAAGGTAAAACAGTTTTCTTGTTATGAGAGGATTTATGCTATGAGAGTTTCAGCTTTGTTCTATAAGAGTATTTAGTAGTATTTTTCATAGCCATTTGATTTTTCACGGTTACAATTATAAATGAAATCAGATAAAAAAAAAACATCAATTTTACTAATATGGAGCCACTGGTCAGTGGAGTTTTAATGTTTCATTGGTTTCTTGTAAAGCCAACTGTTCGGATAAAATTTCAGGGCATAATCCTTTTAAGTCTTCGATAGCAACTTATGTAAATTTTCCCAGAGAGCGTTAGGATCAGTTGGTTCACAAAATACGCAAATTAACCCAAAAAGCTGTTGCTGTTGCTGTTGCTGAGGAAGTATAAAATCGATAGCTTCAAGGAAGCTTCATTCTTGAAGTTATCGGTTTATATCACTCTGGGTCGTCAAGAAGGCGTCCCCTTCCTCGAGCAAAGAGTGAAAATAAATTGTAAATAAAATTTTTATTTGCACATCAACACATCTTACAACATCACTTTCTGCCGTGTGGCTTAGAATAGGAACACCCTGGTACTGATGGTGTCGTAAGAGGCGACTAAAGTACGTGTGGGAGAGTTACTTTGTCAGCAATGAAAAACATATAAGCAGACTCGACCGGATCATTACCACCCCCTGCATTTAAAACCGGCGTTAATTAGTAGCTTCTTCCACTGTGTCTCGCATAGGGGCCGGGTCCCGGTGCACATCCACTTTAAAGACCGGCAACGCACCTGTAGCTCCTTGGGTGCTACATGTAGCCGTGGGCGGCGGCGATCACTTACCATCAGGTGAGCCGTAAGCTCGTTTGCCGTGTCTTATCCATAAAAAAAACAACCCTAAACCTTGTCAATTTTTTGACGTTGGGATTAATAGCTGGAGATAATATGGATATCGATCAGAAAAGGAATATTTAGATAATCTTGCTATTACTGCTACTGTTCATAGGCAAATTTGACATGTGTAACGAGAACATATCGAAGACAGTATTTTAGTAGTAGCATGATCGTATTGTTTTGTTCGATGATACCCATATAATTTTCTAAGCAGCCGAATCTCCTTTCCTTTTTTAAGCATTATTAGAAATGTGGAAAATGAATGCAGTGAATGATAATCTTCCTAAAGATGATAATGTCTCGGTGAGTAAATTTATTTTAGAATGTGGTAAACAAAGATAATAGATGGGTAGGTAGGTTGTATTTTTAAGTGAATATTGTTCTAATTAATAAGGCAAAGCGTGGCGATGAGTTCCGCCACTCATCACGCAATGCCTCAAATTCGGCGGAAAGTGGGCAACGGAAGTGGAACGGAGTGTCTTAACACTTGGTTCCCGGGTTTCTTCTGCCTACTCTGCCTCGTGCGGGATACGGCGTGAAGCTAAAAAAAAAAGAAAAAAAAAGACAATTATTGTTCTATAGTTTTATTTTCTTATGTGATTTATTAAGCTTTCTTCATTCAAATAAAATAAATATTTTATTTCCAGTGGCATTCTCTTTTCCACGAGTCTTCAGATGACATCAATATTTTATCTAGATTTTGTTTAAAATGAAATTCACCTGTTGTGAATTTTTTTTCACTCTGCTATCTCCTTCGTATGTTCTCGTTACAAAAGTCAGATTCGTCCTTAATTTATTTTCTCATAGTACTTTAATTTTTTTTGAGGCCTGTCATGTCACAGCGGCACAAGCGTGTGACTGTAAGTGACAGGTTGTGGGTTCGATCCCCACTCGAAGAAATGAAATATTTAATATTTTTAATGTAAATATTTAATGTTTCATTTCTTCGCTCTGGTATTATTGCCTTATGGCAAAGCGCGGCGTTAAGTTCTGCCACTCATCACGCAATGCCTCAAATTCGGCGGAAAGTGGACAACGGAAGTGGAACGGACAGTCTTAACACAGGTTCCCGGGTTCCCTCTGCCTACCCTGCCTCGTGCGGGATACAGCGTGAAACTAAAAAAAAATATAGTATTTTACTTAAAATACACACATCATTTTATCATCTGATATGTGTAAAATAAGTAGAATACATTGAAACACTATAAGTACTTAAAAATATACAAATAATAAAAGACTGAATTCTGACTTGGGCAATCAGAATTTATTTATGTTTTAATATCTTTTATTAAAGCTCATTCATACTAGGTTCATAGAAAATATATAAAATTATATTATGACAGTGGCGATACTGTGCTGTTACTGTGACTTCACTGGTACTTGTGGATCGGACTTAACGGACTCAAGGTGTCATCCGAGGTCGGCGACGTTTGGCTATAGTTGTCAACAAGGCTACTGCGATTTGTCTGTCAGTTAGAATTTAACAAAATAATTTATAATCTGTTCTACTCTACTCTACTCAGCTTCACGTTGTATCCCGCACATGGCAGGGTAGGCAGAGGGAACTTGGGAACCTAGTGTTAAGACACTTCGTCCCACTTCCGTTTCCGACTTTCCGCCGAATTTGAGGCATTGCGTGTTGAATGGCGGAACTCAAATTTTTAGGTTTCGTCATACAAATAGTAGATATATCGCGTCGTTAAGTTCCGCCATTTGGTGTTACATATTTTTTTTTTGGAAAATCGTGAAAACCTGACGCAAAAAGGCGGTTGTTTTAAGTTTGATGTGTCTATTTTTCTATGGACACATAGCTTCTGCATTAATTATTAATATGAGACATTTAATTATGGGTTTTCTTCAATAGTCTGGTTAATAAAATACTTGGTGCAGTGATTTATTTCTAAGTTTTGGGAAAATCTGATTAGAAGCTAAAGAGTTACAAGGATTTTTTCAAGAATAGGTAATAAGTCTTGGGTCAATATATTTTTTTTTTAGTTTTCTTTGTTTTATTTTCAAAATTCAAAAATTTTACTAGGTACTCGTATATCCTTCTAATAACAATCCGAATTTTGAACTACGAAACATCCAATATTCACACGTTTGAATATAAATAACTTCGTAAATATATATACGTATATCAATTCTGTGATGAAATATTATATACAATGAATATAGAAGTAACAGAAATGTTATAAAATATTATTTAACAATATGTTTCCTTATCTAAATGACATTGTAATTAAATCCAAGACCACTAAAATTTAAATCAAAGTCAATAAGAAATTATAATATAAGTTTCATGTTTTTTTAGACAATTTACGCCGTGTGATTCCGGCTTAGAATAGGATCACCCTGGTACTGGTGGTGTCATAAGAGGCGACTAAAGTACGTGTGGTAGAGTCACGTTGTCAGTAATGGCAACACGCATGGGCAGACTCGACCGGACCATTACCATCCCCGGCATTTAAAACTGACGTTAAGTAGTGGCTTCGGCCATTGCGTTTCGCATTGGGTAGTGCACGCCCCCGTGACTATCCACCTTAAAAACGGGCAAGGCTCCTTCTCCTCTGCTGCTACACGGGGCCGTGGACGGCGGTGATCACTTACCATCAGGTGAACCCGTACGCTCGTTTGCCCTGCCTTATCAATAAAAAAAAATATTTTTTTAGCTACACGTTGTATTCTTACATATAGCAAGATAGGAAAGGGCAATATGGGAACCTAGTGTTCACTCCGTTCCCATGAAGACATTTTCGTTTCTCATTTGGACCAAGTATTTATTTACTGCGTTTCTCACACACAGACACTGAGCAAGACGAAGTTATATTTTCACAATCGGCAATAAAATGTCTAAGTATTCCTTATTGATAAAAGAAAGGACGGCGTTAAGTCCCGAATACTAAGCGGTGTTTAAGAAAAAAAATCTCAACACTATGTTGTCAAGACCGCAATATGTGCAATTCAGCGTTTAGCTCATTTTCTTTAGCTCAGGGCACAAAATACCAAATATTTTAATGTAGATCAAACACACAACCTTTCGCGTTTACAGTCGCACGTGAGTGCCACTGCGCCACAACAGGCTAAAACAGTTTACGGTGTTACAGGTGTACGAAAAAAAGCGCGCCTGTCGCGGCAAGGCATACAGCGGCGTTAAGTTTCACCATTCAACAAGTAATATCTTAGATTCGGCGGAAACTGGCAACCGAAATAGAGTGTCTTAACATTAGGTTCCCAAGTTTCCTCTGCCATGCCCATCCTAAGCGTGAATCTAAAAAAATAAAAACAGGTCCTTGATACCTTTTCCATTGTACTCGAAGTACTTCTACCCCAATATGGAATCTAATAAAATATACATCGATCTTCATGTTTAATGCGAGGGAAGAATGAATTGTTACTAGCGTTATAAAACAGCAGCCGTCAGCGTCTTGTCAGCGAAAAAAAAAACAATTTTAATCTTCATAATGTTGACATGCCTTTATATGTTGCGATATGTCGTGTCGTTTGGTCTGTATGATGTGTTTGAAAGATTTTGTTGTGTGATTTTTTGTTTTTTATAGATAATCCTAAAAAAAACAAAAATTTGAACTTTGAAATTTTCAAGTACAATACTTTATTGAATACAAATATTAATATACCTACAATATACAAGATAATATATATAAAAGTACAAGAAGGCGGACTTATCGCTTAAAGCGATTTCTTCTAGGTAATCTTTGGTTATTGCAGTATATGTTTATTAATATGTAGTGAAATAGACATAATAATAATATACTTACACTCTTATATAAAGTTTTTTCGACGCTGAAACAATATTCAAACAGTGATTTTTAAGTGAATTGATTCTTCAAAAGGAAGGAGTATAAGGATTAAACAACATAGGATAAAGAAGTTAAAGATTGCAAGGCCAATTTGGAGCCACTTAAGCTTATTATGAAAGAGAAATATTATCATATTTATTTACACTAAATATGAATCTAATGCAAAATTTATGTACATACATACATACGTCTGCTGTTATTTATTCATTTTCTTAAAACGTTCATCAAAAGAACAATGGTTTTACATGTAAAGGCATAAATATATAAAAACACATGCGTTATTTTTATTTTTCATATCAATATTGAGAATATTTTTTATTTATCCCCGGTTTTAAAATATGAATTATTGTGTGTTCTGCTTAAAATTCACTTTCTGTGATATAGTTGACAGGGCAGATTGAAGGCAAGGCAGATTGTCTTGGTGCAGGGTCACAATCGAGCGACTAAAAAGGTAACTGGTTACGCGTTCAACCACTGAGGAATTGAAGACGAGGCAAAGCGCGGCGTTAAGCTCCGCTCAACACTCAATGCCACATATTTGACGAAAAATGGTGAACGGATGTGTCTTAATTAATGGAAACGAATTGTCTCTACCCTGTGAAAAGTACAGCGTGAAGCTTAAAAAGAACAGATTCAGACTTTTGCCCGAATCAGGATAGCACGAGGCACAAGGTATCTGCATACATCTCGGTCATCGGAAATAATTAATGTCGAGTATGTATATAAACTAGCAAAAATAAACGGCTCTCTCTCTCTCTGTCTCTCTCTCTCTGCCTAATCTCAATAGTGTTGTAATTAAAATATAATCATTCCCATGGTAGATTGAATATATAACCATTATATTTACGTGTACAGCCAGATGGTTATCCAACGAGCCACGATAGATTCGCTTTCAAAAAATACCGTTACTTAAAAAAAATATTAAAAAAATACCATTAAAATAATAATTTAACAACCCCAATTAAAATATTATTGGGCATAAAAATAAAATAAAGTAAAAAAAAAAATATCGTATCGGAACTTGTAAAACCATTATCATTCCTCATTCACGACTGTCTTATAGCGTGATATACGTTGCGCTTATCCATATTGAATTGCCTGTTTTTTTTTAGAAAGAAGCTTTTATACATACATACATACATACATATACATGTACGTACATGTTAGTTACTTAGCTTCAAAAGGATTAAGAGATAACAAAGTGTGAATCAGTGTGAATGTGAAAATAATTATAACGAGAGTAGATTAAGGCCTGTTGTGAAGTAGAAATGTAAGCTTGCGTCAGGGTAGTGGGCTCGATCCCCAAATACGATGCAATGCCTCAAATTCGGTAGAAACTAGGAAACGATGAAGCTGTGTAGATATTTTAGATTCTATTACACAAAAAAACGTACCCAAGAAAGCTTCAGCTTCACGTTGTATCCCGCACATCGCAGGGTAGGCAGAGGGAACTTGGGAACCTAGTGTTAAGACACTCCTTTCCACTTCCGTTTCCCACTTTCCGTCGAGTTTGAGGCATGGCGTGTTGAGTGGCGCAACTCAACGCCGCGTTTTGCCTTGTAAGAATATAAAATATAAAATATTTAAATGGAAAATATTAAATAGTTCATTTCCTCGAGTGGAGATCGAATCTAGATCCTCGATCACACGTTTGTGCCGCTGCGCCACGACAGGCCTCTAAATACAGCACTCAAGAAATTACAGTAATATAATTCCACAAGCGAAAATCGAACTCACAGCCAGACATTGTGCCATATTTAATCTTTTAGGTAGCAATTGGGAGTTCATTGCACTTTGTCAATCATTAGTATTGATTTTCTTCTTCTATCTTGTATTAAGAGGTTTTATAAGTTTGATCTGTCTGTCCGTGGCTCCGTCGCTCCTAAATTAATGATTCGATTTGAGTGTTATTTAATTGGATGTCTTGTTCTTAATTTAAAGTGCGGCGTAAGGTTCCGCCACTTTACACACAATACTTCAAATCCGGTGGAAAAAGTACAAGGAGAACGAAAGTGGAACGGATTGTCTTGACACTAGGTTCCCAAGTTCCCTCTGCCTACCCTGACATATGCGGGATACAGCTTGAACCTGAGTCTTGTTTTTTGCACTGGTTCTCTTAAAATCGGATCAGCAATTTTAGAGCTACAAGCACTTTATGATGATGATGTAGGTATGCATGGGGTCGAAGGTCTTTTCAAATATAGTTAACTCTTGTTTGATAAATTCTATTAAGGTTAAGAAATGAAATTTACTTTGTGTATAAGGTTAGCAATAATTGTCCAGAATAGCTGGATTTTATTTATAGATTGAATATTTATTTAGAAAAACGTGAGGTTTTATAGAGTATTATAGATAATCACAGATCAGTCCATGATTCAGTTCGTTGATGAACCAGTTGTAGTCTTCTGAAAACCAGTTGGGGTCCTAGAGACTTGGCGTGGATACCCTCATATTATATAAAATAATTTTCGGAAAGACCTGTCGTGGCGCAGCGGCACAAGAGTGTGACTGTAACCGTATGTCAGGTTCTGGGTTCGATCCCCAGTCGAGGAAATGAAATATTTAATATTTTCAATTTAAATATTTAATGTTTCATTTCTTTGCTCTGGTAATAAGGCAAAACGCGGCTTTGAGTTCCGCCACTCAACACGCAATGCCTAAAATTCGGCGGAAAGTGGGGAACGGAAGTGGAATGGAGTGTCTTAAAACTAGGTTCTCGGGTTCAATCTGCCTACCCTGCCTAGTGCGGGATACAGCGTGAAGCTGAAAAAAAAAATCTTGCGCTATAATGTTCAATATACAGCGTAAAGCTAAGCTAGCGTAAGATAAAAAAAGAGAAAGGAACTACTAAAACAAGATAATTTTACTGGTACTAATGTTAAAAGTCTGTAAAACATACTGATGAATAGGTACTGAGTAACGACTTTACTTTATTATGTAAAATCTAGTTGCAACAATGTATGAGGAAAGCGTAAAAAGAACAGTAAAAAATTTAATTTTTTATCATGTTTTTGTTGGTACTTGTAACTATGTAACAAACATAACTTTAATGATTATATCAACATATAACTGCACAGCTAAATGTAGCTTGGTGGCAATATAATAATCATAAAAATAATAATAATTCTTTATTTCAAAATTTCAAAATTAAAAAATAATATGGTGGTATCGAGCTGATCTGATGATGGATACAGGATCCAGGATCTGAATAGTGGATCTTCAGAAGTTACTAGTAAACCACCATAACTATCGCAATAATTATATATAAGTTCAAGTTCAACTCAGAAAAATGTTACTAAAAATTTGTTCACGCAGTTTTTGCATATACCGTATAATATCTTCCAGCACCGCTTAAGTTTCCGTGTTGGTTGGCGGAACTCTACGCCGCCCTTTATTTTTTCACCAGAGAGGAAACAGAAAAATATTCACTCGTAATTATTTCCTTCGTTACCCTAAAATGACAGTACATATTTGTAGTATCTCTGGTGTTACGTGGGGTGTTGATTACTTAATAGCAGGTGGCCTGGACAGGATTCTGCCTTATCTTTTCCATAATTCTTATTCTGCTTCGTTGAGGTCGCTTAATTTGAGGCAATGCTACGTAGTGTACTCTTAACTCAACGTCACGATATAGCCTTACTACCAAAGCAAAGAAATGAAAATATCAAATATATAATTTCTTCGAGTGACGATCGAACCCACAACTTGTCGCGTTTACAATAAAAAAAAATGAAAATGAAAACCAAAGTGATCCATCATTATATACACTGTCCTCCAAATAAAAGGAATAAGTTAACTAGAAATAATAAAGCCAAAACAACGAACGTTGCGATAAATGTTCTTTGAATTTAAAATGCTGGAAGACAAAACATGCTGTTAAGATAGCAAATGCTGAAGTATAATCAGATGAGGCCAAGTAAGCCACTAGCGGGTCGCAAGTTTGTATATATACATATATATTTACTTATAAGAACTTCTTATTATTACAACATTTATGCTGAAGAGTGACCTTACTTTAAAAGCTACATTACTGTAACTCACTTAGTTAAGGAGATGTAGCAATATATATATATATATTATATATATATATATATATATATATATATATATATATAGATATATATATATATATATATACATATATATATATATATATTATATATATATATATATATATATATATATATATATATATATATATATATATATATATATATATATATATATATATATATATATATATATATATATGTGTATGTGTTTGTGTACATACATATGAGTATATGTATGTACACAAACATACACATACACATATATATTGCTACATCTCACATAATAAATTTATTTTAAAACAATATCTATTTTAACTCCAGAAGTCCGTAGTAACGCGTGGTGATAGACTAAGTTGGCAACCATATGTCGACAATGATTTCTTAATTATCTCGCGTATAGCTCTAGACTCTTGTAGAAGAAACTTTTATAGTCTTGTTCCCGGGTTGTTTTCATACGTGGGACACAGAAAGTTTTCATAAAAAGACGTCCTTTCGTATAAAAAATAAAACACAAATAAACTGCGCTGTGATGTAGAATAAATTCTAAATCTTAATCTCTAAGTTCAAGATTTGAAGTTATTAAGATATATTTGAGGCCTGTCGTGGTGCACTCGAGGAAATGAAATATTTTCAAGTTAAAGTTCCGCCACTTAACACCCAATGCCTCAAACTCGGCGAAAAGTGGGAAACGGAAGTGGAACGGAGTGTCTTAACACTAGGTTCCCATGTTCTCTCCGCCTACCCTGCCTTGTGCGGGATACAGCGTGAAGCTGAGTAAGTTATATTCAAAGCCCATAGGGGATAGAATCAAATGCACATATGACTACGATGTAATAACTAGATTAAGATTTTAATTTAAAATGTTTATGATCACATTTTGCCTCTAAAATAGTAGAAAAATGAAAAACATTCATCATCGTATTTTTTTAATTTATTATCTTTCAGCTTTACCCTGTATCCCTCATATGAGGTAGGCAGAGGGTGTTTGGCAACCTAGTGTTTACAATTCCGCCGCATTTTAGGCAGTGTGTGTTGAGTTGCGGAATTCAACGCCGCGTTTTGCCTTGTTACTAAAGCGAGAAAATTAAATAAAGAACATTAAACTAAATTTATGTGTTCATTTCTTTACTCTGGTACAAGGTAAAATGTGGCGTTGAGTTCCGCCACACAACACGCAATATCTCAAATTCTGCAATTCTTCCAACGGAAGTGGAACGGAGTGTTTTAGTACTAGGTTGCCAAGTTTCCTCTGCCTACCCTGCCATGTACGGAATACGTTATGCTGAGTATCAAACATTTAAAAAAATATATATAAGTAATTAAAAAAACATTAAATATTTAATTTGAATAATTAAACATTTCATTTCTTCGAGTGGAGATCGAACCCACAACCTGTCGTTACAGTCACACACTTTTGCCACAGCGCCACGAGTCCAAGGCCTCTTTTTTATTAATCCTATAAACTAAACTGAAGAAAAAAATATATACGGACCTTACTTTAAGCAAGACTGTTCATAGAAAATCGTATTTACAATGAGCTGTCGGCTAATGGTTAAAAAGCGATGTTTTCTGCGCAACAGCTTTCTTTAGACGGTAATATGTTCTTATCTTAGCCCTGCATTTTACTTAACCTATTGAAATTCCGTTTTAAATTTTAAATTCATCTGGATGTGAACCTGTTATCTTTCTTTTTTCTTTTTGACCACCGACCCAAATATATCCTGTTTGTGTGTGTGTGTGTGTATGTGTACGTGTACCTGTTTGTGTGTATGTGTGTGTGTGTGTGACCTTTGTGAATGTGTGTGTGTTTGTCAATGGCACCGTAGCTCATGAATAAATAAAACCGACTTGAACGTAATTTTTTTGATCGAAAGCGGCCATATGATGAGGAAGTGATTTTTTGGTAGTACATGCGTACATATAATATGCGGCAACGCAGTGAAAGTAAATATAGCAGTTGTGTGTTTAATTCCACAAAGTGCGACGTTGAGTTACGCCACTAAATTGCGGAAAGTAGGGAATAGAGTGTCTTAACACTATTTATACTATTTTTATGGTTCACTTATAGTATGAAGAATTAAAGGACAGGAAATATTTTTTTTCACTCAGTGCCGTATCTCTCATAAAGTAAAGTAGGCGTAGGGAACATGGGAACTTATTGTTTAGACACGCTGTTCCCATTAAGACACTTCCACACAACAATTTTTTTGAGACATTGCATGTTCAGTGGAATGTCTCAAAAATTAAAATACTGAATATTTGACTCCCTCGAGAGGTATTCGAACCCACATCTATCGTGTTATCGCGACCACTTGGCCCCTATCATTGTAATTAATATGAATAAATATATACATAATTATGAGAATTATTTTTATTCATATCATTAAAAGCAGGTTAAGCTTCATAATTATACAAAGTACATATACTTTAATTATCAACTATTATTGTAGATATATTTAATACAAGATCGCTTTTTCACTACATATGTATAATTAACTTTCTGTGACTTTACTCGATACAATTTACACAGAAGATTGATATAATTGTAATTCTCACAGTTTCACGCTGTATCCCGCACATGGCAGGATTGGGAACAACATGGGAACCTAGTGTTAAGACAGACCGTTCTACTTCCGTTTCTCACTTTCCGCCGAATTTGAGATATTGCGTGTTGAGTGTCGGAACTCAACCCCACGCTTTGTCTTTTTTTTGCTTTTGCCAGTGCAAAGAAATGAAATCAATGAATATTTTTTTTTCTTTTTTTTCAGCTTCACGCTGTATCCCGCACTAGGCAGGGTAGGCAGAGGGAAAGGAAGTGAAACCTAGTGTTATGACACTCCGTTTCACTTCCGTTCCCCACTTTCCGCCGAATTTGAGGCATTGCGTGTTGAGTGGCGGAACTCAGCGCCGTGCTTTGCCTTATTACCAGAGCGAAGAAATGAAACATTAAATATTCAAATTGAAAATATTAAATAGCAATGAATATTTAGTTGGAAAATATTAAATATTTTAATTCCTCGAGTAGAGATCGAACTCACAACCTATCGTTTACAGTCACACGCTTGTGCCGCTGCGCCACCACAGACCTCAAACAACAACTAATTCCTTGTGAATTATTATTGACTAGCGGACTCAATATTTTCAATGTTTTTGACAAACATGTTTGCTGAAATATATTTTTTTATAAAATATTTATTTTATTGGAAATGTCCTATTTCCTTTCCAATAAATCTAAGAATGTGTGTACAAAGTTTCATAATATTCGGTTAAGTAGTTTCTCGTGAAAGCGTAACATGCACATTTATAGACTTTGATTTATTTAGTTAGGTTACGGAGTGTAGGGATTAAAGATTTTTTGTCGAAATTGCTTCAGGAATAGAAAAAGAATGATTTCTTCATTTTACTTTACGGCGTTAAGTTCCGATGGAAAGAAGGAAATAAAAATATTTTTATGGCAACAGAGTATCTTAATATTAGGTTCCTAGGTTCCCTATGCGTACCCTCCTATAAAAAAAAGCTTCTTAAAGCACACGTAAACAACGTATCATATGACGACAGCTATTTTACCCGGTCGATAGTTGCTGAAGTATATACAGTTAAATCTTGCAGTTTCAGGGTAATCAGAGTAAGCAGAGGGAACGTAATGTTAATTCACTATTAATCAAGCACCGCTCAATCTTCGAGAAATTGCGTGTTTAGGCGGAATTCAACGCCGTGCTCATCAAAAATGTCCGAAAAAGGCTTCATAAAAGCACTATACGCTTTGTTTTTGTAAAATTTAACTATTTTCAATATAATAATCTACATTTCTACATACATACAAACGTACGAACAAAATACTTTGTCCATATCTCCCATACAAATGTAATGCCCATGTAAAACTGCAATAATGTATTCAGAATTAATGTAACGAGGGATTACAATAGATTTGATTTCAACCCAAAAAGTCGAGGAAAGCCGTATGAATAAACATGAGGCGCGCTGGAAATGAAACGCTCTGTTAAACTAATTCAGAACTATAGTTGTAAACTGTAAACTGTAAAGTTTGTTTGAGGTAATTCTGACAGTTAAATCTGCCGTTTTGGCAGTTAAAAGTTACTACTTTTTGTGTAAAAAAAAAAAAAGGTTTGTATTTAAACTATGTTTTTTATTGTGTTTGCATTTAGTTTGTATTTTTGTGAACATTGAGATCTGTTGTGGCGCAGTTGTGTGAGCGTGCGTGCCTGTGAATGGTTGTGCGTTTGATGTCTACATGAGGAAATCAAGTATTTACTATTATCATTGGCTTGCTGTAGATGGGACAAAGCGCGGCGTTGAGTTCCGCCATTCAAAGCGCAATATCTCAAAATTTGGCCTAAAGTGAGGAACGGCAGTGTCCTAACGGGAACTGAGTGTCTTTTTACTATTTTCCCAAGTATCATGTGCCCGAGGCATCGACGTAGGAGCGATTTCCAGTCAGGAGAGTGATTGAAACATTATTATTTCCATTCCCCCGTAGCTGTTACATGATGTTAATGACGACAGTTACAGATTCAATTCTTAATCGGGGTTTTTTTTATTCTGGTAACAATGTGATCATAAAGCGATGTGTATAGGGGGTCATAGTTTAAAATGTCATTTTCTACCTGACATAGTTAGTGAAAGACGCTATTTTCCATCTTTAAATATAATAAAAAAATATATAGTTCTCGATTTTTTGAGGCCAGTTGTAACTCAGGGAGACAAACGTGGTTTCTGCAACTGAATACCGGATGTAGGTTCGATTACTACTGGAGGAAATGAAATATATTATTATTTCATTTTTCTTACTTTGGTTATGTGGCAAAAATTTAAGCATACTCATATACATACTCAGCTTCACGCTGTGTCCCGCACACGGCAGGGTACGCAGAGGGAACTTGGGAACCTACTGTTAGGACACTCCGTTCCACTTTCGTTCCCCACTTTCAACGCCGCGTTTTGACTTTTTACCAGAGCGAAGAAATGAAATATTAAATATTTAAATTGAAAACAATAAATATTTCATTTCTTTGAGTGGAAATCGAACCCACAACCTGTCAGTTACATTCATACGCTTGTACCGCTGCGTCACGACAATAAACAATGAAACCATGAATTAGATTAGAAGAAAAAAATCACATATATTTGTTACAGAAAAAAATCTTATCTTTGAACTGGCGTCTTTTACCGTAGCATAACATACCGTTTAGCTAATAGCATTACTCAGTCACAGCACTTTTAGATAAATGATCTTAGCACGCGTATCACGTAAGGGATTGGCCAATATGTAAATATGTTCATTAGATCTATTCGTGACAGGGTTGTGTATTGACCGACGGACAAATTATACATATCTAAATATATGCTATTATTACCTTATGTATAATTAAAAAAACCGGTCAAGAACGAGTCGGACTAGCCCAACGAGGCTATCGTACCAATTTCAGGATTGTATATCAACGGGAAGAGCAATCGGTAAAAATTTGCCAAACTTAAGTTTGCAGACAAATGCACTGATTTTGTATGAAATCAAGTACAGTCATAAATTTGTAGTATATAGTGTATATATATATATATATATATATATATATATATATATATATATATATATATATATATATATATATATATATATATATATATATATATATATATATATATATATATATATATATATATATATATATATATATATATATATATATATATATATATATATATATATATATATATATATATATATATATATATATATATATATATATATATATATATATATATAATATATTATATATATATATATATATATATATATATATATATATATATATATATATATATATATATATATATATATATATATATATATATATATATATATATATATATATATATATATATATATATATATATATATATATATATATATATATATATATATATATATATATATATATAGTATTGTAAGTTGTCACTTATGGATACATACAATTTGGAATACTCTGGAGGAAAATATTCTATAGGTATATCCATTTAAATCGCATGAAAAGATCCACAAAAAAATAAGTTAGTTATTTTTCCTTTGAAATATTTGCAAATTTTCACCATGTGAACTTTTTTCTGTACTTGTATTGTATGTTCTCTAAGCATGCCAAATTTCTTAATTGTACTAGTACGATATATGAGATAAATGTCCAGAGATTTAAGACATTAAAAAAATCAGATATTAGATCCATACATAAGAAATTGGCGTTTGGTCGTACTTGCTAAACAAATTTCTCCTCTTTATTTAGGAATGCCATATTCAAATATAAATCAATTAACACATGTATTTGTGTTTGATTTACGCCATTAATTGGATTTTTTCTGTTTTGTCTGTCACTCAGTTTACAAAACAGAAAAATTGATATATCACATTATTTACGAGTAGATTATTTACGAGTAGATTTGAGGCCTGTCGTGGCGCAGCGGCACAAGAGTGTGACTGCAATCGACAGGTTCTGGGTTCGATCCCCAGTCGAGGAAATGAAATATTTAATATGTTTAATTAAATATTTAATGTTTCATTTCTTCGCTCTGGTAATAAGGGAAAGCGCGGCGTTGAGTTCCGTCACTCAACACGCAATGCCTCAAATTCGGCGGAAAGTGGGGAACGGAGTGTCATAACACTAGGTTTCACTTTCGTTCCCTCTGCCTACCCTGCCTATTGCGGGATACAGCGTGAAGCTGAAAAAAAAAGAAAAAACAAAAAAAATTCGAGTACTAGTTTTACCGCAGGTCCACGATGCTCCAGAAACGGCTACAAGCGTTAACTATATGTGTATCGCAAAAAAATTGACAGTGCGTTCCAACATTTTCGTTCTGCAAATTTCGACCTGAACAATTGAAGGCAATGGTGAGGGAGATCAATCGCAACCTATGTCCGAGCCCGATTAGGAGCAGAATTGAAAGCCGTACCGGTCTCATCAATTCAGTAAAGCAAACCGGATTGTTGCCTTATATTACTTGACTGGCTCAAAAATGAAAGGTTTTTAAATCGAATCTACCTTTGATAAAAAGTAAATTCTCTACAACAGTCAGAAGCGCTGATGGCAAAGGCTGGACCCTGGCAAGCCAAATCATGCTCCCAAGCAAAAAATGACTTGGAGTAGTGCCGGTGTCGTTCATTACAGCTTTAGCCTATTTATTTATTATCTAATCTGACCAACTGGCTGACCTTGATGGAAAAGCTAGCTTTAAACAACTGAGGCTGGTCAATCGTTCTACGCTATCTTTCGCACACTGCACAACAGACGGCTACCAAATAAGTAGACATAGAAATATCTAAGTCATCCATTTTACTCCCCGGATCTTGCTCCAACATTTAACTTTTTTTATCAAAATTCGGATAACTTGTTGCAAGTGAAAATTTTAACTTCGATGGGGCTGTCCAAATCACCTTCAAAGATTCCATACTCATACTTTTTTTTGTAAAGGGATCAATGAAGTACCTATCAGATGGCAAAAGTGCATAGATACGATACGATTGTTCATACTTCGATTAAACAAATATAAACAATAAACTAATAGAATTAAAATTATGCAAATTTCAACAGCAATTTTTTTTTTAATTTACCAAAGCGAGGAAATTAAAATAGATAATCATAGATCAAGCGAGTATTGATAAACTACCGTCTCGTTTATACGATGCAGTTTTAGCAGTACGGCCTTATTAAATGCCTCTAATTCTACGAAAAGTGGGAAACGGATTTTCCTTAATGGACACATAGTATCTTTACACTGGTTCAAAAGTTTCCTTTGCATTCTCTTCTATGTTCTCGTACGGGCTTCAGAAACACTTAAAAAAGCACCTTCCTTCTGGCAACATTATCACTAATCCACAAGGTATTCATTATTTTCTTATAACCTTAAAGTAATAAATACGCATTTTGTATGTAAATATTTAATTTTTAGGGCCGATCTTAAAGACATTTGTCCAATCAAAATTGTATTAGGACGAAGCGCTATTTAGTATGTAATATGCGGGATAAAATAAACCTTTGGGGCTCGGCTTCGTTGGATTACTTTTATTTTTAGCTTATTTATTTCAGCTTCTCATAGCTGGGTAGGGAACTAAAAGAGGGAACTTGGGAACCTAACGGTAATACAATTCTAATGCAATTCGTGTTGTTGTTGCAAGTTGAACAATTTAACGCTGCGCTTTGCCTTGGTACCAAAGTGTGGAAATGATAACATTAAATATTTCATTTTCTCGAGTTGGTATCGAAATTATAACCTAATGTGTTTACAGTGACATGCCCGTATTATTAGTCCTAACTTATTTTTTTTAAAGTATAGTAAGATTTTATTTAACCTTTATAGTTGGTTCGACATAAATTATAACCTCCAACGAATACAAAAAGGGTATAATAAGTTTGACGTTTCTATGTATATGTATAACCGATTTGGAAAGTGTTTTTAGGCTTAATTAGAAATACGTTCAGCCGTTTGAAGATAAACAGTTGTCAGCCACTATCATTTTTTATACATAACATATTGCCATGGTAACGAGGCATAGCGCGGCGTTGAGCGCTGCTACTTAACACGCATTATCACAATGAAAAGTGGAGAACGGGATCACAGCACGAGGTTTCCTGCTTACTGTGCCCTGAAACGCTAAAAATATCAAGCAAGCATCGAACTCATAATAAACATAATAACCACTGCGTTATACACGTCCAATTGTTACTGTACAGCTTTTTAAACTTTTAACCCTTTTTTGTAGGTTTAGAATCCATAATACTTAAAAACGTGGTTGGTTCATGCCAAAACATGCCAAAACTACTGTAGGCCTTGCCAATAATAAAATTGCTATCTTCAGCCAAATTTCATTCATTCCATAATGTGTCACTTAGTTTTTTTTCGTTTTAAATAGTCTCCTGAACGTCACTGTACGAAAAGATTGAAATGGGTCACAGCGGAAGGAGGTTATGTGTAGCCTATACTAATATTATATATATGAATGTAAGTTTGTTTGTTACGATTTCAAATTATAATTCATTAACAGTTTATCATGAAACTTTGTACAAATATTCTCAGATGTGCAAGAACATAGGATAATTTTTATTTGAAAAACTCAGCTTCACGCTGTATCCCGCATATGGCAGGGTAGGTAGTAGGGAACTTAGAAATTTTGCGTGGTGAGTGGTAGAACTTTTTATCTTGTAACCAGAGTGAAGAAATGAAATATTTAATATTTATTTTTGAAAATATTAAATATTTTATTTCTTTGAGTAGGATTCGAACCCACAACCTGTCAGACTTTAGTCACACGGTTGTGTCGCTGTGCCACGACAAGCCAATAATTAAAAAAAATGTATGAAAACTCTTTTTAAATTAATAAAGCAAGATTATTAGATACCGCCATAACAAATTACTTTAACCCATAGTATTTTTAACTTTGCCGTATACTATTACCTATGACTCTTATCGTATTTTATCACTGCCGTATAAGCGCCAGGTTGTGGGTTCGAACCCCACTCGATGAAATGAAATATTTGATATTTTCAAATTAAATATTTAATGTTTTCATTTGTTTGGTCTGGTAACAAAGCAATGCGCGGCACTGAGTTCCGCCACTTAGTTAACAATGTCTTAAATTAAATCAAATAAGGCAAAAAGTGGAAAACGAAAATGAGTGTCTTAACAGTAGGTTCCCAAGTTCCCTCTGCCTACCCTGCCTCAAGCGGAATATATAGTTTTGTTCTGCTAAGCTCTGGTAACGAAGCTTGTGTGGAAATCGAACTTAAGCTCGTCGAGTTTACAGTCGCACGCTGCTAAGCCAAGCAGAGCAAAAGTACATATAAATAAATCTTTCAAATCATTCCAGCAGTCTAGACGAACGAGCAAACATCTTATAAAAGTTTTCTAATTCCAATACACCTAATAGAATTTATTAGCAATTTTAATCGTAAAATTTATTTACTTGTGATATCGAAAAAAAATCATGAAAATATTTTAATATTTACGATGATTTCAGTGATTTAATAAGAATAATAAGGTATAAGGCAAAACGCGGGGTTAAGTTCCGCTACTTAACACGCAATGTCTCAAATTCAGCGATAAGTGGGGAAAGTTAGTGGAACGGAGTGTCTAAACACTAGCTCTGCCTACCCTGCCATGTGCGGGATACAGCGTGAAGCTGAGTAGTAAGAAGAAAGAGTCGCAAGTTCGAGGTCCGTATAAAAGTCGATACGAAGAAAAGTTTATATATTTTCTATAAAGATATTTTCCAATACATACTTAAAATTAATCTGTAACTGATGACTGTATGTACATGGAAGATTTTTAAAAAAATCTTATGGGGGACTCTTACTAATGTAAAAGGACCCAAAAATAGTAAATCTTAAAATGTTTATGGATTCGTCTGTTTGTCTGTGCGTTTGTATGAGCAGATTGAAGTGTAGTTTGCACTATTATATTTTGGTAACTTTTCATCAACATGAAGAGGCTGTTCTATATGAATCGGTTATATAATTAAAAAAGTTACGTCCAATTTAAAATATATAATTCGACATAATTAATAATATTTTAAATCGGACGTAACTTAAGTTGGTGAAAATTTTAATTTTCAATATATATATATATATATATATTGTCTTATAAGTATTTTTTTTTATTAGAAAGTGAAAGTAAAATGATAGTGTAATCCAAGCGGACGAAGCCTCGGGCGAATCTTATGTTGCCGTGTGATTCCGGCTTAGAATAGGATCATCCAGGTACTGTTGGTGTCGTAAGAGGCAACTAAAGTGCGTGTGGTAGAGTCACGTTGGCAGTAATGGCAACACGCATGGGCAGACTCGACCGGATTATTACCACCCCTGCATTTAAGACCGGCGTTAAGTAGTGGCTTTGGCCACTGCGTTTCGTATTAGGTAATGCCGGGCCCCGGTGCCCTTCCACCTTAAAGGATGGCAACGCTCCTGTAGCTCCTCTGGAGTTACACGGGGCTGTGGGCGACGGTGATCACTTACCATCAGGTGACCCGTACGCTCGTTTGCCGTCTTTTCCATAAAAAAAAATATTTTGAAAATAATTAATATTTCATTTTCTCGATTGGGGATCGAACCCACAACCCACATGCTGCGCCACGAATGACCTGAAATACCTATACTAGTAATAAATAATTATCTCATAGCAAATGCTTCATTTTATTTCATTCAACTCCACGCTATTTTCGAGGGTTTCCTTAAAAAAAGATATCACGTTGTTAAAATTTCAACATAATATATTAAAATATATATTAAAAAGATAAAAAATCACAAAAAGCAGAACCGGAAATGGAGGTGCTGGGATTTGAACCCAGGACTTTCAGCATGCGAAGCAGACACTCTACCACTGAGTTACACCCCCTGTTGTACCAATTGTCGAATTTAAGTTATAAAACCAGAAAAATAAGTAAACTGATGAGATTATTCAGAAAGCCCTTATGGCGCAATGTTTGTTGACGTGAAGAATTCAGGAAGAATTCAGTGGAAAATGGGGAACGTGATTTTGTTAAGGTTCCCGGTTATGATTAACTTGGTATATGAGGGTTACATCGGTATATGAGCTTTGAAGCAAAAATATATATACCGCCCGTGGCTTCGCCTGCATTTTTGAGTATAGTAACGTAGAACATTATTCTAGTAGGGTTTAGCCAATATTTATATTGTTTTTAAAAGTGAAAAGTAAATTATTTACGATTACGTACTTTAAAAGACAAAAAATGTGTCTTTCTCTCAGCTTCACGCTGTATGCAGTAGCTCTTGAGAGTGTAGGCAGAAGGAACTTGGGAACCTAGTTTTATGACAATCCAATTAAATATTCAATATTTAATTTCTTCCATCTGGTAAAAAGGCAAAAAGTGGCATTGAGTGTCACCACTAAACACGCAATGCCTCAAATTTGGCGGTAAGTGGGGAACGGAAAGGAGTGTCTAAACACTATAATCATTAAATACTTATATGTGTATAATAAGGCAAAGCGCGGCGTTGAGTTCCGCCACTCAACACGCAAAGCCTCAAATTCGGCGGAAAGTGGGGAACGGAAGTGGAACGGAGTGTCTTAACACTAGCTTCCCGGGTTCCCTCTGCCTACCCTGTCTCGTGCGGGATACAGCATGAAGCTGAGAGAGAGAGAGAGAGAGAGAGAGAGAGATTTACTTATATATGTAGTTCATTTTATATAAAATAAGTACATTTATAAAAAGTAATTGAGTGTCTCGGACACTCAAGTTTGTGAATTTCTATAAATTCTACTTCCCGTTAACAAACAATTCTGAAATAAATAAAGTTGACGACACTTTTTGAGGTTTTTTTAATATAAAAAACATTTTTCAGTTTCCGTAAAAAATATATTTAATTTTTTTATCAGCTTCACACTATATCCCGCACATGGCAGGGGAAGCAGAGGGAACTTGAGAACCTAGTGTTAAGACACTCCGATCCGTTCCCCACTTTCCGCCGAGTTTAAGGCATTTCGTGTTGAGTGGCGGAACTCAACGCCGCGCAAATGAAAACATTAACTCATATCATACGGTAGAGAACCTATTACCATTGGCAAAGACGACATAACAATAGTTAAATAAATATAATTCATAATATAAAAATCTTAGCTAAAATATATTTTCATACTTTATATCAAGGTTGAGAGCGTTAAGCTTTGCAGCGGTTGCAAGTCTTCATTTTGTTCCCAGGAAACGTTTCTATAATGATGCATTTTGTAAAGAAAATATTATTTATTATTAAAGAGCGTGGTAATTTATATAAATTACAGAAAAAAATATATAATTACATGCATACATACATAGCTTTACGCTGTATCCCGCACGAGGCAGGGTAGGCAGAGGGAACCCGGGAACCTAGTGTTAAGACACTCCGTTGCACTTCCGTTTTCCACTTTCCGCCGAATTTAAGGCATTGTGTGTTGAGTGGCGGAATTCAACGCCGCGCTTTGCCTTATTACCAGGGCGAAGAAATGAAACATTAAATATAATTACATGATTTAAATAATATATTACTTTGAGCATAGCTTCAAGTATAAGGGAGAATGTTGTAATGCAACGCAACGGATTGTCTTTAAAGTGTATTAATAATAGGCAGGAGGTGTTATGTGTTTGACCTGTTTGCCTGTCTGTCTGTGGCACTCCAGCTCTTTAACTAATGAACAATCAAGTGCAGTTTTTTAAATCAAAAACTATTTTTTCATGATGGTGGCTTTTAGCCATGTTTTGTGAAATTTCAGATCAATCAATTATTTAAACTTTAAGGGATTTTCTTACATTTTAAATTTCCTACTTTACACTTTTACTCGCATTCAATTTCCTTTTAAATTTGAGTGGCGGAACTCAACACCGCACCATTAATACCAGAGTGGTGAAATAAAATAATTGATTCATTCAGTCACACTGAGTTATATAACGTGTTAAGTGCCCCAAAACGGCTTCCATTTGTTAATTCATAGTAAAAACAGTAAAAATTTCTGATAGTGCGTTGATTACTGAAACAAATGCAAGTCTAAAAAGATAAAAATAACTAAAAAATAAGATATCACGGTATTAAAATTTCAATAAAATGTAATAAACTATACAAAAAAAAAAGATTAAAAGACAAAACTGGAAATGGAGGTGCTGGGATTTGAACCCAGGACTTTCAGCATGCGAAGCAGACACTCTACCACTGAGTTACACCCCCTGTCGATGAAAATGTTGAATTTTAGTTATATAACAAATTGGCAAACAAGATTACTTAGAAAGCCCTTATGGCGCAATGGTACAGCGCTTGGTTCAATTTATGTAAGGAAATAAATTATTTGATATTTTCTGATAAAAAGCAATAGCGCGTCGTTAAGTTTCGTTAATATACAAATACAGGTATGAAAATTAAATGGAAAATGCTCTGCTTCGTGTTATATAAGGATACGGCGTGAAATAATAAAAAAAACTTACAATATATTATTACTTCGCTCTGGTAACAAGGCACATCGCGTTGAAGTCCACCACTAAACACGAAATGTCTAAAAATTGGCGCAAAATGGGGAACGGAAAGGGGTATCTTAAAACTATAATCATTATATATAGGCCTCTACATATGTATGTATATATATTATATACATACATATGTAGAGGCCTGTCGTGGCGCACAAGCGTGTTACTGTCACCGACAGGTTCTGGGTTCGATTACCACTCGAGGAAATGAAAAATTTAATATTTATAATTTTAAATATTTGACGTTTTTATTTCTTCGCTCTGGTACAAGGCAAAACGCTGCGTTGAGTTCCGCCACTCAACACGCAATGCCTAAAATTCGACGGAAAGTGGGGAACGGAAGTGGAACGGAGTGTTTTAACACTAGGTTCTCAAATTCCCTCTGCCTACCCTGCCATGTGCGCGATACAGCGTGAAGCTAAGTAAGTAAGTAATAAGTAAGTAAGTAAGTAAGTAAGTAAGTAAGTAAGTAAGTAAGTAAGTAAGTAAGTAAGTAAGTAAGTAAGTAAGTAAGTAAGTAAGTAAGTAAGTAAGTAAGTAAGTAAGTAAGTAAGTAAGTAAGTAAGTAAGTAAGTAAGTAAGTAAGTAAGTAAGTAAGTAAGTAAGTAAGTAAGTAAGTAAGTAAGTAAGTAAGTAAGTAAGTAAGTAAGTAAGTAAGTAAGTAAGTAAGTAAGTAAGTAAGTAAGTAAGTAAGTAAGTAAGTAAGTAAGTAAGTAAGTAAGTAAGTAAGTAAGTAAGTAAGTAAGTAAGTAAGTAAGTAAGTAAGTAAGTAAGTAAGTAAGTAAGTAAGTAAGTAAGTAAGTAAGTAAGTAAGTAAGTAAGTAAGTAAGTAAGTAAGTAAGTAAGTAAGTAAGTAAGTAAGTAAGTAAGTAAGTAAGTAAGTAAGTAAGTAAGTAAGTAAGTAAGTAAGTAAGTAAGTAAGTAAGTAAGTAAGTAAGTAAGTAAGTAAGTAAGTAAGTAAGTAAGTAAGTAAGTAAGTAAGTAAGTAAGTAAGTAAGTAAGTAAGTAAGTAAGTAAGTAAGTAAGTAAGTAAGTAAGTAAGTAAGTAAGTAAGTAAGTAAGTAAGTAAGTAAGTAAGTAAGTAAGTAAGTAAGTAAGTAAGTAAGTAAGTAAGTAAGTAAGTAAGTAAGTAAGTAAGTAAGTAAGTAAGTAAGTAAGTAAGTAAGTAAGTAAGTAAGTAAGTAAGTAAGTAAGTAAGTAAGTAAGTAAGTAAGTAAGTAAGTAAGTAAGTAAGTAAGTAAGTAAGTAAGTAAGTAAGTAAGTCAGTAAGTAAGTAAATATGTAGTTCATTTCATACAAAATGATAAATGTACGTTTATAAAAAATACTTAAGTGTTTCAGACACTCAAGTTCGATGTAGACACTCAATTTTTTTATAAATTCTCTTCCCATAAAGAAAAAAATCCTTAAATTAACACAAAATCTTAGATAAAATCGATATAGATCTTATAAATACGGCTACGGTAATGGTTTTTTTTATTTAAAAAAAAATATATTTTTTTTTTAATTCCGCAAAAATCATATTTATAACATCAAATATATGTTAAAAAAATACATATTATTAAAGTTCTTCATAATTTATACAAACTACAGGAAAAATATTACAAAATGTAGTTTTATGACTCAACTCTTCAGAAAGGTGTTACGTGTTTGACCTGTTTGTCTGTGTGTTAGTTTATGGCACTGTAGCTCTTCAATTCAAAAAAGTTTCTAAAGTCAAAATCCTTTTTCATGGCGGTGGTATCGAGCCATGTTTCGTAAAATTTCAGACAAGAGGCAAAGAACAAAAAGGCACGTTCCACAGATAAAATATATATTTTTTTGGTTGGGATATTTTTACATTTTATAATTACTAGATACTTCACGCTTCACATCTTTACACGCTAGCCGTTTATGTTTCAACGTTGCGTGTTACGTGGCAGAACTTAACGCTGCAGTTTTTATTAATAGTGTGGCTTGGCTTATATTTCTTAACTTGTAATAAAATAGTAAAAAGGCCTAAAATATAAATTCACTACGTCACCTTGGCTAAGTGCTTGTACCTCTTAAACTGCTTATCGGATTCCCGTAAAGCATCAATCTGCCCCATTGAATAAGGCTCATAAGAAAAGTGGGGAACGGAAGAGTAATGGAGTGTCCTAACACTAGGTTCCCAAGTTCCCTTTGCCTTCCCTGCCATGTGCGGGATACAGCGCGATGCTGGTTATAAAAAACTTGACTTACATAGGTTTATTACTTCTAAAGCTACGGTGTAACATACAGACGAACAGACAAATTCAAATTATAACACACTGCTTTTTATGTCCGCTGTTAACTAGCCATAAAAGACCAACTTATGTAATATAGGCGACTGTCATAATCGTGCAGTTCGTAGTCAATAGAATGTTCTAATGTTAGTTTCCTATACTTAGAGAATACATGGTGTAGACTTGAGAACTTAAGATCTGTTGTGGCGCATTGGCACAAGAGTGCGACTGCTACCGATGGTTTGTGGGTTCGATCCCAGAGGAAATGAAATATTTAATATTTTCAATTTAAATATTCCATATTTTCATTTCTTCACTCTAGTACAAGGCGAAACGCGGCGTTGAGTTCCGCCTCTCAACACACTATGCCTCAAAATTCGGCGGAAAGTGAACGGAAGTGGCACGGAGTGTCCTAACACTAGATTCCCAAGTTCCCTCTCCCTACCCTGCCATGTGCGGGATACAGCGTGAAGCTCGTCGAGTGGGGATCGAACCCACAACCTGCCGCTTACGGTCACACGCTTGCGCCGTTGTGCCATAGCAGGCCTTACTGCATCTTGATCAGTGTGTCTGTTAAATATTAAAATTCAAAACATTGCATCTAACTAGCGGAAGTTGACGCTGTATTTATCAACTAAGGCAACCACCCTAAAGCACCTTCTTAACTTATTTCTTATTTCTTACTTAATACAATTACCTTTAACAAACGAGCTTATATAATAAAGGTGGGTAAAAGAAAAAAAAACGTAAAATAAATAAACTAAATGAAACGGGAGTATAAAATTAAAAATCGCTAGACGACGACTCATTAAGTTTGGACTCGGAATTAAACTGTTGCGGACTTAATGAATGGTTTTTAAGGTTGGGCGGTACACTTGGAGGTAGGAAATGAATGAAAATGGATGCGGTATTTGATAGATGGACGTTTTTTTTTGTGCTTCACGCTGTTCTCCATATTAAGAATAGACAGAGGGTATTTAGGAAAGTAGTATTAAGATATATCATTCTCATTAGGAAATTGATTTCTCTCTTTCCACTGATCTTGATATATTTTGCGCGTTGTCACGTCACCAAAGCTAGGAAATAAAATTGTTAAATATTTCATTTCATCAAGTAAGAGTCGAACCCACCCACAACTTGTCGCGTTTACAGTTACAAAATTGTGCCCAATGTGTTTAATTTTACTAAAATTAAAAATTATTTACCCTAAATAAGAAGTGAAACGCAGTGTCTTAACACTAGGTTCCCAAGTTCCCTCTGCCATGCCCTGCCATGTGCGGGATGCAGCGTAAAGCTGAGTAGATTAGTAAAATGAGAAGTTACAAAAATAAGACCTTATTTCATTTATTGAATGGCAATCAATTTGCCACCGGTTCACTAAAGTTAGTGTAACAACTGAGAAGAACCGGCGCAAGAAACGGAGCAGGACATTTTTTTTTCTTTTTTAAACAATATATGAATAATATAGATTAAAATTGCCACAACAGCCATTTCATTCGTTTTTCGGGTTATTACAGGTTATTTCTAATGTTAACATTATGTATATCACTTATTTCGGTAATTTGATTATAAGTGGTAATATGGCAAAGCCGACGTTAAGTTCCGCCGCTCAACACACAATGCCTTAAATTCGGCGGAAAGTGGGAAACGGAAGTGGAACGGAGTGTATTAACACCAGATTCCCTGGTTCCCTCTGCCCTGCCTCGTGCGGGATATAGCGTGAAGCTAAATATATATATATATATATATATATATATATATATATATATATATATTATATATATATATATATATATATATATATATATATATATATATATATATATATATATATATATATATATATATATATATATATATATATATATATATATATATATATATATATATATTAAAAAAGTGTCACGTCCATTCCACCATGCTCAAAGTATTGCTCGTCAAGGGAGTTTTCTATAGTGGCGCCCGCAATAGTCCCCGCGAAAAGAATCTCAACCAACAGTGTAGATACGAATATCGGCTTGAATAATTCAATGAATTAACATATTTCCTTTGGTTCTTATATAAACTATGCAAATTTTGGTACGTTTTAAATATAATTTTATTTGTTCGTTTGTAGTCAGTTTTTTCATTTTTGTCTCGTTACTGGAGTGATATGTTATTTGTTTTGTTTTTTTCGTAATAGTTTCACGCTGTAGTAGATTAATCATTCACTGACTCACTCAGCTTCACGCTGTATCCCGCACATGGCAGAGTAGGCAGAGGGATCTTGGGAACCTAGTGTTAAGACACTCCATTCCACCTCCGTTCCCCATTTTCGCCGATTTTGAGGCATTGCGTGTTGAGTGGTGGAACTCAACGTTGCGTTTTGCCTTGTACCAGAGCGAAGAAATTAAAACATTAAATATTTAAATTGAAAATATTTGTCACTGGGGACTGAACCCACAACCTGTCGGTTACAGTCACACGCTTGTACCGCTGCGCCACGACAGGCCTTAAAAAGACTAATCGCGTTGTTTAATTTTGCAAATAAGTTGGACAAGACAGGAAGCCATAAAAACCAGAGACCAAAAAAAAAAACGCCTTACAACAAAAAAATGAGGCCCCAATATATATAAGTAAAAAGGACCAAATTAAAAAGAAAATTCCAAGACTATTTAGCGCAGTGAGTCCTTTTTTAAACTTTTTTAATTTAGCAAAGTGGTCATCTGTCGTAATGACGTCATCAATCTATTGTGACGTCACTCACTGTGTGCTTTTAAATTTGTAAATAACCGCTAAAATGGCGAACGCTTTCGGTGATAAAGCTTATTTTTTTTAAAAAAGAGGCTTGTCGTGGCGCATGGACACAAGGGCGTGACTGTAAACGTCCTGGTTGTGAGTTCGATCTCCACGTTTCTTTTCATCTTCGTTAACAAGGCTCAGCAAATCACAGAATGTGGGGAATGGACTGGAGTGTCTTAACATTAGGTTCCCAAGTTCCTTCTGCCTGCACTGCCATGTGCGGGACACAGCGTGATACTAAAAAAGTATAATAATATAATTAATGATAATGTGGAAAGAGAAATTATAATCGTCACGTTTGTACAGCTTACTTAACGACAGTTGTTGAATATTATTAATATTATTTTTGGGTAGGCGGAGGAAACAAGGAAACCTAGTGTTAAGGTACTCCGATCCGTTCCCCAGTTTCCGCTGAATAAAGAGCATTGCATGTTAAGTGGCTGAACCCAACGCCGCGGTTTGACTTATTTTCAGACCATAGAAAGAAAATATTAAATATAAATTTCAAAATATTTGATCAAATGAAACCAACATTTTGGCTACGTTTAATTTTTACACGTGGCTTCAATATAGGTATTCAAATTACTGAATTAAAAACCCTTTTCAAGTATCACATCTAACTTTACCTTTTGCCCGATTCATCAAATGATCGATGGTATTTCAATTATGCGTAACAAATAAACATGCAAAAAGACCCAGTGAATCATTGTTTGGATGAAAACGCGTAGGTGCAGGTTCGATCATCACGAGGTGTATTTTTCTAGCTTTATTGTTTTTTTTGTCAACGTAACTAGATATATAGGATTGCTAAATGCAACAGTTTCTACTTACGTCTTTGGTCTCGTCCGATGTCGTCAACCTCTTTATACATATCCTCCAAGTTCTTCTCATGATATTTACGTGACCAACCTCCGGTGAATTCGATACTGCGTTCAGGCGAGATCTCTTCCAAGAGTGTCTAGCCACTCTTGGTTCACCAGTACCACAGTGCTTAACGCAGCGCTCTGTATCCTATAATACTGTACAAAATGAAAGAGAGAATTTTATAACTAAATAAAATGTGCTAGTCAAAAATAATTTTACGAAACATGGCTCAATACCACCGCCATGAAAAAGGATTTTGACTTTAGAAACTTTTTTGAATTGAAGAGCTACAGTGCCATAAACTAACACACAGACAAACAGGTCAAACAAGTAACACCTTTCTGAAGAGTTGAGTCATAAAACTACATTTTGTAATATTTTTCCTATAGTTTGTATAAATTATGAAGAACTTTAATAATATATATTTTTTTAACATATATTTGATGTTATAAATATGATTTATGCGGAATTTAAAAAAATATATTTTAATTTTTAAATAAAAGAAAACCATTACCATTACCAGCCGTATTTATAAGATTGTACCTTATCTAAGATTTTGTGTTAAGGTTAAAAATGTATCCTAATTCAATTCCTTATACGTAGAAATTTCCTTCTTCGCGCCACAAATCTGTGGAACAGCTTACCTACGGCAATATTTCCAGGTCGATATGTTATGAGTACCTTCAATAACCGCATCTACCTTCACCTTAAAGCCGCCGACGCACTTGTAGCTCCGCTGGTGTTACACGGGGCCGTGGACGACGGTGATCACTCACCATCAGGTGACCCGTACGCTCGTTTGCCTCGTTTTTTCTATAAAAAATAAAGGTAGTCAATTTCTACCGTTTCCATCGATTTCTTTTTATTTCACGTTGTATTCTACACACAGCGGTGAAGGCGGAGGAAATATGGGTACCTAGTTGACCTGAGAATCTAACACACATCGCTCCCGATTCTTTTCATATTCTAGACGTACCTAAAGCAACTCAGTAACTTTTGTTTATTTTAACTAAGAGAATGATTTTTTAATATTTTTTTCTACTTTATTTATTTATGAATAGTTTTTACATTTTTTTTTAAATTTTATTTGATGAATGTTTTTTACATTTTTTCCTACTTTATTAATTATTTAACTTAACTGCTGATTGTTAGATGATCCAGTCATGAATGATCTATCATCCAATGATCCATAATAATCATATAATGATCCATAACGATCATATAATGATCCATAATATCTCTGTCATCCAAACATTTGAACAAACTTCACTTTCCCATACCACATTTGTAATATTATGTTGAACTAAATCATTTATACTAAAGACACTTAACGCCAAAACCATAGTTAGTGAGCGATCGTTAGTTGGGACCTGTGACGTCATTACACATTGATTGATGTTACTCGCGGAGTAGGGGGACTATGATAGTTTTTATTTTCAGTTTCAAGCTGGCTGGGTTAAGCAGAGGGTTGGGAACCTGTTGTAAAGACACTCTGTTACCGTTAAAACAATTCTGTTACCAACTTTCCACGTAATTTGAGTAGCAAATAAATGAAAACATTAACGTGTTAAGTGGCGATCTGATTTTCGTTAAATACAGCTAAGAACTTATGAAGCCTGTTGTGCAAGCGTGTGACTATAAACGTAACAAGTAGTGAGTTCGATTCCCACTCTAAGAAATGAAATATTTATGAATTTCTAATTAAACATTTAATGGTTACATTTCTTCGCTCTGGTTACAAAGAAAAGCGCCACTAAATGCACAATGCCTCGATTCTGGTGGAAACTGGGGAACGAAACGGATTCTAAGTACCCTTCACCTACCTTGCTATGTGAGTATATATATGACTATACAGTGTTAAGCTGCAAAAAAATATAGCGAAGCTTTCAATTAAAAAACGAAACTTAAATTTAATTATTAATAAGTATGTTAAAGTACTAAGTTCATTTATTCAAAAGCTCTAATGCCACAAATTATGTTTTAAAATCCCTTTGTCAAGGGTTAAAAAAAATACTGTCCTACGAACATGAAAATTATGGTAACACGATTATATAGTAAAAACAACAGGAGTCGGGTCTGATAAGTTACCAACATCTTGACACCGAGGAAAGTGAAAAAATATAACTATTGACTTTTTCTTGAGCAACTTTTACTGTAGTGGTTTTGATATTTTCAAAGTTATAATGTGGTATATTTTTTTATTTTATAGTAGTGTAAATAAAGTAGAAAAAATTGAAGCCTATCGTAGCAAAAGTGTGTGGATTTAAATACGACAGTACGTTGTGGGTTCAATTCTCACTTAGAGTAAATTATATAAATAATTTCATTTCTTCGCTCTGATAACAAGGCAAAGCGTGGCATAGAGTTTCCCCACTTAGCAAACAATGGCTCAAATTCGACGGAAATTAGTGAACGAAAATGTCATTACCCACTCTACTCTAACTCAGCTTCACGCTACAGCGGCAGGGTCGGCAGGGTCAACTTTGGTAGGCAGAAAGAACCTAGTATTTGGACACTCCGTTCCCCACTTTCCGCCGAATTTGAGGCACTACGTGTTGACTGGCGGAACTCAACGCCGCTTTTTGCCTTGTACCAGAGCTAACAAAAGAAAACATTAAATATTTAAATTGAAAATATTAAATATTTCATTCCCTCGAGTGAGGATCGAACCCACAACATGTCGATTACAGTCACACGCTTGTGCCGCTGCGCCACTACAGGCCTCAACCTAGATTTTGACATTAGGTTCCATTACCCAACCTAGTGTTTTGACATTAGGTTCCATTACCCAACCTAGTGTTTTGACATTAGGTTCCATTACCCAACCTAGTGTTTTGACATTAGGTTCCATTACCCAACCTAGTGTTTTGACATTAGGTTCCATTACCCAACCTAGTGTTTTGACGTTAGGTTCCCAGGGTCCCTCTGCCTAACTTGCTATATGCGGAATACTGCATTACGGCAAAGACAACCCAAGTCTTATGTATGTATGTATAATATTATTACCTCATTATAGTAGTGAGTTACAAGATGGTGTCGCGCCACCTCAGTAATGATAATTGATATACAAGTTATATCGCTGTTAATATGGCCAAATGGTGTTTACTTAGCTGTAAGGATGTAAAATGATCAGCTGAACGTGAAAGCTATATCTTTTATGTCACCTAAAATTTATATTCATACTAGTATAGTACGTATATATCCTAATGTTCAGACACTCCACTGCCATGTACATATTTTATTCCGCATTTTTCTGACGAATTCTCTCTTCCGTGTTCAGTGGCGGAATTCAACGCCGCGCTTTGCCTCGTTGCCTAACCGAAGAATTGATAATATTAAGCATTTCATTTACGCAACTAGGAATCGACCGCGCAACCTGTCTCATATCTGCTTGCGCTCCTGTGTCGAGACTGTCCCCAGTTTATTTAGTACATTGAATTGTGTCCCCATCTTAGGCAATGCACTTAAAGTGATTGAAAATATACAAAATTTTAATATTTTACTATCGTAACTTCCATCGAAATATTCCATAAGAATTTTGACGCCTGTCGTACAAGCGTGCGACTGTAAATGTTTCAGATTGTGGGTTCGATACCCTCCCTAGGAAATCAAAGTTGTAATATTTATGAAATTCAATATTTGGTTTTCATTTCTCCATTCTTGTAACAAAGCAAAGCGCGGCGTTGAGTTTCGCCATTCAACAACACGAAATACCTCAAATACAGCGTAAAGTGAGGAATTGAACAAAGTGTTGTTATACTAGGTTCCCAAGTTTCCTCTGCCTACACCGCCATGAGCGGGATACAGCATGAATCGTAAGTATATTTTAAATTCTTGGCTCCGGTAACAAGACATAGCGCGGTGTTGAGTTCCCCACTCAAAAAATAAATGCCTTGAATTTGGTAGAAAAGAGGAAAATGAACGGAAGGTTCATTAGGTTCCCAAGTTCCCTTTGCCCCTATCCCGCCAAGAGCGAAGTACAGTGTAAATAAAAAAAAAACTTACTCTATACAAAATACATTTTAAATGCTTTACAATGGAATTCACAATAGTATTCATGTTACAAATATAACGACAATGCACTTGTCGTTTGGGAAAACCTTTTCGTACATTTTATATTTCGTTTTGTTAACTCGATATCTAGAAATTATTGCAGATGCTAACCTATACCAATGTATATTGAATTTTTGTATTTTTATCAGTTAAAAATTAAAGTCAGTCATGGTGCAGAGGCGCGAGCATGTGACTGTTACCGCGAGAGGTTGTGGGTTTGAGAATCCACACAGGACAATTATAAACGCGGCGTTGAGTTTCGCCACTTATAAAGCAATGCTTCCGGAAATAGGTGCTAAGTGGGAAACGAAACGTAGTGTTTTAACTCTATGTTCCCAAGTTCCCTCTGCCTTGACGTAACCGGGATACAGTGTGAAGCTGGAAAATTGTAATTTTCAAATATCATTTAAACTGAAGACACACCAAAAACAAATACTACCTTACATTGGCAAAGTGCGTGTAAAATTTAAACTGCTAATCCTATTCCAAGTCTCACCACAATCAACAATGCTTTCGATGAACAAAAAACCGCACCTAAATCTGTTCATCAATTGAGCTACAGACAGACACCCAAATAGACAGATCAAACCCATAACACTCCTTTTCTGCGTCAGTTAAAAGTAGTGACTAATCACTACCTTTACACTCTAATTAATTAAATTAAGCATATATTTTAAAATTTAACTAACAACACAGCTAAGCATATCATAGTGGGCTATATCGTTACAGCTAACGGTTATGTCGGCTCTAAGCCGTTCTATAAGATTCTATTATACGTACATAATATATATACATAATAGTATGGTACAAAATTAGTTAATATTAATAACAATAACAATAAACCGTTGTTGAAACTGTGAACGGTGAGGTCGTGGGTTCGATTTTTGATTTGGGATATTGAAATATTTAATTTTTATTCCTCCCTCTGGTGGCGCGGCGTTCAGTTCCGTTACTCAATACGTAATTCTCTGAGAATTGCGCGGTGTTTGGGATATGGAGTGTTCTAGTATTAGGTACCCTATGACTACCCTACTATGTCGGGATAAACTGCGAAGCTAAACAAAATAAGTAACCTAGTGTTCAGACATTTAGTTCTTCAGGCATCGCTTTATATTTAAGACATGCGTGTTCATAAGCACAGCGTTGAGTTCCGCCACTCAACGCGCAATGCCTCAAATTCCGCAGAAAGTGGGTAACGGAACAGAGTGTCTTAACACAACGTTCTCAGGTTCCCTCTATCTACCCATTTGCGGGATACAGCGTGAAGCATATTGATTGGCATTGTTCCAGGCGCTATGAATGGTTACCATTACGGTTCTTATAAAACCATTTAAATGCGAGATACAGAGTGTAAATATAAAAGATACAGTTAATTTATTTAAAACTGTATCTAAACTATGTTACTAGGTCAATCACACGCCGTATAGGCTCGTTACATGTAACGGTTATGTTTATAACATGTTATATAACCGCAGCCTGTTAATTATAATTAAATACTAACTGAATTTAATTTTAAGTCAAGTTAAAGATCCAATTACAACTCTGCCCGCCTTTGATATAGTGAAAATATTCTTTATTCAAATAGGCTTTTCAAATTACATAGAAATGTGTATAGTGTCAGCCCTATAGAAAGCTGCAACTGGTGAGGAAGGTGGGTCTGCAGAGAAGACCCGGTATAAAACTCAACAGTTGCTCTTTTCAAAATTTATTTAACAGTATATGTATAAAAATAATGATTAGCTTTCTGAGCAAGCATCAACAACATTTAATGCCACGTACTATTATCATTATAGTGATCTTCGATTGAGTATCATGCTTTGCCTAATAATATATGTTTAATTTTAACTTTAAATTGTTGATTCGGAAAGTCATAAATCACTTGAGTTATTTTATTATATATAAGTGTACCATGGCATGGTAAAAGATCTAGTAACTTTACGGATACGTTATATCAGGAATGATTAGCCTGTTTTTATGTATTGTATTATTGTCGTGTATAACAATGTTCTTTTTGTGATCTTGCCAAATATATTTTTTGATCAGAGATTCTCGAGCTCTTATCTTTTTGGAGCAAAGAAAATAGATTCGATATCTGTAGCAGTGCCCCAAAGTGATATTCCATAGGACAAGATGCTATGATTTTCATAGCATCTAGCACTAGAATAAACTAATCGAGCAGTATCGGCATCCGTAAGCTGCTTCACTTCTCTAACTCAGTCTACTTGCAGAAGAAGACAGATGGGAGCCTAGTTGAAGTTTCAAGTCTAGGTTTAGTAACAAGAGTAACGCGGTATTAGTAACAGTAAATTCTATACATTTAGTTTTCTGTGCATTTATTACTACATTTTCAACCATAAACATGTGAAGTATTTGGGACAGGACAGTTGTTCACTTCGTCAATTCCTTGAAAAGTAAACAAATATAAACAGCAACTGGTACATAACACAAATACTTATCATAAAAGGGGAGATCAATATAAATAAAAAATAAAAGAGGCCCTAAAATTGCTCCTTGAGGGACACCAATCCGCAGGAGTCAGTCCACCCATCCTGCCGTTTGGGAAACAGTGCTGAGCTTTAACGCTATGCAGAAAATTGTAACGTGAAAGGCAGTAGAAACCTATGGTAAAGACACACCGTATTCCACAGTACTCTTTGGGTATCGGAACCCAACTATGTAACTTATACTATTAGAAAGAACATAGCAAATTAAATATAAACAAACCTTCAATTTTATGTCTTTTTAGGACCGTCGAGACGCAGAGGCACACGCGTACGACTCTATACGAGACACATAATGGGTACGATTCTTACTCAAGGAAATTAAATAAAAAATTTGTAGTCTTCGCTCTAGTAACAAGGCAAAAAGCGAAATTGATTCTGCCACTCAACATTTTATGTGTCTCAAATACGGTGGAAAGTGTCCCTACTTTCCGGATTTCCTGACAAAACAGAGTGTCTTAACACTAGGTTCTCTAGATCTTGCCCCACAATATGCGGGATACAGCGTAAACTTTATATGAAATATATAAAATAACGAGCTTATAAATTTCAATAGTTATAAATTATAGTACCGTATGATGATAATGTAGTCTAAGACCTAATATTGTGTTTGGCGTATTGCCAAAAGCTTTACTTATTAAGCTTTAGGTGCAGTAATATAGATGTATTATGCGGCGTTGAGTTCCACCAGTCAAAGTTTGATTTATATAATTAAAGGAGAAAAAAAATAGACTATAATAGAGTTAAGTAAGCTTTTCTGATTACACACACAGAGTATGCATTAAATAACGTGAAGATTTTATTCTGGGGTAACAGAAGAGAAACGGAGTGTCTTAACGTTAGGTTCCCTTTGGCACCCAACACAGTTTCCCTCTGCCTACCCTGCCATGTGCAGGATACAGCGACAAGCTGAAAAACACATAAAACATTTCTAAACTGGTAACGGCGGCAACGGTAAAGGCAAAGCCGTCGTTGATTTCTGCCACTCAACACGCAATGCCTCAAAATCGGCGAAAAGAAGAACGGAATGGAGTTTCTCTTAATACTAAGATTTCAAAGTTCCCTCGGCCTTCTTTGACATGGATATACAGCGTGATAGTAAAAAAATCCTTTATTGCACACAATTTAAAATATTAACAAAATGCAGACTTAATTCTAGAAAACATGTTATTAATGAATAAAAAGAAAAGAGAAATATATATATTTTAAATAATGTGAAAAATAATAATGCCTATTTAGTAAGGTAGAGGGAACCTGGTAACCTTGAGTTCAGACATTTTTGTTTCCCATTTTCCGACGAATTCTCGAGGCGTTGCTCGTTGTGCTCAACGTTGAGCTTTGTTTATAAGCGTTTAATACTGGTTTTATTATTTAAAAAAAATATATAAATTTGGCAAAAAATGTCAACTTTCAGAATAATGCGTATATGACGGACGGTAGACGGTATATGTGAGGCAGGGAAACCAAGTAACACAACGTTAAGACGCTCCAATTCTCACTAAATGTCTTTCATTTTACACACACCGTTCTGTTTAAGATTTTCCGTCGGATTCTTAAGGCTTTACATATGAAGCGGCGGAACTTAACGTAACATTTTGATTAGTTCCAACAATGAAAATATTTTATTCTCTCGACTAGAATTGAACCAACGACCTTTGCACTCGCCAGCTTGTGCCTTTGCACTACAATAGGCCTCAAATATATCGATTTTATTTTGTTTTAGGTTTCCACATGGCAGGGTATATAGGGAACTTGGGAACCTTTTGATGGAAAAAATATATAAGTTTCTAAAGAATATTCTCCAAACATACTGTTAGAGGTTGGCGCGCTGACAAGCCGTGACAGTGAGTACACATTACCCGTTACAGATATGTCAAATACAGAGACACCATCATATTTAAAGGATCTACAATTAATTACAAATGTAATATTTTTTCTTTGTAATATCATTATAAGACTACATTTTTTATATATTTCCTGGATTTATTCTGGAAATTGATATTTTTTTGCCAAATTTTAGTTATTCCACGTGAAATACCCTACAGAATGATGACATAAACACTCGTATGTTTTGTTTGCGTTGTCTTAGTGCTTTTTTTCTGTATTGCAGATTACTGTAGACTTAGTCTGTTTTTGATAAAATATTGAACGGTAATTATGTTTCACAATTGAAAGCGCAACGCCCTTAAATTTGATGGAAAGTGGATACATTGTCATATAGACTTGATTTATACACAGCTTCACGCTGTATCCCGCACGTGGCAGGGTAGGCAGAGGGAACTTGGGAACCTAGTGTTAAGACACTACGATCCACTGTTCCCCACTTTCCGCCGAATTAGAGCATTTTTGCTGGTTAAAGAGCTGTTTAAACTGAAAATATTAAATATTTCATTTCCTCGAGTGGTGATCAAACCCACAACCAATCGGTTACAGTCACACGCTAGTACCGATGCGCAATGACAGGCCTCAACTTGATTTATATTTTATATTAATTTCAGCTTGATGTTACTTCAAGATCTTGCGATATATGGCCTTGTCAAAAAGATTGACAAACAAACAGAGAGAGGGATAATATATTCATTGTAGAGTTCATGGCCACTGGATGGATTAATCCAGTCAACATTGTTTAATTAAAAATATATATAAAAAAACTTGATAATTTTCTGTTTTATTTCAATTAAATAAACAAAAAATATTCACTTCTATACTAAACTACTCTACGACCGTCACACGATCGCCCTTTACTAGCTCTCTATTGTTCGATTACCATTAATGTGACGGCGTGAATGACGGGCGAAGAAAATAATACGGATTCTATATATTGTAGTGCTAATTAAAACTAAAATAGTGGGGAACGGGAGTGGAATGGAGTGTCTTAACACTAGGTTCCCTAGTTTCCTCTGCTAACCATGCCATGTGCGGGATAGAGCGTGAAGCTGAGTGAGTGAGTGAGTAGTGCTAATAACTTATTGAATGGGGTATAAGCGTGCGTCTGTTAACGTTCGGTCCTCGAAGAATTAAATATTAATTATTTTCATTTTTTCGCTCTGGTAATAATTAACTTAATGCCAAGTTTTGGCGTTGAGTTGTTTTAATTAGCATGCAATACCACAAATATCGGTGGAAAATTGGAAACGGAAGTGTCCTAAAGCGAACGTAGTATCTTTACACCAGCTTTCCAAGTTTCCTCTGCCCAGGATAGGCTAGGTAGGTTATTTTGCGGAATAAACAGCTTGAAGCTGAAACACCTCCCTACAGAGATGCTAACAACATAAATAAGTTGTATTAAGCGTATAAGAATTTCGACGTAGCTTGGTGAGAACGAATGGCTTAGTTGGTCAGAGCGCTTGAACGGTTTTCAAGAGGCACGGGTTCAAATCAAATTTTTTATACGCTTTTTAAATTTAAGTTTAGTATTTACTTACTTCTGTTACTAGTTTACTTTTGTTAATTTAGTAGTAAATACAGCAGGTATTAAGTCAATCTTTGTCTTACAAAATCGAATTAATCGCACAATCTGTAATTCTCTAAAATTTCTGGCCCTGAGATTCTTGAAAGTTATAAAAGACATATGTGATGACGCGCTTTAAAAATTAAATGTTCGCTCCAACCTATTTCAAGTATGAAATTAGTGTGCATCTGCCCACAATTGATAAAAAAAGAAGAAATGAGAAGGCGGAAGACAACAGTGGAACTCCTCTGGCTAGATGTCTCGTTTATGTTTCATCACATTTTAAATGAACATTTTTAGAAACCCGACGTTTCGAACACTTTACAGTAGTCCGTGATCATGGGTAGACTCTACCCGTCCGTGATCACGGACAGGTGATCCAAAAAACATGTTTAACAATCAATATACGTGATTAATCCGGTTAAAAAAAGTGTTTCATTTAAAATTGGTAGTATCACGATACGGTGTCCACATTAACGTTCGTCCGTAAGGCCAGTTTGTTCTGCGTAAATGCATTTTCAAAGAACAACCTTTAACCTTTGCCTTACGGACGAACGTTAATGTGGACACCGTAACATGATAAAAAGATACAAAGACAGACGGGAATAGAACCTAAAGCCCCGCTACCAGTCGTGTACGTGCTTCTACACCACGACACTTTTTAATCTTGAGGAGTTATCGAACCTGGGGCTTTATACTATATTGTTCCTACATAAATTGTCAGCAAATATATCTAAAACAAAAGAATAAATTTCAATATCATACTGAGTACATATTTTTCAGTTTTCACTTTAAACTCGAGGCACATGTTTTCTATTCTATTCTAGGGTTGATGTTACTTTTTTAATACTACTATAGTATATTTTTTTTTCTGGAGAGAGCCTTCAAGAGATTACGATAGCGAAGGTATTACCGATAATTTAATCAAAACGATGAAATTGATTTATCTAATTATCGAGCTTCACACTGTATCCCGCAAAGTGCAGAGGGAACTTGGTTATCTAGAATAAAAACACTCCGTTTCACAGTTTCTGCCGAATTCTTAAATCATTAAGAATTAATTATTGATTTAAATAAGTTAATAATGACTGACTTCACGCTGTATCCCGTATAAGGTGGGGTAGGCAGAGGGAACTTGGGAACCTAATATTAAGATACTCCGTTCCATTTTCGTTTCCCACTTTCCGCCGAATTTGAGGCATGGCGTGTTGAGTTGCGGAACTAAACGCCGCGTTTTGCTTTCTACCAGAGCGATATGAAAATATTAAATATTTAAAATAGAAACTATTTAATTGTAATTTAATTTCCTCGACTGGGTATCGAATCCAGAACCTGCCAGATACAGTCACACGCTTGTGCCGCTGCACCACGACAGGCGTATTCATATAAACTATAATATCTAACTCATAATAATTGTACACAGTAGATCAAACGTAAGGAACTTGAAAAATTCGCCTTTTTATATATATAAACCGAATCTGCCATTAAGACAATCTCCCACGCTCTATCTATTTTTCTAGGCATTCGATATATTTTAAGTAGCGTAATTAAACGCCGCATTAAAAAAAATAAACAATAACATATATATTATAAATTATTCATAAACACATAATGTGTATGTAAGTGTTTTTTTTTTTTATGGAAGAGACGGCAAACGAGCGTACGAGTCACCTGATGGTAAGTGTTCACCGTCGCCCACGGCCCCGAGTAACTCCAGAGGAGCTACAGGAGCGTTGCCGTCTATTAATGTGGATGGGCACCGGGGCCCGGCATTACCTAATGCGAAACGCAGTGGCCAAAGCCACTACTTAACGCCGGTCTTAAATGCCGGGGGTGGTAATAATCCGGTCGAGTCTGCCCATGCGTGTTGCCATTGCTGGCAACGTGACTCTCCCACACGCACTTTAGTCGCCTCTTACGACACCATCAGTACCAGGGTGATCCTATTCTAAGCCGGGATCACACGGCTAAATGAATATTCATATATATATATATATATATATATATATATATATATATATATATATATATATATATATATATATATATATATATAGTTTTTATTATGAAGTTCAAGACCTAAAGTGGAGTAAACTGATAATCAACTTTTTTTTGTATTGGGATCCTCCAGTCAACACTTATTGCCTGAAATTCGGCGGAAAGTGGAGAACTGAACGGGGTGTCTTAACATTAGGTTCTCAGGTTCCCTCTGCCTACCCTGCCATGTTTGGGATACAAAAAATAAAATAAAAAAGAAAAAATACTTAGTTAGACCTTTTTAACTAAAACAATTTAATATTAAACACGATATTAGTTTTGTTTGTAGAATAATTAATTGTTAACTAGTTGTTAAGGTTAATTCAATTCATGTATTTCTATTATAAATAACATATCACTTACTATATTATACATTTTTTTTTAAAATGAACATTTGACCAATCAGTGAAAATTCATTGATATTTTATACCAATAGTAACAACATTTTATAGAAATATTGTATAACTAACGACCCAACCGCGGCTTCGCCCGCTTGAGTTATACTATGTTATTTACTTGTCTCTGATCTAATAATAATATGACTTTTAAGACAACATCTGTACATTGAAAGCTAACATTTAAGCGAAATAAAAAAAAATGTAATTTTGTCGAACTAAGCATTTAAAAACCGACGTTTTTTTTATTTATCAAATGATTTATATAAAAACAAACACGAAATGTTGAAGGAAGGTACCAAAATATATACATAAGTCAAAACTAAATTTAAATTAAATTTCATTAGCCGTTTTCGGGAATAGCGCGTACAAAAACAACACTAAAAACACTGTTTTGGGTCATATTACATTAATAAACGTACCCCACGTACAGACAGTGATCTGTTACAGATGTATTATAGCAGTATATATATAGCATGATTTTGGTATCCAATCGAGAAATTAAATATTCAATATATTCATTTTCTTATTCTAGAAATGAGGCAAACCGTAGTGGTTAAATACGTCGCAGCTACAAGAATTTGGAAAGTGGGCTATTTTGATGGGCACGGAGTGACTTAACACAAGGTTCCCAAGTTCCCTCTGCCCACCCTGCCACGTGTTGGTCCCGCTTTGCAATATACAGCGTGACATTTTTTTCCCATTTACTTAAAAGCAAAATGGAAAGCGGAGAACCGAGTCACTAACTATTCTACATACAATTTAAAAAAATAAAAGAAATACAGCGACAACCTTAACGTTGTACGTGTTCAATACAACGTAGCAGCAAACGTATGAAAAGAGCAAAATAAAAACACTTATACGTTTTATTTATATTACAAGATATCACAATCTGTGTTGTATGAGAAATCGATTATTTTTTATAGCTATATATTAAATTCTTGGACATTATTTTTGTGGTCTGAGGTAATGGATTAAATATCATTTTCTCGCTCTAGTGATAAAAGAAATTGCGGCGTTAAGTTCCACGACATACTACATAATGGGTCGAGGCTTGGGCAGTGTGAGGGGAACCAAATTTTAACACTAGGTTCCACTCTCTGCCCATTCTTTTATATGTAGGGTACAGCGTAAAGTAGAATAAGAATATTTTTATTTGGAAAATTTGTGATATTAGAACAAATAATTGAATTCCCGGTTGAGGCGATTATGTATTAGCGTTATTTTATTTTTTTAAAAAAATATAAATTGTTAAAACATTTTTTTTATATCTTCTTATTATCGTCACGCTGGCCTCCAGCCAGGGAAAGTGGGAAACGGAAGTGTTTTAAATGGAAACGGAGTGTCTTAACACTAGGTTCCCAAGTTCCCTACCTTACCAGCCACGTAACAGTGTTAACTCAAAAAAAAAAAAAAAGAAAGTGAATAGTATGCATAATTTTGCAAGTATAAAATTATATAAAATAATGAACACAGGTAGTAACGTGCCTGTTTCGGGAAAAATAATAAAATTAAATTGCAGGGGTCAAAGGGCCTGGCGAGAGCGACTCCACGAGCTCACTTTTCATAATGGCTGGAACATTCTGCAGTGCGTATAACAGAGGAAACTGTAGAGACAACTTGATAATAATAATTTTTTTTATTATTATACGTCTTACGTCACAGATTTTGTACGTGCTTGCCTGTTTTTTTTATTGTATTTTTTTAAATGAATATAATGTGCTCGAGACCCACTCGAAAGAGTGAAATATTTAATATTTTTTAATTAAATATTTTAAATTTCGTAGCTCTGGTAACAAGCTCGAACACTTCTGACACAATGCATAAAATTCAGCAGAAAGTATGGAACGGTATAGAGTGTTTTAACACTAGATTCCCAGGTTACCTCTGCCTACCATGCCTTATCCGGGCAGGAAGTCGTTGTATGTAGCTCTCTTCCCCCGTTACCCATCTGAAAGACCGTTCGGCACAAAACTAGTTATTTTCACCTTCACGCTTTAATGACAAATACTCATACCCATTAGGAACAATTAACACTTATACTTCTCAATAATTTGGTTACTATGTATTATGCATTGAGTAGCGAAACTCAACACCGTGTTTTTTTCTTATTATCAGAGCAGGAGTCAAACTTGCTTCCATGTACTTAACTAATACTTAATGATAGCGTCTTTAATATTCTTCCATTTATTATTTTATAGTCTTCTTTAATAGATAAAGAATAAATTGCTTGAGAATTAAAACAGCCACATACAAAATGGCAGATCATATTATCGACATATATATTTTAACACATATTACAGCTGTTCTATAATAATGTAAAATAAAAAAATATAATTAAAAAGTTTTAATACTAATATAACTCTATACATTCCGTTATTTCATCTCTGCTCCAAATGATAACAGGCTAATATGACGCTAGGTCATTACTCTAGCGGGTCGAATAGATTAGTTGTAGTTATTACATAGTGTTGTATCACTTAGTATAGCGACTCCAATTTCTTAACTTTACATCATATGCAGCAGAGTAAGTATAGGGAACCTGGGAACCTAGTATTAAGACACTATGTACCCTATTTTTTTATGATATTTATAAAAAAAAACTGCATTAAGTTCCACAACGAACACGCAATGCCTTAATGATACGGAATATCTTAATCCTAAGTTTGATGATACGCTACAATATGGTGAATATAGCTTCAAATAAAAAAAAAGGGATAAAAATAATAATCTCCCCAAAACTCGAACCTGTGACCTATTTAGCTAAAGCAAAACACTAAAGGCAGTTGAATACAATAGAAAATACAAAGTCAAAATGTTCAAATGTATCATCTACCATATAATTCACACAGCGTGGCGTTATTTATTACGCACTACTGTTCTATATACCAGTAATTTATTGTTCGCGAAAAGATTTTTAAGTTTTGTTTGAAGTATGAAAAATTGTGGTCGTGAAATAAGCTGTGATTACGATGGGCTTGAATCCCATTATTCTCAGTTTCACGCTGTATCCCGCACATGGTAGGGTAGGTAGAGGGAACATGGGAACCTAAAGTTAAGATACTCCGTTAAACTTTCATACCCTACTTTCCGCCGAATTTAAGATATTGCGTGTTGAATGGCGGGGCTCAACGCCGCGTTTTGCCTTATACCGGAGCGTAGAAATGAAAATATCTTATTAACGTTTATTAATGTACCAAAATAGTTATTTCTCCAAATTTTCGTGTATGTCTTTACGTTTGTACGCGGTAATATCCGAAATGGCTGACCAATTTGAAATGCAGTTTTCAATATCATATATAGGCCCTAGGATCTTTCAACACTTAGTGTTAGTAGTTTCTTTTATTGAAATCGGCTTATACATAAAAAGTACGTCAATTTAAAATATTTAGTTCGAAAAATTGCTACAACTTTTTATTTTCGTCTATATGACATTTTAGTATTCAATGTCTAGATATTGTATTAAAAGTGATTGTTTAAGTAGAACAAGAAAAATTTAAATGGAACACTTTTAACCGGATTAATCGCGTATATTGAATGGTAAACATTTTTGGGAAACTCGATGTTTCGAACACTTTACAGTAGTCCGTGGTCACGGGTAGACTGTCAGTACGCGAGGCAATTAAGGAATCGTTGGCGGTAGTTTGATATAATAATTATATCAACTGCCAGACAAATGCCACCTCAGTCTACCCGTGACCACGGACTACTGTAAAGTGTTCGAAACGTCGGGTTTCCCAAAAATGTTTACCATTCAATATACGCGATTAATCCGGTTAAAAGTGTTTCATTTAAAATGTGTAACAATCGCGAAAATCAAAGACATTAGAACATGAAAGTCATTTAAAATTTGCAAATAAAATATTGTAATTCAAGCGGTTGAAGCCGCGGGCCGCGGCTCTGGTGATGAGGCAAAGCGCGGCGTTAAGCTCCATCATTCAACACGCAATGCCCCAATTAGGCGAATAGTGAGAAATGAAAGTATCTAAATGAGGACGTTTACATTGCCTACCCTACAATTCTGGATACAACATAAAAAGCTAAAAAAAAAACTATAAAAATTAGACACTATTTTCTCATAATATTGTAAACGTAACGGGTGTGGGTTCGATTCCCACTATTCTTAATACAAGAAAAAAAACTTATTTCCTCGCTCCAGTAAAGACATAAAATACGGCGTTAAACTCCGCCACTTTGTTTCAACTTCTAGTTTTTTAACATTTACCCTAAAAAAAAATCTCAAATCAAAATCAACATTCCCCTTTTAGTCCAGCACAGTAGGAAGTAAAACATCACTACACATGTTCCAGCTACGTATAAATCACAAATCTCTGATTTACTGCGCGATGTACGGAACTCGTATTTATTTGTAATTCATTGTTCTGCCGTTAGGTGTTATAGCTTTAAAATTATTCGTTACATTATATGTTCAACTAAAAGATTTTACGTAAGCAACCACAGCTTTTTTCTCTCTCTCTTGTTTAGATATATTTCTGACAGGCCTCTGAGAATATTTTGAGAATTTTAATTTGTGAATTAAATATAGAATATTTTTTATTTAAGGCCATTCAGGCCGCTGTGACTGTAACCAGGTGGTATTGGCCAGGTTGTGGGTTCGAGACCCACTCGAGGAAATGAAATATTAAACATTTTCATTATCTCTGGTAACACGCTTGTCATGCAATGTTTCAAATTCGTCGTAACTAAGATACGGAACGGCTTGTCTTAACGAGAGGTTCTCAAATTCTTCCTACAGCCGACCCTACCATGCACGGGATTACAGAGTGAAGCTGGAATCATAATAAAAAAATACTTGTAAAGCATAAAGTTTTTTGTCACCATCCAAGTAAATAACCTTAAAACTATATATCAAATATCTTACGATTTACGGTACGACCGTACCGTAAATCGTATTATGTATTTTTTAATAATTTTAAAATAATCAAAAGTATTTTTTTTAAGTCCGTACAGTACCAGAACACAAATAAATGATTTATAATTTGTATCTTTACTTTTTAAATGAAACATGTATATTACATATACAAAATGCTATAAAAATACAAATTATATATACAAAAAATAATATTGAATGGTAAACATTTTTGGGAAACCCGACGTTTCGAACACTTTACAGTAATCCGAAGCTTTACAGAGCTAAGAAATAAATATATATAATAATTAATTTGAAAATATTCAATATTCAATTTCGTTGAGTTGGGGATCGAACCCACAACCTGTCGTTTACAGTCACACTTTTGTGCCGCTTCGTCACGATCCAAACTAAGCAACGCATTTATATATTAACCTAATAACTTTTAAAAGATACAAAGAAAGATTTAAAAAATAAACGAACTATACCAAAAAATCATAATTTTTACCCAAAAAAAAATGAACGGATATCGCGAACAAAACTTCTCTTCTGAATTATAAAGGCAAATTATAGCAATATCGTACAAAGTGCCGCCTGAAACTGCCGGTTATTAAAAATTGATGGCCGAGTTTTATAATTTTATGTGACGGTAATGTGATTTAGAATATCATTAGCTTTGCGAAGTTCATTTTTCAGCTTGTTGTGCTTAGTACTTTTGGTTCTTTGGTTTTCTTTTTTTAATTTATTTGGGTAAATTACATCACATCGGCCTCACGCTGTATCCCGCACATGGCAGGGTTAACAGAGGGAATGTAGTGTTAAGAAACTTTGTTCCGTTACCCACTTTAGACCGAAATTGAGGTATTGCGTGTTGAAAGGTGGAAATCAACGCGCTTTACCTTTCTACCAGAGTGTATCAAATATTTAATTTCCTCGAGTGGGGATCGAACACACAAACTGTCACGTTTACAAACTTATGCCACTACGCCACGATAGACTTAAATAATGATTGCACAGAAATATAAAAAAAGAACAAATTACAACAAAGTATGAGGCCTGTCGTGGCGCAGCTGTACAAGCGTGTGACTGTAACCGACAGGTTCTGGGTTCGATCCCCAGTCGAGGAATTGAAATATTTAATATTTTCAATTTAAATATTTAATGTTTCATTTCTTCGCTCTGGTAATAAGGCAAAGGGCGGCGTTGAGTTCCGCCACTCAACACGCAATCCCTGAAATTCGGCGGAAAGTGGGGAACGAAAGTGGAACAGAGTGTCTTAACACTAGGTTCCCGGGTCCCTCTGCCTACCCTGCCTCGTGCGGGATACAGCATTAAGCTAAGTAAGTAAATAAGTACAACACAGTATATAAATGCAATGCCAACACTGCGTACCACAGATAATTACTAATTCTACATAAACGTTTACACCAAAAGCGAAAGCCGGAACATCAATAAAATTAAAAATATATGATTATCATAGACAACTATTCAATAGACAACGTTTAACTGTATTTGACAATTAGTTACAAATAATTAGCAAAGATTGCGGCAATGTATTCTAGTTGGTAAATAGTAATAAATTTGGCTCACGAAACTTTGAATTGTTTACAATTTGTAGCATAAATGATATAAAAATAATACTTCAAACTGCTTGCATTCCTTCTTTTTCTACATCTAATTTAAAAATCTTGTATTCGTTAAGCGATTTAAAATAAATATCTAAATATTTTCAAGAGTATAATTAATACGATGTATTTATTATAAAACCTACAACGTACTCAACCTGGGAACTAATAAAGCTTTAAATAGAGCCGAGAGAGCGAAGAAAGTAAGAAAAGAGAGAGAGAGAGAGAGAGAGTGTGAAAAAGGTTTTTTTGGCCATACACCTTAAAGGTTTTTTTTTTAATAATTTCTATATGCAAGTTAAAATATAATTTATCAACCAGTAGGACCCTGAGATCTTGTGTGGACTTTACAGTTTCAATTGTGGAACTTAAAATCACATGATCGCACAACTTATACGAAAAGTGGCCATGATGATACTTAAACCATACCATACCGTACCATAGCTTCACGCTGTATCCCGCATGAGGCAGGGTAGGCAGAGGGAACCTAGTGTAAAGACACTCCGTTCCACTTCCGTTCCCCACTTTCCGCCGAATTCGGGGCATTGCGTGTTGAGTGGCGGAACTCAACGCCGCGCTTTTGCCTTATTTCCAGAGCGAAGAAATGAAACATTAAATATTTAAATTGAAAATATTAAATATTTCATTTCCTCGACTGGGGATCGGACCCAGAACCTGTCGGATACAGTCACACTCTTGTGCCGCAGCGCCACGACAGGCCTTAAAATTAATTATATTTAACTTTGTTATCTTTGCACTACGACGAGAATTCTAGGTCTTCTTAAAACTTTGTGTGGTCTTAGTGATTATGTATAATATAATAATTTTTAAAGTCGTCAACGTAGAGTAAAATATTACAGAATTTAAAACATATGTTTATGTCATTGACAAACATTAAAAATAATAGGGGAGATAGTATGGAACCTTGTGTAACGCCAGAGGTTATGATAGGATTAGTTATGTATAACTTCAAGTAACGCCATAAATAACCCAGGATTACATTAAAGACGGATTTTTCTAATAGAATATCATGATCAACCCGTCTAGTGTATAATTCTGTAAATATATAGTTTATATATGTGATAAAGCGTAGCAAGCTGTAGCTTACGTAAAGGAAACTTGGGAAGCTAATGTTAAGAGACTTCGCTTCCATTAAAACACTTCTGCCCCCCAATTTCTGTCTAATTTTCGAGGTATTACATTCTTGTGAGTCGAAACTCTAGTTTTGCCTTGTTTGCCTTGTTACCGGAAAAAGGAAATGACAATATTAAATCATTCTTTTCCTCAAGCGGAGATTGAAACTAGAATCCGTTGCGTTTATAGTCGCACGCTTGTGCTGCTACGTCTCGACTGGCATTGTGGTTAAAAAAAGTTAAATGTAGTGTGGAATTATCGATTTTTAGGTTATCGATATTCAATAATTAAATCAGTCAATATACAATTGTTGAATATTTGATTAATGATTTTCAAAACATTGATTATGTTTTCCTATTAACTGAACATCATCAATGATCAATAATTAAAAATAAGTGTTCATCGATCATCATTTAATTATCATTAATTATTATTAATAATAATTGATAACCGACTGATTTGCGATTGCGGATACCTCTGCCTACTCTGACAAATAAAGGATGCAAGGATGCAAGGAGACCTGTCGTGGCGCAGCGGCACAAGCGTGTGACTGTAACCGACAGGTTTCGGGTTCGATCCCCACTTGAGGAAATGCAATACTTAATATTTTCAATTTAAATATTTCATGTTTACATTTCTTCGCTCCGATACAAGCCAAAAAAAGCGGCTTTAAGTTACACCACTCAACAGGCAATGCCTCAAATTCAGCCGAAAGTGGGGAACGGAAGTGGAACAGAGTGTCTTAACACTAGGTTTCCAAGTCTTAACACTAGGTATCCATACAGAGTGAATTAACACTAGGTTCCCAAGTTCCCTCCCTCTACCCACCCTGAAATGTGCGGGATACAGTGTGAAGCTGTTTTTTTTTTTTAAATTTATAGTTATAGACTAAGTATTGCAGACCGAGGAATAAGGGCAGATATCTAAGTAATGAAAATTATGCGATTAATGATGGATACTGAATATAAATATTGGCTTTTAAATATCGCACATCATATATCAGATTATGGGTAACTGATCGTAGATCGTGATCATTAAATGATTACTAAGACACTAATTACTTATATTATCAATCGATTTTCAGTTATTAAATAATATTGACTATGAAATATTTGAGACATTTTTTTTTTCTTTTTTTTTCTTCAGCTTCACGCTGTATCCCGCACTAGGCAGGGTAGGCAGAGGGAACGGAAGTGGAACCTAGTGTTATGACACTCCGTTCCACTTCCTTTCCCCACTTTCCGCCGAATTTGAGGCATTGCGTGTTGAGGGGCGGAACTCAACGCCGCGCTTTGCCTTATTACCAGAGCGAAGAAATGAAACATTAAATATTTTAAATTGAAAATATTAAATATTTCATTTCCTCGACTGGGGATCGAACCCAGAACCTGTCGGTTACAGTCACACTCTTGTGCCGCTGCGCCACGACAGGCGATTAATCGATTTTTGATTATCGATTTGTTATCAAACATTTGATTACTGTTTCCAAGAATGTATTAATTTTACAAGCAATAAATACTAAATGTACACTTGAACTGAAAAAATATACCTCAAATACACTAAAAAAAGTAAAAAAAAAAATCAATCACATTCTTTTTTTTCCGCACAATTTTGTATCAACAACAGATATTTAAAGGCAAATCGCTAAAGGTTTGATTGAAATGTGTTTTTTTTCCCCAATCCCTTCTCGATCCCAAGCGGCCCTATCCGTAATGAAGGGCGAGACTTTTGCTTTCATATCAAAATAAATGTACCGAACAATTTTGTTTCAATAAGTAGCTTTGGTTTTTTTACGTGTTATGTAGTGATATATTTCTAATAAAGTCACTATATAGATTTTCTCTCTCTCTCTCTCTCTGTCTAGTGTAGTTTTTTTTCCTTTAACGCTGTACTCCGCATAAAATAGGGTAGGAAGAGAGTGGCGGAACTCAACGCCGCGCTTTGCCATGTTGAAAACATTTAAATATAAAATTTGAAAATTTTTAATGTCATATTTCCTTGTATGGGGATTGAAACTACAATCTGTCGCATTTACAGTCACACGCTTGTGCTGTTGCACCACTGCTTTTTTTCTTTAAGTAGCTTGACGCTGTATCCCGCCCGAAGCAGGGTAGGCAGAGGGAACCCGGGAACCTAGTGTTAAAACATTCCGTTCCACTTCCGTTCCCCACTTTCCGGCGAATTTGAGGCATTGCGTGTTGAGTGGTGGAACTCAACGCCGCGCTTTGCCTTATTACTCAATATATTTATTATATATATTTTATAGAATTATCTATAACTTAACTTAACCAATTATATCTATTATATAAAAAAATGGCATAGCAAAAGAAATACAGCATTCATCTTCCCATACGAACAAAGCGCGTTGACGTATATATACGTCCCTTTGGCGTCGTTACCAAAATTGTAGCGATACGGACACCCGACGGAGCTGTTCCGATTATAATACTGAAACTAACAGCTGTATTCTTGTTAATTTACTTACTAGGCTTTTAGGAATAGTATTTAGAAAGTTAAAGTGTTCAAATATAGACGTGATCGGTTGTGGGTTCGATCTCCGCCTGAGATGATAAAATAATGGCTTTTCAATTTTTCTACGCCCTAGTGGTAAGTCAAAGCACAACGGTTGGTGAACAACGTCAACACAAGGTTGCCAAGCTCCATCTGTATACCTTGATATAGCAAAGTATAAAGAAGTTTTAAAGAAACAAAATTGATTCAAATTTTTTTACTTGTATTATGTACAACAATTAAAGAGAAATATTATAAATCATTGCTATATTTGAGACCTGTCGTGGCGCAGCGGCATAAGCGTGTGACTGTAAACGATAGATTGTGGGTTCGATCCACACTCAAGGAAATGAAATATTTAATATTTTCAATTTAAATATATATTTTTTTCATTTCTTCGCTCTGGTAACAAGGCAAAGCGCGGCGTCGCGTTCCGCCACTCAACACACAACGCCTCAAATTTGGAAAGTGGGGAACGGAAGTGGAACGAAGTGTCTTAACACTAGGTTCCCAAGTTTCCTCTGCCTACCCTGCCATGAGCGAGATACAGCGTGAACCTGTAAGAGTAAGAGTATTATAAAATATAGTACTACTGTTCGTACAGGATTTTATATTCGACATATAGTTATAGACAATTTCAAGTATTTTTTAATTATATCTCTGAGAGTCTTTTACTGGGACTATTTTCGTGTAGCTTTTTGAGAACCTCTGGATAAATTTAGTTTTAACCACCTTCTAGTAAACTATAAGCACACACCAGAAGCTTAAGCTTTCGAATTTATGCGAAAGTTCCACCATTTGACACTGGTTCACTCACTCACTCACTCACTTACTCACTCACCGTCTAAATAGCATTAGTATTCGTAGTAGTTTTAGTAGTTCCCATAAAAGTGGAAAACTGAATTTTGAGACATCCCCATTAAGGGAAATCTATGAAATGTAAGTAACTTGACTGTTGACTTGTTTATATTAAAATCTTATGATTAAAGAACGACTATCTATCACAAAAAAATCACAAAAAATAACTGTATTAAAAAAATCACAATAATTAATTTTAGACTTAGCTTGGCTTTCCCTAAAAATTTTATATTTTTTTGTAGACAAATAAGCTTGCCTGTCATGGTGCAGCGGCACAAACGTGTGACTGTAACCGACAGGTTGTGGATTGGATCCCCATTCGAGGAAATTAAACATGTAATATTTTCAATTTAAATATATTTTTTTTATTTATTCACCCTAGTACAAGGCAAAATGCGGCGTTGAGTTCCACCACTCATCACGCAATGCTTCAAAATCTTCGAAAAGTGGGGAACGGATGTGGAACGGAGTGTGTTAACATTAGGTTCCCAAGTTCCCCCTACCTACCCTGCCATGTGCGGGATACAGCGTGAAGCTGAGTGAGTGAAATAAATAGCTTCATCGAGAATTAGTTGGTTTTTTACAGAGCGTTTTGGTGTGACACTCTTTTTTTAGAATACGTTCCATTGCCCACTTTATGCCAAATTTGCGGCATTGTATGTTGAACGGCGGAACTCAACACCGTACTATACCTTGTTACCAACGAGAAGAAATGAAAGTATTAAACATTTCAATTCGAGTGAGGATTGAACCCATAACCTATACCGTTTACAGTCACACGCCTTTGCCCCGGCGCCACGACTGGCCTCATTACTATTATACTTAATTAATGATAAAAATGTCAAAATATACAGAAGCTGTTAAAGCAATCCGGTCCCAGGTCTGACATAAAACGTCGACGGGAAGACATCCGTACCAGATTAACAAAGTAATGGCTCAGACAATCACGATATAATTTATTCATTTAGATAAGTGGCCCTCTATTTTATACATAGAGGCTAAGTAGGTTAGTGGTATTGTTTTTTATTTAAAAAAAAAATACTTTACGCTCTATCCCGCATTTAGCGGGATAGGCAGAGGGAACGTTCCGCCACAATGAGCAATGCCTCAAAATCAACGGAAAGTAGGGAATGGAAGTGCAACAGAGTGTCTTAACATAACACGACAGAATGTCTTAACACTAGGTTCCCAAGTTCCCTCTCCGCCTGTCTTGAGCGGGATACAGCGTGAAGTTGAAATAAAAAACAAAATAACTATATATATAAAAGTATGGCGGTATATATCCATCCATACTTTTTTTTTATTTGTCATAAAAATTATTCACTCCCATAAGCAGGATTGAACCCCGAACCGTCACGTTGACACAATTTTCAGAACTTTGAACTCAATTCACTTAACTATATTGAAACTATAATGAAGACCGCCCATTTCAGTTTTAAGTAAAAATTTATATTAAAAAAGAATAAAAGTGAGACAATTTCAAAAGTGCTATTAAATAATAGTAGAGAATGCACGAGTGAGTGAATTCATTTGCTACTCAGCGGACGGCGTCGTGGACGGTATTATGTACGATAGCTTAATTTATAGACGAAAGGAACTTGGGAACCTAATGGTGCTCTGTTTGAATTAAGATACTTTCGTATCCCACATTCAATATATTTTTAAAGTATTCGCTATTAGATGGTGGAACTCAACGCCGCGCTTCATCTTATTACTATAGCGAAGAAATAAAAATATCAAATATTTCGTACTTCATATGGGCCACGACACGTCTTTTCATTCAGTATTTATTTATTTATTAAGACAATAAATTGAGCTTTGAATCTTATTTATATTGCAGCCATTGATTCTCTGGCACCGTGGCACAGCCTGATCGTCAAAGGGACGTTAGTAGGTTAGATTTTCGTTTGGGTGATGAATTATTATTCAAATAAATTATAAAAATAAAGAGAATATGTAAAGTAGGGTGGAAAATAGGGAACAGTTATTGTATAAGAAGACACAAGTCTACGCGTTTACCACTAAAAAAAAAACCCATTTGTCGTATCACCAGTTTTCAAAAATACTCCTCTTAAAACCGCGCCCAGCATTAGTATATTGGGCCTCAGCTTTTCGAGCGACTGCCAGTATCGCGATCATCTGGAAAGCAAGGCCAAGTTGGCCTCAAAGAAACTGGGGGTCATCAGCAGAGCGAGACAGTATTTCACGCCAAAACACCGTTTGACCCTGTACAGAGCCCAGGACCTCATATGGAATACTGTTCTCACCTCTGGGCTGGTGCACCGCAGTATCAGCTTGAACCATTTGATCGCGTACAACGTAGAGCCGTTCGAATCGTTGGGGACCCAATAATCTGTAGGGGGCTTGACACTTTGGCTTTGTTTAGAGACGTATCCACCCTGTGCGTTCTTTACCGCATTTATCACGGGGAGTGTTCTGGAAAACTGTTTGACTTGGTACCTGCCGCTGAATTTTCTAACCGCACAGTACGCCACAAGTTAATGTACCATCCACATCATCTGGACACGTGGCACTCGAGTACTGTGCGGTTTCGTAGGAATTTCCTTCCACGCGCTACACATCTCTGGAACGAACTACCCGCGGCAAAATTTGCAGGTCGGTACGAAATGGGTACCTTCAAAAAGCGCGTCTACCTCCACCTCAAAGGCCGGCAACGCATCTGTAGCTCCCCTGGTGTTACGGTGAAAGTATTATTAAACCTTTAGGTTCCCTTTACATTCCCTGCTCCATTTAACATAAGGCGTTACGTTAAAAAGAATAAAAATATATATATATAACGTCCACATTATGCATACAACCATCCACTTCATCTCAACAGGAAATATCATTAGCGGCACAGTCGCGCAGAACAGAGTCTGCGATTATTTATTTATGACCTACAATGTTGCATTCAAGATAGGTAATTAAGGCTTTAAGGCTTTATGAATTATTGAAGTCATTTGGGGTTCGATTACAGGCAATTGTTATGGTAATTTAACATAATTTTGTATGAGAGAGGAAGTTGCTTGGCATTGTATGTACTGAGAAGTAAAGGAACTGAGAGCGAAGTTTAGGTGTGAGGGGACTCCAATGACAGTATATTATGTGATAAGGCATCTCGTGGCTCAGTGGCACAAGCGTGTGAATGTAAACGACAAGTTGTGGGTTCGATCCCCATTCGAGGAAATGAAATATTAATATTTTCTAATTCTCTGCTCTGGTAACAGCAAGGATATATTTACCCTAGGGCCAGAAGGGTTACAGCCCGAGGCGGCAGGCCGAGAAGGGCGGCCTGCCGGCTGCCCCTAGGGCTTTGGTTTGGACGTTTTTAAAAATACAAAAAAAATGTTTTAAGCCTAGAAGGCCCCTGACCCACCTTCCCACATGTTGATTTCATATCTGCAGGAATTCGAAATTCAATTAAAATGTGCAAGCCGCCCGTTATTTCTTCTTCCTGAACCGGTTGAACCGTCTATTTTTTTCCGCCTCGGATTATTTCTTTCATATTTTAAAATGTTGTCCACAGAAAAATAATGGAAAATATAAAATCTATATGTTTTCTTGATGGGGAGAAAAGCTGGAGGAACCCGGGCGCAATCTTAAAATACACCCTTTTTTATGGATAAGACACGGTAAACGAGCATACGGGTCACCTGATGGTGAGTGATCACCATCGCCCACGACCCCGTATAATACTAGGGGAGCTACAGGAGCGTTGCCGGTCCTTAAGATGGATGTACCCAATGCGAAACGCAGTGGCCGAAGCCACTGCTTAACGCCAGTTTTAAATGCCGAGGGTGGTAATAACCCGGTCGAGTCTGCCCATGCGTGTTACCATTGCCGACGATGTGACTCTCCCACACGTACTTTAGTCGCCTGTTAAGAGACCATAAGTACCAAGGTGATCATATTCTAAGCCGGAATCACACGGCAACCTTGGGTAACAAGGCAAAGCGCGGCGTTGAGTTCCACCACTCAACTCCTAATGTAATGCCTCAAATTCGGCGGATAGTGGGAAACGAAAGTGGAACGGTGTGTCTTAATATTAGGTTCCCATGTTCCCTCTGCCTACTTTGCCATGTGCGGGATAATGCGTGAAGCTGAGCACGAAAGTGTTTTACAGTAGGAACCTGGCAACCTTGCGTAGAAATCCGCCTAATTAAGAAAGCATTGCGTGTTCAACAGCGGAACTTTGCTCCCGGCTTTGCCGCATTACCAGAGTGAGGAAATGATTTGTTAAATATTTAATTTAGTAGGAATCCAAATAATAGCCTGTTTACTACAGCCGTGCTTTTCTGCCACGACTGGCCCAACATAAAATGATCTGTAGGACACATTATTTGAAATGCGTTCTAGAAATGAATTGATGACAGTTCTGACAGGTCGAATTCTTTTAAAAGAATACAGATAAAATACTTATTTTAGTGAAACTTCATTTTTTTGTTATATCAAGTTACCATTGAACACCATTTAACGGGGTTGTCTTAATCTCACATATATAAAGTGACTAGTAGCTTGCCAAAGGTACAAAGGTCCTGAATGCGATCCTCATTACGGTGAATGACAATTTTCTGTACACATTCTGAAACATGAAAATTTTACAGAAATATAACACCTTGTTACTTCCAGTTTGTTGGACGAGATAACGTTTTATCGCTTTAAGGTGTATCTTTAATCGATAAACGTCAGCTGTTGCTTGAAAAAGTATGACTCATTGTCACGTTCCGACTCTCGCTAGTGTGCAAGTGAGAGCGTTGGACAAGCGAAAGAGAAATCTATGTGTGTGCTGTAGTAATGAGTAATTTGCATCATTTGAGTAATAAATTGAGTTAACAAGTGCAAATGTATGTTTATCCAAAAAACATTTCATTTTCAATTAATTATTTCTTTGTTTGATATAAAATAATAATAGTTCGGTATGATCATTCAAACTTTCGAACCTAGAGCTATGACACGTCATATCATTCGACAATCGTGACGCAAGGGCACAGTCATGTGACCGAAAACGTTGTGAGTTGAACTCACAAAGTTTCCGGTCTGAGGTCCTCTATTGAATAAAATAATTGAATTTTCATATACTCATTTTGTTAACAATTTGAGTTCCGCCAATCAACATGCAATTCCTCAAATTCCTAGAGGAGGAAACGGATTTGCCTCAGTGGGAATGGAATTAGCGAATATTTTACATACATACACATACCCACATATATATATATATATATATATATATATATATATATATATATATATATATATATATATTATATATATATATATATATATATATATATATATATATATATATATATATATATATATATATATATATATATATATATATATATATATATATATATATATATATATATATATATATATATATATATATATATTTTGTAAAAGCTATAAATAAGTGCACGCGGTGTCCGTTAATGACATTTCCTCTTGAAAATGACTTTAACGTTACTATGCATGACTTCATTTAATTACAACAATTAACTCGAAGTGTTTGTATAATTTTAATTAAAATTTATATTAAAGCTTCAATAAGGTTTTTACTTTATACTGTGTAAATTAACATTTCATGGTAAGTGAATAGAGATCGGGAATTCATGGTTTGTCGAGGGATTATATTTTTTGTTATTTTTGTACATAGTGATGAATTGTTGAGGTTGTCGTGGAGAAACTATGTTTTTATTTCTTCGCTCTAATAACAAAATAAAGGCGGCGTTGAGTTCCGCCATCTATCAAGTTTCGAATATAATCTAGTTTTACCCGCTGTGATTACTTATATACTGAAAGCAGCAATGTTAAAAGAATATATGTATGTATTAAAAAAAAGTATAAATAACTTTAGCATATTGCGCAAAACTTTGAACTATTGATATGTATGTATATTTATTATTATTCCCTTCTATAAATATTCAAAAACATTTTTAACATCTAACTTGAGAAAATTCACAAAGCGATTTATTTTACCTATACAGGGACAGAAACTTGGGAACCTAGTTATAAGACTCTACATTGTTCTTTCGTAATCCGTGCGAAACTCAACGCCGCGCTTTGTTACGCTAATGAATATATTATATACTTTCCTTCCTGGAAATCTAACCTACAAACTGCCTTAACCCCCTTTTAGATTAAGAAATTATTATCGTTATTCAGATTTATGAATTACAAATGCCATGTTGAATTACAAAAATTGTCTATGCCTTGAGGCATGTCGAAAATAATTAATTAAATAAAACTATAGACAAGAAAACACTTGAAACAATCTTAAAGCTTTTACGATTTAAAAAGGTGTGCGTCTATCAAACGAAACTATCGCTGAATGTAAAAGTAATGAAATTAAAGCAGACGCTTAGAGAAGTCCTCAGACGGGCACTGAACTCCGGTGCCTTTGTTTTAGATGTGTAATCGATAAGCTTTATTCGCCACTGGACTCGTTTAGCCGTCTAAAGCTTTAGGATTTTATTGAGAGATTTAAGAGAATGTCATTTGTCATATATATGTTCAAATTTGTATGAAAGAAACGAACGTAATGTGTCCAGACATGGTCTTATATTTATATTTACGCTTGCAATCCACACGTGGCATCGCCCTCGCTTACATGTTTCAAAAATTAAAATTATATTCGATATTTTTACATGAATCGTAGTCTATTTTATTTATACTCTTTATTGCACTTGTAACATATTAATACAATATTTGGAGTAACATTGTTAGCAAGGGTGGACTTATCTCTAATAGAGATTTTTTCCAGTCAACCTAAGGACATAAGAAAAAAATTATATAAAATATTGTAGGTCTAAATATATATATATATATATATATATATATATATATATATATATATATATATATATATATATATATATATATATATATATATATATATATATATATATATATATATATATATATACATATATATATATATATATATATATATATATATATATATATATATATATATTATATATATTATAAACGATTATTATTAAACGTTTATTAAAATAAAAGCAGATGATTATTTACCGACAGTAATTTGTCTATGTGCTATTCTGGTGTATAAACTATATTAGGGCAAAGTTTCATCTGAATTTGTTTAGTAAAACAAATAAACTTTTCACAAGCTTTCACGTTTACAATGTTATTAAATAAGAACGTACTGAGAACAAGAAAGTATATAAATAGCAAGCGTAAGAGTTCCGCTACTCTATAAGCAATGCCTCTAAGATACGGAGAGTGGCGAACGGAGATATTTCAATGGAATTGGAGTCTCTTAACATTAGATTCCCAAGTTCACTTTGCCTACTAAACTATATCTTAAAGGGTTGACAAATTAACTTCTATTGTTTTAATAATAGATTTTACAGAAGAGTTCTTTTGATTTTGCTTATTGAAATATGACTAATATTAAAAAAAAGCCAGTACTTCTTCTCATTTTCCCATCATATTTGCTGTAAATGATCCCACAATGGGAATCGAACGCGTAATCAGCCCGTTTACACTTTCACTCCGTGCCATTAGGCCTCGTTGCCTAGCTATATGAAAGCTATAGAGTGTCGTGACTCAGTCCACCGGATGTGGTATCGGACATCGCTATATCGGACTTCCGCCGGATATTGTAACGAGCTTGCTTTACTGATACTAGTGTTTGGTGGTAACTTTCTGTAGGTGATGAAGGTAGTGAGTTCAAATCTTGATAGATATTGAATTGTTGAACAGTGTTTGAATTTATAATATTTTTTTTTATATTACGGTCTGTCGTGGCGCAGTGGCACAAACTTGACTGTACTGTCGCTACTCGAGGAAATATAAAATTTAATATTATATAAATAGTTAATGTTTACATTTCTCTGCTCTGGTAACAAGGTAAAGTGCGGTGTTTAATTACGTCATTCAAGACACAATGCCCCCAATTGGAGAAAAATGGGGAACAGAACGGAGTGTCTTAATACTAGGTTTCCAAGTTTATTTTGTCTACCCTATCCATTTGCGGGATACAGCGTGATGCTAAAAGAAGTATACTGGCAGATTTTTATAATGAACATTTATAGATTTGTGGCTTTTTAATATTTTTAAGTGCTGTTCCATACTTAGAAAATAAAATATTTGTGTAGTTAGAAAAAAGGATAGCGTTTTATCTTAATTTGAATAATGCGGGTTCAAATACCGCTATGTTAATTTTTTTATGTGTTTTCTATAATCATTTTGTTTATGTTTTTTGTAAATAAAACCTTTGCCTTTAAATATTTTTTATAGTACAATAATAAATAAATTTAAATTAAACTCAGTTTTTTGTTTTTTTTGGAAAATTTTAAATATGAAAAATATACATATATATAATATATCTACAAAAAATATACATATATATATATAATATATCTACATTTCATAGTCGTATTAGAACTTGCTACTATCACTGCTTCAGCTTAATTTCATAACTGTAAGTCCACCGGAAGTACCCCGTAGGTCTTGATTACGTGAATTTCATTCAAAGTGAAATCTCTTCAGAAACAATACATAAATGCTTTTACCTTTTGATTGCGTTGACCTACAAAACTTATTTTTTCCTATGTTTCAAGAGATCGTAGACTTTTTAATTCAGCTTCACGCTGTACCCTGCACAGGGTTCCCAAGATAGGGAACTTGGGAACCTAGTGTTAACACAATCCGTTTCATTCTCCAATTTCCGCCGAATTTAAGGCATTGCGTATTGAGTGATGCAGCTCTTGATTGCGTTGATTTACAAACTGATTTATTCTATGCTTCAAGAGATCGTAGACTTTTTAATTCAGCTACACGCTGTACCCTGCACAGGGTTCCCAAGTTAGGGAACTTGGGAACCTAGTGTTAACACAATCCGTTTCATTCTCCAATTTCCGCCGAATTTAAGGCATTGCGTATTGAGTGATGCAGCTCTTGATTGCGTTGATTTACAAACTGATTTATTCTATACTTCATGAGATCGTAGACTTTTTAATTCAGATTCACGCTGTACCCTGCACAGGGTTCCCAAGTTAGGGAACATTGTGTACTGAGTGATGCAGTTCAACGCCGCGCTTTGACTTCTTACCAAAACGAAGAAATAAAAGCATTAAATATTTAATTCAAAAGTAATAAATATTTCATTTCCTCGTACTGGGATCGAATCCAGAACCTGTCGCGTTTACAGTCACACAACTTGTGCCCTTATGCTAACTATATTCAATATTGATTTCAGCTTGATATCTCAACGGTATTTCAAGCTAAATCCTCTTGGTACATATATAGACTGACAAAGTGATCCTATAGAAATTTTCATTCATTTTGAGGGAAAAAACCCAAAAAAAAAAAAGACTAATTTAGAAAAAAAAAAGCACCTAACTTTTCAATAAACCGTTGCTAGTGAAGTGCATCGCAGTTATTCCAGGCGGTTGGGCGTAGGGATGTTACACGCGCGACTTGCCTTTATTGGCCCTTAAATTTCTACCTAGGAATATATAGAGTGGAACTATTCCTGATTTCATATTGAAAATTGTTTTGTTTAGATTGAATTTTACAGTCATCTCTCGGTTTTCCTATACGTGGGATACCATGTGAAAGATAAAATGGAAAAAATCACCATCGTGGTCCAGTGGCATAAGCATGCGACTAATAGCGACGGTTGCTAATTTAGTTCTCGTATGGGGGAATAAAATATTTCATTTTTTATTTTTGTGCCCCGGTACTAGGCAAACGCTGCGGCGTTGAGTTCTGCCTCTCATATATTAAATTGCTGAAAAAGAAATATATATATATATATATATATATATATATATATATATATATATATATATATATATATATATATATATATATATATATATGTATATATATATATATATATATATATATATATATATATATATATATATATATATATATATATATATATATATATATATATATATATATATATATATATATATATATATATATATACATATAACCATTCAATGGAGTTGCTGTAATATCTCTACTTCTTTCAAGTTTTTAAATATAACGTACATATACCTTACTGTAGAGGCCTATATGTTGTATGTAAAAAAAAGGTTCAACGGGAATTCGAACTTGTAGCCATCACATTTATGATTCCTGTGTCACACTAGCCTATATATTAGTGTTAATTTATGGATAGAAAGGTGACGTTACCTCAAATTCGATGGTAAGTAGGGAACGTTCCCGTTAAGTCACTTTGACTTAACGGGAACGTATACACAAGGTTCCCAGGTTCCCTCTGCGTATTTCATGCAGCGTTAATCTAAAACGTATTTTTATTTATTTTCCGTATAATAACATTTTAGTACTTGAAAAATATTGATAACTCCATATAATTATTATTTATAAATAAATATAAAATATGATTTATCATGTCTATCCCATCTTAGCTACTCATATTTGAAGGTGATAACGCTTATCAGATGCGACGAGATCCGATTGATAGCTGCTATCACTTTTTGTATGAAATGGAACATATTTTGAGATTGTGCTGATATATTTTTATCAGTACTTGTATTTTTTGGGTATATCGACAGGTTGTGGGTTCGATTCCCACGCAAGGAATTGAAGTATTTAATGTTTTCATGTGTTTGCTCTGGTAACAAACCAAAGTGCAACATTGAGTTTCGCTATATGCCTTAAATTCCGCGGAGAATGGAGAATTGGATGGAGTGTCTTAACACTATGTGCTTGAATTACCTCTTAACCTACCATATGCGGGGTACAGCGTGAAAATATTTTTTTTTTTAACTTCACGCTGCGTCCGTCGTATAGTAGGCAATGGTAACATAGTGTTCGGGCACTGTATTCTCGTCGTATCACATATAAGCAAAATAAAGACAACCTGGGAACCTGGTGCTAAGACATTCCGTTACCCGAATTTCGTCAAATTATTGATACATTGTATCTTAATTAGTTGGAGTCAACAATTCATTTTGTCTTATAACCAGCTCAGAAACATATGAGAAAATTCCATATGCTATAATTGAAAATCGAACCCACAACTGACGGTACGTTGCACCGCTGCGCTGTTACCGACTAGCCTTAGTTATTGTATAGTAATTTTAATTAAAAAAAAACAATACTTACTTTGCTAACCATACTCGTATCTTCATAGATAAAAAGAACAAATTAGTTAGTAAATGTGAATGTGTAAACATCTCTACTCGAGTCAAAAATACATTTTTCTTGCTGCTGATGTTTAAATAATGTTTCCTTGCGGTCACAGAAAAGGGAAGAATTAAATATGGAAAAAGCTTTTTTATTTAGTTTTATATTAAGAAAGTAAAGTAAAGTGTGGAACAGAACGGAGTGTTTTGACATAAGGTTCCCAAGTTCCCTCTGCCTACTTTGCCATGTGCGGGATACAGCGTGAAGTTAGGTATTGAGAAAGTGTGATTTTAACCGATTTGGGCTACCTTCTTAGAATACATAATATACTTATAATAAATCTGTAACTAGTCACTGTCGGTACATGGAAGATATATTAAAAGATATATTATAAGGGACGTTTGTTAATGTAATAGGGCCCAAAGCATTGTTTTGGTTTTTTTTAAATATTTGTTTGTCTGTTCGTTCATAGTTCTTACAAACGTCTTACCAGATTTAAACGGTGATGCTTATTTTAGTTTAAACAGTTAATAAACAAAAAAAATACGTATATTTTGTTGAGTTTCATTGAAATTTTAGTTTTCAATGTATAGATATTGATAATAATTATTAAAAAACGATATAATATATAAAAAGTACCTTTTAGTGATATCTATCTATCTTTTATTTTTATTACTAATTTACTCTTAAAAAAAAAAGGAACCAAACAAAAAATATTGACCCCGACGTGATTTGAACACGCAACCTTCTGATCTGGAGTCAGACGCGCTACCGTTGCGCCACGGAGTCCTTACTGTGATTGCTATGAAAATTCCATTTCGTTTGTTGCAAAATAAACTATTTTCTTAGTAAAAAGATAAACAGAAACTCTGAATTAAAATTATCACTCACTCAGCTTCACGCTATATTTCGCATATGGCAGGTTAGATAGAAGGAACTTGGGAACCTAGTGTAAAGACACTCCGTTGTATGTCCATTTCCCACTTTCCGCCGAATTTGAGGCATTGGGTATTGAGTGGCGGAACTCAACGCCGCACTTTGCCTTGTTACCACAGCGAAGAATATTTAATTTGAAAATATTAATTTTTCATTTCCATTGTAAACAAATTCTATTGTAAAGCTACCGAATACTTAAATACATCATCTCTACTCTCGTTGCTTTAGTAAATAATGAACTTCTGTTCATTGAGTCAATTATCGTTATATAATATTTATTTTTATTCTTGCATCGTCATAATGCTTCCTTTCTCATTCAGTTTTTTTATAAAACCAACACAAAAGTAAAATAAGTCTGTTGTGACATCAGGACATAAACGTGTAATTGTAACCGCAACAAATCGTGGGTTCGATTCTTGTTCGAGCTTTTTAATATTGAACTTTTTTTTTCAATTTATTAAAGAGAAAAAACTCGCCATTAAGTTTCTCCACTTAAAACAAAATACCTCAAGAATTAAGCAGAAATTGCGAAACAAGGATGCTAATGTAAACGGAGTACATTAACACTAGGTTCCCAGGTTCCCTTTACTTAACCTGCTTCAGTATAAAGTTATAAAAAATATTTAAAAAAAAAACCGTCCATCTACACCAACCTATCGTCTGACACACGAGGTCTTGTCATGAAACTCTCATTTGCCGCGTGCAGATTTCATCCACTGGCTTAACTCCGCTGAATTGTTACTTTTATATCATTAAAGAATAGAATTTGTAGGAAAATTATTCCCAAAAAAACATTTTACTACATTTAGTTGTTTAATTGAAATATACTAGTTTTAAGATTAAATGTTTAGCTTTTTGTTCTATTTTAATAATTGGCGTGGTTGGCGGAACACAACGCCGCGTTTAATTGAAGAAAAGTTGGGACAGGATTGTTTTTTAATCTATATTATTTTAAAAGAAAGAAAATCTGGCATAGCAGCACAGCATTTGACTGTACACGATAGTTGTGTGTTCAATTATCTTTTATTACTTGGAGGGGGAAAATTATTTTAATTTACTCGATCTGGCAATAGAAGAAAGCGCGGCGTTAAGTTGCGCATTTTGTCAAAACGCAGTGTCTTCTAAATCCGGCAAAATGTAGGTAACGTATTTTAAGACTAGGTTCCCTTTACTTACCCTACAATTTTCAAAATGAAGTATCCGTGAGTTGGATATAAAAATATATATCTAATTATATGGACTTATTAAAAAGAACAATTAATATATAAGCAAAAACAACTTACAATAATAAAATTAAAAAAAGGATAATATATTGACCCCGACGTGATTTGAACACGCAACCTTCTGATCTGGAGTCAGACGCGCTACCGTTGCGCCACGGAGTCCACATCTCATGAATGGAAATTTGTAAATCTATCATAATAATATGTCACGCACTATCCCGCATATTTGCCACATGAGGGTTAATGCGTGAAGCAGGCAAAAGGACTTAATGTTAATTTATTGACACGTTTCTTTTGCTATTTTATATGCTTTTTCATGTAATTATCCCAATAATGCATACTATGATTTTAATAATAAAGTCTCTCATAGCGCAGATATATAAGCATATGATTGTTAAAGCGACAAGTTGTAAGTTCGATTCCCACTCGAGAGAAAAAATATTTAAAAATGTATTTTTTTCGCTCTGGTTATGAAGGTAAGCGTTGCGTTAACCACCACTTAACACGTTAAGTTTCAAACTTGGCGGAGATTAGGGACAGAACACAAGGTTCCCAAGTTCCTTCTATTTACCCTGCTATGTGTAAAGTGAAAATATATTATTAAAAATTTTGCTTTATGTTTGTATCCCGCATGAACCAAAGTAGGCAACGAAAATCTATGTGAAATGTCAAGATGCTCTCTCTTCCCTCAGTCAAATTCTAACCGTATGTATCAATTGACGGAGATCAATGCTGTTGTTTATATATATATATATATATATATATATATATATATATATATATATATATATATATATATATATATATATATATATATATATATATATATATATATATATATATATATATATATATATATATATATATATATATATACCTTGGAATATTACATGATACAGGGATCTTTTAAAATCAGGAAGTGAGAATTTCATAACGGCATATTTCACGTAGAATATTCTGTAGCATTCGGTCTAGGTAGGGTTGTAACGTATATCTAAAGTATAAGCTATTTTATTATATTAAACTACCATATGGCTAAGTGGTAACTAGCCTAGTAGCCTTTATTTATTCCACATAAGGAAGTGGTCAAAGATTCATTCCCCGCTCTAGTACAGTGCGAGCCAAGTGGCGCAAAATAAACAAAAATAATCATTCCCCCGACATCGAATCTACAACAATAACATGGGCAGTCCAATTCTGTTCCACTATGGTGAAACGACCTGAAATAAAAATATATACTCAAATAAAATAATATTATTATTAGTACTTTGAAATTCCAATTCAACAATGACGAAGAAAAAATAGTTTTTAAAACATGTGCATATGTATTTAACAATCATTGGGAACGGAACAGAGTGTCTTAACACTAAGTTCTCAACTTCCCTCTGTATACCTTGCCATGTACATTAAATCATAAGCAGGAATAGAATCTACGCCTCTCAATATGATTGATACATTTGGCAAAAATTGTACATCCTTAAAGTACAGCCCTAAAAGTAACTTTGGTCGTACGTAATTTATTTTTAATTGGTCAGTCGGCCTTCGTTATTTGAATAAAAAATATATTTAAATAAAATGAAACCCGCGAATTAATGTGACTGATTGGTATGAATTTTACTTTTTGACTGAAATAACTTACTTTGAAATAACTACGTGAACTTGAGGCATATCGTGGCGTAGCGGCACAAGCGTGTCACTGTAAACGAAGGGTTGTGGGTTCGATTCCCACTTGAGGAAATGAAAACCACCACTCTTTTCCCTTTCCAGAGCTTTTCATTGAATTGAACATATTTCCAGGCTGCTACATCTGCGCAGTCAAATGGATATAACTTAAACCTCAGGCAGTACTGACCGCAGGTACAGGGAGCTACGTCAAAACGATTCAAATTGTGGAACAAACTCTATAAAGCCTTACTTAGTTAATTGATTGTAAAATACAAAAAATGTTTTTCAGTAGTTCTTAAGATAAGCACAAACAAACAATTAAAGCTTTTTTTTTTGTATCCCACACACAGTGGGGTTGGCAGAGGGAACATGGGAACCTAGTATACATCATTCCGATTAAGAAACTTCCGTTCCTCACTTTCCACGGTCCGTTTTATCTTGTTATCGGAGGGAGGAAATAAATAATGATAAATATTTTATTTTCCGAACGGGGACCAAACTCAATACCTGTGATTACGGTCGTACGTTTGTGTCTCTTCGCCACGATAGGCCTTTAACTTTATTTTTTTTTTCATCTTCACGCAGTAGGCAGGGTAGGCTAGGCAGATGGAACCCGGGAACCTAGTGTTAAGACACTCCGTTCTGCTTTCGTTCCCCATTTTCCGCCAAATTTGAGGCATTGCGTGTTGAGTGGCGGAACTCAACGCCGCGCTTTGCCTTATTACCAGAGCAAAACATTAAATATTTAAATTGAAAATATTAAATATTTCATTTCCTCGACCGGGGATCGAACTCAGAACCAGTCGGTTACAGTCACACGCTTGTGCCGCTGCACCACGACAGGCCCTAAAATTTTATAATATAAATATATACAGACATGAAAAGTTGGGCCAATTCATTGCATATTTATAGAAATTGATAATAAAAATGTTTTTTAGATACATTCTGTATTTCTCACGTAGCAGGGTAGGCATGGGGAACCTAGTGTTAAGATATTTTATTCCCCACTTCTTGTTTAACAGTCGAGGCATTGCGCATTCAGTGGAACTCAACGCCGCGCGTAATCTCGTTAACAAATCGGGGAAATAAATGTTTCATTTTCTCGAACCGGAATCGAACCTGCGACCACTCACGTATAAATTGCCTTGTGTATGTACATGAAACTGTATTCAGTAAATCACATACTATTGGGAATGCATTAAATATTAAAAATTCAATCAACACACAGACGAATGTTTATTGTGCAACTATTATGTACATATATAATTATATATGTATATGTAGACAAAAGATATGACGGTGGTTACCATTGTACCTGATAAAGCAGTGCCTATAGTTAAAACTCTCCATTTTTCTCCCAATTTTACAAACATTTAATGTTTACTTGAGCGCGCAGTGGCACAAGCGTGTGATTGTAAACGACAGGTTGTGGGTTCGATCCCCAGTCGAAGTAATGAAATAGTTCATATTTTCAATTTAAATATTTAATGTATTTATTTCTTGTCTCTGGTAACAAGGCAATATGTGACGTCGAGCTCCGTTACTCAACACGCAATATCTCAATTTCGGTGGAAATTGGGAAGCGGAGTGTCTCAACACTCCCTCCGCCTACCCTGCAATGTGCGGGATACAGCGTGAAGATATAAAAAAAAAAATCATTGGCGACGCCTCTCTAAAGTAATTGTCCCATTGCTCATCCTGCCTAGTGCGGGAAACAGCGTGTAACTGAGTGATTAAATAGTTAATGCATGTCCTTTGTATAGGATATGCTAGAATTTTGTGAATAATGTTTACTCTTTTTTCTTAATGAAAAAACAATTAAAAGTAAAATAATAAAGTCATTAGTCTGACAGAATGGTAAAAAAGAACGGATTTAGGTACCTGAATCCGTTCTTTTTTACCATCATATCACATAGCAGAGTAGGCGGAAGGAATTTGGGAACCAGGGAACCTAGTGTTAATACACTCCGTTCTTTTCCCCACTTTTCGCCGAATTTAAGGTATTGCGTGTTGAGTGACAGAACTCAACGCAAACAGAACAAATTGTACACAAACATATAAATTATATAAAATATTAAATAAATCGAGAAAAAGTTTAACATAGTCTATAGTCTATAGCCTTGTATCTCGCAGCATGGAAATTAGGGACCTTAGTAAAGAAGAAGTAAAAATACTCCATTGCCCATTTTCCCCTGGATTGAGACATTGCCTTTTCGGGGCTGGAAGGTTACGCTGCGGTTCACATCGCTGCAAGAGCGAATAGAATATTTATTGTTTTCTCAGCTTCACGCTGTATCCCGCATACGATCCAATTGCGTTCCCCACTTTCCGCAGAATATGAGGCATTGTGGATTGAAAGGTGGAACTTAACGCTGCACTTGGCCTTGTTATCAGAGCAAAGAAATAAACACATTAAATATTGATTTAAAAATATTAAATATTTCATTTCCTCGAGTGGGGATCGATCCCACAACCTGTCATTTAAAGACACACGCTTAAGCCGCTAATTTATTAATTATTCCATTCTCCCAATATGTACAATCTCTCGTAATTTCAGTCGTACACCAGTGCCATTATCCACACTATGGCCCCAAATCATGCCTAAATCTAATTTCTATATTTGTATGTAGTGATGCGTCACTCTGTCTATTTGTTAGTTATTTAAAAAGATAAATAGAGAAATTGACCAAAACGAGATATAAATTACATTATTCACATTAGATAGAGTAGAGTAATCAAACACAATACTAAGTGATTGCAAGTTCCACAACCAACCATTAAAATTTCATAATCAATCACAGTCTGCAATTTATGAGCTTAAAGCGATAATAAGTTGCATTCTTCCCTTTCCACTAAATTATTTACATTAGAGTGTGGAACTGGAGGTACTGAATTGCGGAATTCAACGCCGCGATTTGTCTTATCACCAGAGAAAAGACATGAAAATGTCAAATATTTGTTGCTTTCAGCTCAGACGAACAGGCACATAATTATACCAATACACAGATTCTTGCCGTGTGGTCCCGGCTTAGAATAGGATCACCCTGGTACTGATGGTGTCGTATGAGGCGATTAAAGTGCGTGTGGTAGAGTCACGTTGCCAGTAATGACAACACGCATGGGCAGACTCGACCGGATGTTACCAGTCCCGGCATTTAAGACCGGCGTTTAGTAGTGGCTTTAGCCACTGCGTTTCGCATTAGGTAATACTGGGCCCCGGTGCCCATCCACCTTAAAAGACGGCAACGCTCCTGTAGCTCTTCTGGAGTTACTCGGGGCCGTGGGCGACGGTGATCACTTATCATCAGGTGACCCGTACGCTCGTTTGCCGTCTCTTCCATAAAAAAATACACAGACAGCCAGGTAAGTCATTTATAACTAATAACACCCCCTTTTCGCGTCTGGGGGTTTTTTTTTAAGGAAATAGGATAATATTTTTTAATCTTACCTTACCTTAGGATAGTATTTTTTTATCTTTTTTAGCTTTACCTAAGTTACATAAAAAAACTTCTTATTAAAATATACTTTTTCAATTATTTATTCTAACAGTTTTAAGAGTTTATTTGGTAATATGTTGGCTCTAATCTCGGAAACTAATTATTTGAAGCCAAAAATTCTTCTTTTTGTGTCAGATATCGTTTTATAAATATTATAGGCTGTGAGTTCCTTTCTTTTGCTTCACGCTGTATCCCGCAAATAAAAGCAAAGTGAACTTGGGAGCTTATCGTTAACCGCTTTCTGCCGAAAAAGATGCATTGCAAATTGAGTGACGTAACTCAACGCCACGCTTTGCCATGTCACCAGAGCGAAGAAATTATAATATTAACTACTTACTTACTCATACTCAGCTTCACGCTGTATCCCGCACATGGCAGAGTAGGCTATGTATATTAACTACTTACTTCATTTGAAAATATATATTTTCATTTCTTCGAATCAAACCAGCAACCTGTCACGTTTACAGTCACGCGCTTATGCCTCTGTGCCACGACAGGCTTGGAAACTATTATTAGAAAATCCTTATACTCGCTGAGATCTTATAACTTGTACTCTACACTCCCCGAAGGCAAACGCAGCAATTTAATTGACTTGCCATAGAAAAAGCGTTTAATCAACCCCCCCATACATTCCGTTTGCGGTTAAATAAATAGTTAATTGTTAATTTTGTGTGATTATCATTAAATTATTTATTTATATATAAAATATCAAATAATTTATTTATTTATTTTGTGGCAATTATTTATTTATTTTGAGTTGAGGCCTGTCGTGGCGCAGCGGCACAAGCGTGTGACTGTAAACGACCGGTTGGGTTCGATCCCCACTCGAGGGAATGAAATATTTAATATTTTCAATTTTATTTTTTATTTCTTCGCTCTGGTGCAGAGTAAAACGCGGCGTTGAGTTCCGCTACTCAACACGCAATGCCTCAAATTTGACAGAAAGTGGGGAATGTAAGTGGAACGGAGTGTCTTAATACTGGGTTCCAAGTTCCCTCTGCCTTCCCTGCAATGTGCGTGAGGCTGAGAGTATTTATTTTGTCTTTAAGTCCATACGTAAATATATAAGTAGTTGTAGGTTTGACCTATCCGTCTGCATGTTTGTTTGTTGTACAGAAGCTATTGAATTAATGGACCGTTTTAAGTGTTATTTTAATCAAAAGCCTTCTTTAACGCTGTAGTTGGCTATGTTTGATAAAAATTAGATTAGCAGTATAAGCGACATGCACTTTGCCGAGATGAGCCAGTAATTAAAATATACATGGAGTTTGGCTTCTATGAAAAGTCCACTGTCGTGGCACACGTGTGTGACTGTAATCGACAGGTTGTGGGTTCATTCCTCACACGAGGAAATGAAATATTTAATATTTTCTATTTAAATATTTAATTTTTTCATTTCTTCGCTCTGTTACAAGGCATATGGCGGCGTTGAGTTCCACCACTCAACACGGAATGCCTCAAATTCGGCAGAAAGTGGGGAACGGAAGTGGAACGGAGTGTCTTAACACTATATCCCCGGGTTCCCTCTGCCTACCCTGCCATGTGCAGGATACAGCGTGAAGCTGAGAGAGAATGAGTAACACAATTTAGCAATGAAGAGGGAACTCAGTGTCGTAATGAGAGTGTTTTAATTAAAACACTGCGTTGGGTTCCGCAACTCAACACGCAAACCCTCGAATTCTCTCTACCTACCCTGCCATGTGGCATTTGCTTTGTTATCAGAGCGAAGTATTGAAAACGTTAAATATTAAACTTAAATTTAAAAAGCGTATAAAAATTTTGAACGAAGCAGGATTTGAACCCGCGCCTCTTGAAAACCGTTCCAGCGCTCTGACCAACTGAGCCATTCGTTCTCACCGAGCTCCGTCGAAACTCTTATACGCTTGTTACAACTTATTTATGTTGTTAGCATCTCTGTAGGGAGATTTTTACAAATTTCCGCTACCCAAAGACAACTCGTAAGAATTATCGTTTGGCAAGAGAGAATACTATTTATTTTAATATTTTTACTATGTTTTAAAGTGTTACTCCACACTTAGGACAGAAAATACTAAACTTAAATTTATATATATATTTAAATTTAAGTTTAGTATTTCTGTCCTAAGTGTGGAATAACACTTTAAAACATAGTAAAAATAAAAATAAAAAAATGTGAAATAATGATTTTTTTTTTCAAGTGAAATTGAACCCGCAACCAGTCCACCACCAGTGCACCACTCCCGGCTTGCATTTCCACTATTTACTTTTAATTTTAACGTCAGTTAAAGCTTACTAATCTCTGAATGTCGCTATGACACGGTACTAAGCGACTTCACCTCATTACGCTAGTCTAGAACAGATCTAAAGTACTTCCTGACGCCTGTCTCAGTCAAGCTGATTTATAATTAGTTAGCAAGTTAGACGGTTAATTATATCTTGTTGTGTTTTCATATGATATATTCAAAACTTAGGAAAGAAATATTGTTATTTGAAAAATGTATTAAAATTTTAATGTTGCGTGATTTGAAGCCACGTCTTTTGGGTACCGTCCAAGCGCTCTCACCAATGAGCCGTACGTTTTTTTTTTAGCTTCACGCTGTATCCCGCACGAGGCAGGATAGGCAGAGGGAACAAGGGAACCTAGTTTTAAGACACTCCGTTTCACTTCCGTGCCCCACTTTCCGCCGAATTTGAGCCATTGCGTGTTGAGTTGCGGAACTCAACGGCGCGCTTTGACTTCTTACCAGAGCGAAAAAATGATACATTAAATATTATAAATGAAAAATAAAAATTAAATTGAAAATATTAAAGATATCATTTCCTCGACTGGGGATCGAACCCAGAAACTGTCGGTTACAGTCACACGCTTGTGCCGCTGCGCCACGACAGGCGCCACGAGAGCCTCTTGTAGATTTAAAAATTAATAATATTGTGTTAAGACAAGCATGCGACTGTATACGCGAAAAGTTGTAGGTTCGATTCCCACTCGAAGAAATAAAATCATTTCTACAACAATACTTTTTAACAAGGCACAGGGCGGCGTTGACTTCCGCCACTTAGCATGCAATGTCTTAAAAATTTTACGAAAAATGGAGAACCAACCATCTCAACTTAACCATTATTCATTAACCAACAAAATAGGAGCCATCTAACTTATAATTATTACTTAGCTTATCCAAAAGTAAATAAATTATATGTGGGTCTGAGCTATATGAGATCTATAATAGTATTCTGCAATATATTTTGATTTTGTCACGGGAGATATTTAAAGTAAATGTTAAAGCAATGTTAACTATGAAAGCTTACTACCACTGTCCAAGAAGATTTAAACGATAAAAGTGTTAATTAAGATCGTATGAATTTCATGCAGGATAGTCACTATTGTATTAAATATTGAAATTGTAACGTTATTCAATATTTAGAAGAGCAACTGTTGAGTTTCTTGCCGGCTCTTCTCAGCAGAACCGCTTTCCGAGCCGGTGTTCGTTTGACGATTTCAAAGTGCTTGCAAGAGTCTATTTTAATAAAGAATATTTTGAAATTGAATTAGGTTCCCATGTTCCTTTTGCCAGTAACTGTAGAGAAAAAGAAATCTATAACACGGTTCGAAACAACTATATCTCATTACGCTAGACTAGAACAGTTCTAAGGTACTTACTTCCTGACATCGTCTTAGTGAAACTGAATAGCTAAATTATATACTTTTTTTTTTAGCTTCGCGCTGTGTCCCGATTATCAGTTGAGTTCCGCCACTCAACACGCAATGCCTCAAATCGACGGAAAGTGGGTAACGAAAATGGAACGGAGTGTCTTAAAAGTTCCCGGGTTCCCTCTGCCTACCCTGCCTCGTGCGGGATACATCGTGAAGCTGAGTTGAGTATATGTAAATGTATATGTGGATATATATGTGTATATGTATGTGTATGTGTATACGTGTATGTGTATATGTGCTTGTATATCAAAATAAAACAGAAGAAAATCATTCAGAAACAGCTTCCATGACAAGTGATTTGAACTTATATATTTAGTTCATGTACCTATTACAAGAACTAAATATGGTGGAAATGTTGAATATTTAAATGGTTTTTGTAATAATTGAGAAAAGAAGTATGCCGAGACCGTAGCCGTACCGTTACCGTTCGTTCTCTCTGCCTACCGCGCTAGGGATACAGTGTGAAGCTAGGATAAGGTTCCCAGGTTCCCAGTGCTTACCTTCTATACAAATATAAAGCCAGAAATAGATAAAGATGTTTATCAACATATGTTTAAGCCATCCATAAACATATAACACGAACGCTAATCTATTATTCATTACATATAATGATACATTATGAATAATTAATTTGAACAAACAAGTTGTAATGCGATGTATATCATTTCCATTATAATGTTTCGGCAATGACAAACTTATTGGTAATCTATAGGTGTTTTGAACTCCTTTGGGATTGATCACTTTAGTGACATAAATCTCCGTTCTCTATAATCAGAAGTGACTCTCTTATTTAATATTTTATATAAAAATAATATGTATATTTTTTTTTTATGAAATTTCTCTAATTCATTTTGCTTATTCTACCATGTGCTGGAACAAAAATGGATTACGTAAATTATGTTACGTTTTTCGCTTTAGTGCGACAAACCGCGGCGTTAAGTACTGCCATTCAATACAGGTGAAAAACATCGAACTAAGAGTATTGGTTCAAAGTACTTCTTAAACGAGGGTGGGTGGCCGGCTTCTCCGCGATGCATGACAGATTGTAAAATTCTAATAAAAGAAACACAATAAACAAAGAATAATAAATAAAGTAAATTTTAAATTTAAGAACAGTCCCCATCAAAAATCACTATCTCATCATAGCAAATTGCTTATAGCTTTTAAATTGCTAAATCAATTTTCATAAAACTATCTACAAAACTAACACCATTTAAAAAGTTTTCGATGAAATAAAACTTGACTCAAATCAGATCATTAATTCAGTAGATAAGATGTCACAAAAAAAAAACGAACATATTATACTTATAACGCTCTACATTTTGCGTCGAGTATTAAAAAGGCATTGTAGAACACAAATCGTCCATAAACTAGGCCGTAATGGGAAAAGTGAAAAGTCGCACATCCTCATACTGAAGCAATAAAACAGTTTTAAACGGGGTTGGAAAACCATAATGTTATCCCTTGAAGAGGGTGCTATAATTACATACGACAAAAAAGGGTACAGATTAACGGATAGATACGTATTAGTATTGTTTATATATATATATATATATATATATATATATATATATATATATATATATATATATATATATATATATATATATATATATATATATATATATATATATATATATATATATATATATATATATATATATATATATATATATATATATATATAAATATTGTAAAGGTTGAAGGTTTGTTTATAGCGTGTTAAACTTAGGGAATGCTGTTTTTATTTGCATATTTTTGCCGTGTGATTCCGGCTTAGAATAGGATCACTCTGGTACTGATGGGTGGTAAAAGGCGACTAAAGTACGTATGGGAGAGTCACATTGTCAGTAATGGCAACACGCATGGGCAGGCTCGACCGGCGATTATTACCCCTGGCATTTAAAACTGGCGTTAAGTAGTGGCTTCGGCCACTGTGTTTCGCATTGGATAAAGTCGGGCCCCGGTGCCTATCCACATTAAAGGCCGGCAACGCTCCTGTAGCTGCTCTGAAGTTATATGGGGCCGTGGGCGACGATGATCACTTATCATCAGGTGACCCGTACGCTCATTTGCCGTGTCTTATCCATATAAAAAAATGCTGTACCTCGCACTTTCATTGTAGGCAGAAGGAACTTGAGAACCTAGTGTTAAGACACTGTTCCGTTTCTCCGTCGTATTTGAGAAAGTGCGTATTGATAAGCAGAATTAAACGCCGGGTGGTTTGCCTTGTTACCAAAACGACAAAAAATAATATTTCATTTGAACACAACAACCTGCCCCTTTTGCAGTCACACGCACAAGTTTTCTCTCAGTCTCACAAGTTTTGCAGGCTTTGCGCCACGTTAGGCCTCAGGAAAGAAACCATTGGTTTGAAATAAAAAAATATTTTTCTGTTGTATAATCCATCTATCTAGTAGATAATTCTCAACTTCCCTCTGCCTTTTCCGCCTTAAGCTTGATAAGACTGCATCAACTCAGATTTTACCTAATACTTCTATTTTTACGACACATACATTTTCCATAATCATGAATCTTTCAACTTTTATTTATTTATTTATTAGACATATCAACAATACATGAAACATTTTGTATAATAAAAATGATTAATTCGGACAAATTCTGTTCAAGATATTATGTAAAGCATTTATGGAATATTCCTGCGATTACCAGCGATAAAAATGTATAATTACGAAATTACAATCAAATTAACAATAAGTTAGAATTAAATACAAACAATTAAATTAAACCTTTATGATTTAAAACCGTACTTACGATTATAAGTTACAAATAAATTAGATATAATAATTACAAGACTAATTACAAATTAAAATCAAATCTTTATATATTAAATATTCACGTTGTACAATCAGAATAAAAAAATACATATATTAAAAAAAAATATATAAATTTCTTACTTTTTGACATGGATACTGTGTTATGGAGAGAAATTTTTTAAGAAATATATAAAAAATATACGTTACATTGAAACTTAATGAAACTCGAACTACCGCCAACTGGTTTACTCTTTGACATTTTTGATAGGTGCCCTCTGCCATCCCAGCTATGTGCCGTTAACCTAAAATAACAACACCAGAAAAAAAAAACAGCTTCAAATTTCCCAAAATTTCAATTCAATCTTTCTTTTCAACAAAAAAAAAAGTGAAACCAAGCTGAATTCTAAGTAAATATTTCATTAGAGGAATCACAAATTCAGCGTTGAAGCCTTAAAGCTAAAAACGTAAAGAAAAAGCCCTCCCATCGCCATTTGCTAATTGGATTTTAACGTGACCTTTTTTGTTACAATCTCGATCAAAAATTTCTTTGTATATATTTTACATATAATAAAAATATGTCTGTCGTGACAGAGTCATAAGGGTGAGACTGTGGATTTGATAGGTTGTGGGTTCGATCATGGTTGAGGAAATAAAATATTTAATATTTTCATTCTTTGTTCTGCTAACAAGGCAAAGCGCGGCGTTCAGTGCCGCCACTCATCATAACTATGCCTCAAAGTTGTAAACGGAACGGTTTACCCTAACACTAGGTTCCCAAGTTCCTTTCTACTTACCTTTTCATGTCCAGGATATGTCATAAAATACATATTTATAAATACGAACTCACTTATTTTCTCTAGGACATTTTCTATTTGGTGTAAAATAAAGAACAGAACAAAAACAGAGGCAATATAATAATAATATTTGTGAGAGACAATTGTAACGGCTTTGACGCCATCACTTAGGGTTGATACAAAATAATTTTGCGTATATTATTTTTTTTTTTATATTTTGAACAGACTAGGTTAACCCCGCAGGTTTCGCTACCTGGTAAAATCTACCCCATCCATACTAATATTACAAAATTCGAAACTAACTCTGTCTGTTTGTACTGTAATTTCAAACCGCTTAGCCGATTGTGATGCAATTTCATTTAGAGATATTTGAGGATCTTGGGAGAAACATTGGCTATTTTTTTCTTCCATTTTTTACTTTTTTTTTTCAGAAATTTCATTGTTTAACAAAAAGATCGACAAAAATTGAATTTCTGAACATCGCCAGCGCAGGTTAATCGTATGGTTAAGACTTTATGATATACAAAAAAAATCGTAATAGTATATGTTTATATCTAAAGATTGAGCCACATTCGCCATTTTAAAATACTTTATTTCAATTGAGGTTCTTGTTAATGTATTTTTTACAATTTTTTATTAGTCCTTATCAAAATATATACAATAATCACCTTTGGCAATCAATTTATATTGAAAATATACTTAACAATACATATAGATGTATTAGTTAACAATACGTATAGATATATTACTTAACAATACATATAGATTAAAAAATAACCGAGCGTATGAGACGTGTGGATGCGACTTGATTACGGAATGACCGATTCGTACGTTGCGTCAATTTATATATACTTTTGATATATTACTAATTATCGACCAGAGGCCTGTCGGGGTACTTTCATTAATATTTTTAAGTAAAATTTTTAATATTTTCATTTCTTTCCTTTGGTAACAAGGTACAGCGCGGCGTTGAATTCCGCCACTCTACACGCAAAGTGTGAAGTGAAGCTAAAAAATATATTTATTTCATTTTCACTTATTTTTCAGTGGGATTCTCCTTTTTCATTTGAACTCTACGTGGACGCTCAGATAGTTGTCTTTTATAAATAGAAGTTTTTATAATGGAAAATTCCGATGGAATTAATTCCTAACGTATGGAAGATTTTAAAAATTATATGTGATTTCATACTTACTTTATGATATTTCTTAAATTTCAATGATCACAGCGATTCGGTTGTGTTTATTAACCCCCTTCATTTTCATAAATAACAAAATATTTTATAGTGTTTTGATGCGAAAATAAAACAACAAAGCACATTCGTATAAAAATGATAGATAATGGACAGAGGTAGAACAAAGGTACTTTTTTCGTAAATATTAAATATTTCATTTGAAAATGAAAAATATTAAATATTTCATTTGAAAATATTAAATGTTAAATAATTCATTTGAAAATGAAAAATATTAAATATTTCATTTGAAAATGAATAATATTAAATATTTCATTTGAACATATTAAATATTTCACTTGAAAATATTAAATATTTCATTTGAAAATATTAAATGTTTCATTTGAAAATATTAAATGTTTCATTTGAAAATATTAAATGTTTCATTTAATTAAATATTAAATGTTTCATTTAATTAAATAAATAAATGTTTCATTTGAACCTTATAAATATTTCACTTCTTCTAGTTGGGATCGTAGTGCCCCTGTGCCTTGACAAGCTTTAAAATAACACCGCAAAATCGAAAGATTGTGTGTGTTTTTAGTGGACCTCTATACTCTTTCTTTTGTAACTGGAGTAATAAAAAGTTGAATCGTAATAAAAATAATAAAAAAAAACTTATATTCAACATATACCTGAGTAAAAGTTGAATCGTAATAAAAATAATAAAAAAAAAAACTTATATTCAACAACCCTATACAGAATTATGGCAATATTTTGTTCGACACAATAAGTTGTACGATTGAGTGACTTGATTCAATGAAGAATTTATTAAACCAACAAATATTTGATATAATATAGTTTCATTTGAAAATTATATCAAATGTATTTTTTTTTGTAGCTTCACTGCTGTATCGGTTGTTAGGGAACCTGGGAACCTAGTCTTAAAACACTCGGTTTTCCTATTTACTCTTGAAGTATTGCGTGTTGAGTGGCGCAAGTCAACGCCGCGCTTTACCTTATTACCAGAACGAGAAAATTAAAATATTAAATATTTAATTTTCTCAAATGAGAATCGAACTCACAGTCGACACGCGCGCTTGTATCCTTTTGTCACCTAAGAAATGGAAGGGTTTAAAAAGAATGGAGTATTTTTTTACTTTAGGTTCCCAAGTTCCCTCTTCCTACACGGTTATGTGCGAAATACAACTTAAAGTTAAAAAAATATATTGCTTTCAAAAACTGCATCCAGGTAACATCAATTTACTATAAAACGATACAGAAATATCGTACCATTGGTCTAACTCTGCAGGATACGTTGTACCCGTCTCAATTCACCCCACATTAATCATTTTCTACGATTTTTCATTCAGCAACGTTGAAAAATATTGGCAATAACGTTTTTACAATTTTATACATTTCTATATGACTTTTAAGTAATATTTTTTTTTTGTTAGAGCTTCACGCAGCTGCGTGAAGCTCTAACAAAAAAAAAGCATAAAGCGGGATAGACAGAGCGAACTTAGTGTTAGGACTCTACGTTTTTACTTTCTGCCCAAATTAACATATTCGTGTTTTTCTCATTAATTGTAGAATAACATTTTTTATTCATTACCGTTTAAAATATTTATTATTTTCAATTTAAATATTTATTTTTTTCATTTCTTCGCTCTGGTACAAGGCAAAATGCGGCGTTGAGTTCCGCTAATCAACACGCAATGCCTCAAATTCGGCGGAAAGTGGGGAACGGAGTGAAACGGAGTGTCTTAACACTAAGTTCCCGAGTTCCCTCTGCCTGCCCTGCCATGTGCGGGATACAGCGTGAAGCTGAGGGAGTATTCTTTACCATGATTGGGAATCGAACCTATAACAGTCGCGTTTATAACAAGAGGCTGTGTCGCTGTGATGACCTTATAATTTGCAATTTAATATCTTTTCACATATTATTACCGTTTACCAAGATTTAAGCAGAGGTCAGTAATGGTGTAGGGGCACAAGCGTGCTACTGTCAACTCGACAGGTTGTGAGTTCGATCTTCACTTGAGGAAAATATATTTCATACTTTTATTTCTTTGGTTAGGTAAGGCATAGCGCAGTGTTAACCGCCACTCGATATCCAATCTCAAATTCCGTGGGAAGTGTGACTCGGAATGATGTATCTTAACATTAGGTTCCAATGTTCCCTCTGCGTCACCTGCTATGTGCGGGATACAGCGTGAAAGAAAAAAAGTAAAACCTAAAATTAATTTGCAGATATAAACGGAAGTTGAAAAGTAAATATATATGGCACAGTCCCGTCAAGTCGTTACATCAATCATGAGAATTTTTTGCTTCATCCACCGTTAATTACTGCGGAAGGGTTGGTCTTTTACAGCTTTTATTTTTATGAGGTATGTTTATTTATTTTTTTTATAATTTATTAGCTTCACGCTGTATTCCAAATATGGCGTGGTAGGCAGAGGGAACCTGGGAACCTAATGTTAAGACACTCCATTAAGTCAGTTTGTTTTCTCACCACGAAATTATTAAGACATTGCGTATTAGGTGGTGGCACCATACCCTTATCTAAGAAAATTAAAATATATAGCTTTCCATAGAATTTGAGGCATTGTGCGTTGAGTAGCGGAACTCAGAAAGAAATGAAATATTTAGTAAATATTAAATATTTACGTAATTCCTCAAATTCGGCGGAAAGTGGGGAACGGAAGTGGAACAGAGTGTCTAAACACTAGGTTCCCAAGTTCCCTCTGCCTACCCTACCATGTGCGGGATACAGCGTGAAGCTGGGAAAATACTAAATATTTCTTTCTTCGAGTAAATATCGAATACACAACATGTTGACAGTACCACGCTTGTGTCGCTGTGCCACGGATCGCCTCGATTAAAAGGGAATGTATCGTCATGTACTATAGCGTATACTACATCCTTTAAAAATGTAATTTAAGTTATTAGTCCCTTATATTATTCTTTTTAATTAATCAGCTCAACTAAACTCTTTAATTTTATACTATCTATCTCACTCACTCAGCTTCACTATGTATCCCGCACATAGCAGGGTAGGGAAGGGAAATTAGGAACCTAGTGTTATGACACTCCATTCCACGTCCGTTCCCCACTTTCCGCCCAATTTGAGGCATCGAGTGTTAAGTGGCGGAACTCAACGCCGCATTTTGCCTTGTTCCAGAGCGAAGAAATGAAAACATTAAATATTTAATTTGAAAATATTAAATGTTTCATTTCCTCGAGTGGAAATCGAATCCACAACCTGTCGTTTACAGTCACACGCTTGTACCGCTGCGCCACGACAGGCCTCAATTTTATTATTAATCTTTTAAACTATCATTATAAATATAATGTACATATATAGATGCCGGTCGTGTCACAAGGCAAAAACGTTTAACTTTAAATACAACAGGTCGTGTGTTCGATCTTCAATTGAGAAAATGTAACATTTAATATTTTTACTATATCGCTCTTATAGCGAGACGAAGCGTGTGCCCCAAAATCGAAAAGTGGAAAACGAACGGAGTGTTTAGATGGTGTCTGAACACTAGGTTCCCAAGTTCCCTCTGCCAACTCTGCCATCTCCCACATATGGCAACAAAAAACTTATTATATATATATATATATATATATATATATATATATATATATATATATATATATATATATATATATATATATATATATATATATTATATATATAATATATATATATATATATATATATATATATATATATATAATATATATATATATATATATATATATAATATATATATATATATATATATATATATATATATATATATATATATATATATATATATATATATATATATATATATATATATATATATATATATATATATATATATATATATAATATATATATATATATATATATATATATATATATATATATATATATATATATATATTATATATATATATATATATATAATATATATATATATATATATATTTCCCATAATTCTTCGAACATAATTAGGATAAATAATATAGCATTCTGTAGATACAAATTTATACAGTAGACGCAATTCTGGCTCATAAGTAATTACCTGCCCTACATTAAACGGTCCTAAACAAACACCAGATCAGAGGTCCGTTTATATAAATAATTTAAATTCCCTTTTGGTAAATGACTTACATTTTTACCTTGAAAATTACTTCTTTTTTGGTACATATTTTTTATGTTTCGATTAGATTATATATAACCAGGGGCCTGTCGTGGCACTGCGGCTTAAGAGTGTGACTGTCAACGACAGGTTGTGGGTTCTATCCCCACTCGAGGAAATGAAATATTTAATATTTTCAAATCAAATTTTTGATGTTTTCATTTCTTCCCTCTGGTAATAAGGTAAAATGCGGTGTTGAGTTCCGCCACTCAACACGCAATGCTTCAAATTCGGCACATAGTAGGGGACGGAAGTGAAACGGAGTGTCTTAACACTGAGTTTCCCAGTTCCCTCTGCCTACACTGCCGTGTGTAGGATTCAGTGTGGAGCTGACTAAATCTCAGAAAAAAAGAAAGAAACTCAACGTCACACTTTGCCTTGTTACCAGAGCAAAGAAATAAAAACAAAATATTTAATTGGAAAATATTAAATACACAACTTCTTCGAGTGGGATCGAACCCACAATCAGTCGTTTACAATCACGCGCTTGTGCCACTGCGCCACGACAGGCCTCGATATTTACAGTCAGGTTAATATCATAAACGTAACAAAGCACTAAAACATCAAAATCATGGAGATTAACACTCAAAACAATATTAGCCAAAATGTAATTGAACTTTCAAAAACAGTTTAATCTGGTAGCGAGGGGGTGTTAGTAAAATTCCAGGGTCGGAGCCCACTTTCCGAAGCTTTAATGGGCGAAATATCTTGAGCCGGTTTACTTGGTAGCGTCAGTATGTAAAGCGCTTGAATATACATTTATATATATATATATATATATATATATATATATATATATATATATATATATATATATATATATATATATATATATATATATATATATATATATATATATATATATATATTATATTTACGCTGCATTCAGTACATTGTAGGGCAGGGAGAGGAAAATTTTGCAAGGTAGTGCTTATACACTCTATTTCTCACTTCCGGCCAAATTTGACCCACTGCATGTTGAGTGGCGAAAGTTATCGCCGCACTTTTGCCTGGTTACCAGAGCAAAATGAAAATATCAAGTATTACTTTTCCTCAAATGGGGATCGAAGTTAAATAAAACCTATAGCATTTACGTCGCACGCTTTTGCACATACGTACATACGACCACTTTCATTAATATATTAGTAGGCATACTTAATTTTTTTAATATATACTTATATATTTAACAAAAAGCGTCAATTTTCTGCTGACGCTACTCACCCTGCTTAAGTATTAGTACAGAAGATTGGCCCTAAGTCGCGCCATTTACGGACAATTCACGACAATCGATGCGATTCGATACAGATATACACGTACGTACTAAGTTTAACACGTTGCTTTACTCCGCATGTACATATACTTTTTTTCTCTGCTTCACGTTGTTTCCCGCACAACAAGGTAGAAAGAGAGATCTTAGTGTTAAGACACTCGATGTTTGTTAAAATATATCAGTTATCCACTTTTCGCTTAATAATATGGAAGGTGGATCACGAAACGGAGAGTCTTAACACTAGCTTGCCCCTGCGTACACTGTCAGGGTATAGCGTATATGTTTGATATAACGTGAATCTGCAAGTTAAATATCCAAGCAAATTGATCAACAGGTAGTCAATTCTTATAATAAAAATAACAATATTATAAATTTATATTTCGTTATTAAGGGAGAGGAAGAAAAGATAAATGGGAGTTCTGGAAATACATTTGAAGCTGAAATGACCTTTAAAATAATATAAAAAATATAATAAAATAGGCAATAAAAATATATATTAAATAGAAAATTTTAATATGGCATTTTAACTCTACAAATACGCTAGTTACGTAACACAGAGTTAACATATACATATGTATATATGTTGCGCCGCACAGGCTCCAGGGTGTGACTGTAAACGACAGGTTGTAGGTTCGATGCCCACTCGCGGAAATGAAATATTTAGTATTTTCAATTTAAGTACACATTTATTGTTTAAGTGGTTAAGTGCAGCGTTGAGTTCCACCACTCAACACTCAATACCTCAAATTCAGCGGAAAGGGGGAAACGGAACGGAATGTCTTAACACTAGGTTCCCATGTTCCCTCTGTCTACTATGCCATAAGCAGGATACAGCGTGAAGCTGAGTGAGTGAATGAGAGTGTCATACGTCATTTTATTTTTTCTGTCTCTTGCATATAGAAGAATGGAGAAAGTATTTCTTGATCCCTTCTTTTACATTTCTAGATACTTACTTTGAGTCTCTTTCTTAAGGTATTGATTGAACATATTGTGTGGCGGAACTTAACGCCACGTTTGTCCCCTACAGAAAGGCCGAGAAAATGTAATATTAGATATGTACCTGAGTGCAATTTGAACTCACAACTAAATAACTCAGTGTTGTGCTGAGTTAAGTCTCGGTTTCAACTTTCCACGTAGTTTTCGAGACATTACATGTCATCTATCATAGTGCGTGTGCGTGCGTGTGGTAGAGTCACGTTGCGTGTGGTAGAGTCACGTTGCAATGGCAACACGCATGGGCAGACTCGACCGGATTGTTACCACCCCCGGCATTTAAGACCGGCGTTAAGTAGTGGCTTCGGCCACTGCGTTTCGCATTAGGTAATGCCGCGCCCCGGTGCCCATCCACATTAAAAGACGGCAACGCTCCTGTAGCTCCTCTGGAGTTACACGGAGCCGTGGGCGACGGTGAACACTTACCATCAAGTGACCCGTACGCTCGTTTGCCGTCTCTTCCATAAAAAAAAAAAAATAGTGGCATAATTATCTACCCTAATCTTTTTTCCCTAAGGAAACCTGGGAACCTAATGTTAACCTCCGTCATCATTAAAACATTTCCATTTTACACATTTTTCGCTGAGTTCTGGCTATTGAGTACCAGAACTCAACCAGAGCGAGGAGAATATTAAATATGTTATTTTCTTGAGTTGGGATTAAACCCACAATCTGTAGCGTAGACTTCATTATTCTTATTTATTTCTACGAATATTTTTTTTTAAATGAAGAAATGTTAAAAAATTAAACAAATTCCAAAATCATCAACCAGAATAACGTACATAGCTAATATTAATATGAAAAATTGCTATTCAAGTCGAAAGTCTAAGAATAAATATTAATTTGTCCAAATGGTTACCATTATATGTGATTTATTAAATAACTTCCTCTATAAAGTGGTAATATTTGACCTTTTAATAGGAGTTTGTTAAGATTAGTTTTAATATGGCTTTAAATTGTAAGTATTAAATCGTGATATAGCGTATGTTTGTGTTGGGGCTGTAAGTTCGATTTCCAGCCGAGGTACTGGTATATTTACTTTGTTATAGTTATAAGACATGTGCTTTATTAAAAGTTGGTCGCTCAACGGGAAACGGTGTGTTTTAAAACTTGGTTTCATATTATATGCGGGATTATGCGTGAAGCAAAAATAAATATATAAATATCTGAATAGGCCTGTCGTGGCGTAGCGGCACAAGCATGTGCCTATAGCTGACAGGTTGTGGGTTCGATCCCCACTCGAGGAAAGGAAATATTTAATATTTTCAATTTAAATATTTAATGTTTTCATTTCTTCGCTCTGGTACAAGGCTAAACGCGGCGTTGAGTTCCGCCACTCAACACGCAATGCCTCAAATTCGGCGGAATTTGTGGAACGGAAGTGGAACGGAGTGTCTTAACACTAGGTTCCTTAGTTCTCTTCTGCCTACGCTGCCATGTGCGGGATACAGCGTGAAGCTGAGTGAGTGAATATATATATATATAGAAACCACTATTTGAAGCTATTTCGCCCGCCGCTACCATGCATGTATAGTTATTTTTAAAGTTTATTTCTCACACAACTGACTCAGGGTATCTTTTTTACAAAACATGCTTTTTATTTCATATTTAATATATATTTTATATCACTTAAAACTAGACTTATATGACTAAGTAAATTTTTCATGTTTATTTACGCTTGCTTCTTCACAAGAAGATATTAAATATTTAATTCCAATATTTTATCCCAATTAGGAAACGAATTCACGACCAGTTAACAGTGACACCCTTGTGCGACCAGACCATGAAAGCCTCTTAATTTCGATCTCATTACTTTCATTATTAAGTCTTCGTGGTATAACATAGTCTGCTTTGGAAATGTGACAGTTGTAAATTCAATATAAACTCAGGTAGGAAATGAATAATAATAATTTCTTCGTTTTTATAAAAAGGCAAAATGTCACATAGAATTTAATATCTTGGAACCTAGTGAGGAAATTGTAAATGGCTATCTTCTTATAAAGTCACCTTTGAGTACCCTCTTACAAGGTTCCCAATGTTACTCTGCTCTGTGGGTAATCGATAGTAAAAATAAACCCTAAAAATCCAATAAAATGGAAATTGAACCCGCAATAATCACAAGCAGCCTACCGTGGCACGATGGCGATACAGTTCTTCATAAATCAGAAATTAAACAGCAAAAAATTCTATAATAACCATAAAGTTGGTCTTAATGCCTGACAATTTTGTTTTCCAGTTAAACATTTTCACCACTATTCCAATGGGTATAAGGTTCAATTCCTGTCGAGGGCACGCTACAATAACGCTGAAGTACATATTAAACGTCCTCAGAGAGCGGCTGTATACATTTACGATCGTTTTGCATTTTTTTATTCAAGCAAGGCGCTGTAAATTCATATTTATACGTATTTTTGGATGGATTTACTCATTTTTATATTAGCGATGGGAACATTGTTGTAGGTTACCTTTTTATGTTGGGAACATACATGGCACTTGTAATTAAATTATATGATGTATGAGAAGTGATGACTAGCATAATTATGCAATTAATACTGAAATCATAAAAAATAATCTACGGTTTATCGCTTTTTCCTTAGCAGGGTAGGCCGAATGAACTGTTTGAACCACGCCGTTCCCATCTTACTAGCAAATTTTAAAAACATTGCGTGTTAAGACGCGGAACTCAACGCCGCGTTTTAAGTGACCAGAGCAGGGAACTGAAAGTAAATTAAATATAACAGTTCTCAAGAAACATTCTAAATTATTATTATTATTTTTTTTTTTTCATCTTCACGCTGTATCCCGCACTAGGCAGGGTAGGCAGAGGGAACGAAAGTGAAACCTAGTGTTATGACACTCCGTTCCACTTCCGTTCCCCACTTTCCGCCGAATTTGAGGCATTGCGTGTCGAGTGGCGGAACTCAACGCCGCGCTTTGCCTTATTTCACATTCTAAATTAAATCTGACAAATTAATTTCCACAATGACTTGCCCTGGACATCAAAAGCACTACAAGTCTGAGCTCCTAAGCTTTAAGGTAAAGGTCGAGATACACACCTGCGGGTATCCTTGTGCTTTTAACGTGACCCTTCTCCAGTATAGATACTGTGTTTCCGAAGGTCAATCGAGAGAGGAGGGCTCTCTCTTACTACTTACTTTTTCTTCATAAAGCAAAAATATTGCATACATCATTTATTATTTATTCTTGATACAATATTCAATATATATGATCCATATAATATGAAGCCTGTCGTGGCGTGCTGTCAGCGGCACAAAACGTGTGACTATAAGCAATGGGTTGTGGTTTCGATCTCCACTAGAGGAAATGAAATATTTAATATTTTCGATTTAATTATTTAATGTTTTCATTTCCTCGCTCTGGTACAAGACAAAAAGCGGCGTTGAGTTCCACCACTCAACACGCTATGGCTCTAAATTTGGCGGAAAATGGGGAATGGAAGGGTAACGAGGTGTCTTAACGCTAGCTTCCCAAGCTCCCTCTGCCTGCCCTGCCATGTGCGGGATACAGCGTGAAGCTGAGTAGAGTATATATTGATCAGCCATCTATTGAAAAATATTGAAACTAATATTGATTTGTTCTTTGTAGTTCGATTATTTGATCATAGACAGCGCTGTAAATGAATAATTCTTGCTCATGGAAACTCCAGCCACAACCACAAGAGTATGTCTATAGCAGGACGGCCTCGAATAATCATTTTAGTAAAATTAAAATAATTCTTATTTCTTCATATTTTATACTATATACTATTTATCAAAGTAACGACATCTATAACGTGTCTTAGAATTAAAAATCCATTTCTGCTCAAAGTTTAATTATTTATATAATAGATGGCGCTATAATCTTGACATGATGCCTGACTTGACTCGTTGCACTCCTGTGCAACTGCACTCTACTGTGCTACTGTGCACTCTACTGTGCTTCTGCACAAGCGCCACACACATATTTAATATTTTCAAATTTTAATATTTAATGTTTTCCTTGCTCCGGTAACAAAGCAAAATTGAATCGTACTATAAAGTTATTTGATATCTAAAAACTTTCTCTCTAGCAATAAAAATATCTAATTTTACCATTTTATTTGCTGATATTTATTATATACGTCTTAATAATTTCTTTACATTATATTTTTATAATATATAATTTAAAGAGTTAAAAATAATATAACCGTTAAAACACCGCCAACCAAATCATCAATATAACATAATAGAAAACTGCTTGTTTCTGTATTTAACCTAACCTAATAACCACCGCGATGAACAAGTCTCTCGATTAAAGAAGCCGCACTCTAATCGGTTAATTGATTAATGAGCTACGGCACCACAAACAAACACAGAGACAAACAGGTTAAACTCATAACACCCCTTATTTAGCGTCGGGGTTAATAAATAAATATACTCAGCTTCACGCTGTATCCCGCACACGACAGGGTAGGCAGAGGGAACTCGGGAACCTAGTGTTAAGACACTCCGTTCTACTTTTGTTGCCCACTTGCCGCCGAATTTTAGGCATTGCGTGTTGTTGCGGCGGAACTCAACACCGTGTTCTGCCTTGTACCAGAGCGAAGAAAACGAAAACATTAAATATTTCAAATGAAAATATTAAATATTTCATTTTCTCGAGTGGGGATCGAACCCACAACCTGTCGGTTACGGTCACACGCTTGTGCCGCTGCACCACGACAGGCCTACAAGACAAATAAATATGTACTTAAATATTTCGTAATAGCATAAAGCATAAACATATTAAGCAACTTTCATATTTCGTTATAACCCGCCCACTATGCCCAACATTTTGAATCGTGGGTTGAGATCGCTTAAATGGTCATAATAATTTTATAATTACTTTCTATACAACGCAGGTAGTCTTGGAACGCCATAATTAAAAAACTTAACGAAAATGAAAAAGTTTCATTATTTTAAATTATATTTAGGTAAAACCTTATGTGATGTCTGTGTGATTGTAAACACCTGGTTGTGGATTCGATCCTCACTTGATAAAATTAAATATTTAATATTTTCAATTAAATGCAGTTTTAAATTTGGCGAAAATGGAAAACAGAATAGAGTGTCTTAACACTAGGTTCCCAGGTTTCCTCTGCCTACCCTGCTATGTGTGGGATACATGGTTTTGCTCTGGTATCAAGACAAAGCACAGCGTTGAGTTCCGCCACTCATCACAACGCAGCTTACTCAACGCAATTCCTTAAATTTGGAGGTTCCCTCGGCGTATCCTGCTACGTGCGGGATACAGCGTGAAAATGAAAAAAAAAATTAAGTAAATTCTTCCCAGATTTTCACTTACAAATATAGTTTCAGTAATCTTAAATTAAATTCCATTTTAAAGTCTTATATAATGTAATGTTGCCAGTCGTGGCGCAGCATGTGACTTTAATTGCGACAGGTTGTATGATCGATTCCCACTTAATCAAATGAAATATTTCATATTTTCATTTCATCTCTCTAGTAACGAGGCAAAGCGCGACGTTTAGTTATCCCCATCAATACGCATACCCCAAGAAGTTGGCAAAATGTGAAAAACCAAAGGGAGAATCATTCTTAATGAGAACATAGTATTTTAACACTAGGTTCCCAGGTTCCCTCACTCCAGCTAAGTAAAAAATATGAATACATCATAAAGCTAAAAAAAAAAAACAAATATAATTTATCACCATTCATTAGCAAGTGTCATCTCTAGTGGCTCATCCGGTGTTATTGTCGCGTTCAGTTAGTTGCCAAACTTTGCATTATAGTGCAAGTTTTATGTGACTTGGTGGCGGGTGGCCTTTTGTAGGGTGACTATGAGATATATTTTTAAACAACACAAATAAAAATATCATTTAACGATTTGTAAACGCGTAGAAAAGTAAATGTATAGAATTGACTAAGCTGAAAGTGGGGAACGAAAGTGGAACGAAGTGTCTTACCACTGGGATCCCAAGTTCGATCTGCCTATCCTGCCGTATGCGGGATACAGCGTAAAGCTGAGAGAGAGAGAAAAAGAGTGGAGGACCCCCATCGGTCTCTTCTTGTGGGTAAATTGAGCTCTACTGCTTACGCTCTTAGAAGTGAGGCAGTTTACGGATGTTGATACTGCTCGGCTAGTCTACTTCAGTTATTTTCATAGTTTTTTGTCCTATGGAATATTACTTGGCAATGCTGCACACATCGAATTTATATGTGTTTTTAAAAATAGCATTATTGATACAATAAGTAATAAAATGTTGATCAATATAATTTTTCGTCTTCAACAAGTTAGTAAATCTATATAAAGAGCAAACGTATGTATAATAAAATACTACAAGAGATTTTAATCTTTTAACAATTTAAAATAAAAGTTTAAAATGTATTATTAGCCAAAGCTTATTTTACTATATATTTCTTTCTCTTCCCGATTCTAATAGATAAAGTACGATATCGAGTTCCTGTTATTCTTTTTTAACCACAGTGCAAAAGAGAGGTGTTGTAACATTGACTCATATAGCACAACAACAGGTAGTTTTTTGTTTCTCTGTCTGTTTGTTCTACCATAGCCATTGAAAGCCTCGTTTTTCAATATGGTTCTTAGCTATGTTTTAATGTTTTATGAAAATCGGACTAGTTTTGCCATGATAAAGTACATTTTTTTGTTTTTTTTTGTCTTATTTTGAACCCTGTTGTGACGCAGGTTAATAAATATGTGACTGTGAATGTGACAGGTCATGGGTTCAATTTCTACTTCATGTAATGACATATTTAATATTTTGCAACTCAATATTTAATATTTTCATTAACAAGGCAATGGACAGCGTTAAATTTCACTACGCAGTGCTTAAAGTTTGACGGAAATTGGGGAACGGAACGTATCTTAACACTAGGTTCCCAAGTTCTCTGTCTACGCTGCAGCTTAAAGCTCAAAAAAGCTCTTTGTTTCACAATATCCGCCAAATCAACAAACAATTGTCACCCTATAAGCAGCTTTGTTCAAAGCACAAACGCATACATTACTACAACTGGAGCTTCCTTACGCTCAAACCTATTTCGCTGTTCTCTTTACTTTATAAAGATGATACAAATAAAATTTTAACTTGTGTTATTTACAGTGAAAAGTTTATATTAAGTTATTATATAGTATATTTAAAGTATGTAATTTTTTTAAATTTGGCGGGAACTAGAGAACGGAGTGTCTTAACGTATTAAGTGTATATAGGATCCCTCCGCCTACTCTGCCACTTGCGGGATACAGCACGAAGTAGAATAAAAAGTTATTTTAATTATTTTCGGGAACATCTTCTGCAGTGATACAGCGTGTTTCAAACACGGCGATAGCAGGTTTAAAACCCACTCGTTGGATTGCATGTCATTTCTTCGCTCTAGTATTTGGAAAAAACGCGGTGTGAGATACTCCGTTCTATTTGAATTTTCCACTTTATACATATGTATACATATGTATGTGTATTGGTTTCTGTGCGTAGGTGCGGGGTGGCGGAGCTTAACGCCGTGCTATGCCTTATAACCATAGTGATAAAATACAAATATTTGAATATTTTATTATCTTATATCTTAATAAAAAATTGAATATTTTATTATCCTAATAGGGAACCGAACGTGACTTATGCGCTACGACAAGCCCTCACATTACGTGTTAAACTGAACTCAACGCCGCGCTTTATCTCGTTACCGGAGCGAAAAAATAAAAACAATTTATTCCCCACGCGGGAACCGAACCACCGATCGCCATTATTACAGGCGTACAACGATAAATTAATATTGTAATTATTATTAACTCAACTAGTTATGAATATGATGTAACTTTGCAAAGCGTACCGCAAAGACCGCCCCTGACCGCGCCCGTGTATCATATCAGAACCTTTTTAACAGAAACATATAGTACTGGATGAGATCGTTTAATATATATATTTAGGCCTGTCGTGGCGTAGAAGAAGGTGTGTGACTGTAAACAACAGGGTGTCAGTTCGATCTCCGTTCGAAATACTTATAATAAATCTGTAACTGATAACTGTACATGGAAGATATATTAAAAAAAATCTAAAGGGACGTTTATTAAAGTAGACCATAATATATCTATTTTTTAAATTTTTGTCTGTTTCTCAGTTCGTTTGTACGAGCTAATCTCCGAAACGGCCAGATTTAAATGTAGTTTTGACTATTATATTTTGGCACCTTTCCCCTCAACATTTAGTGTTGGCTTTATTTATATATAAAAGTTATATCTATTTAATCAATTTTAGCGGAATATTCCTACATACACACAATGACACTAAATGTTTATCACAAGGAACTTGGGAACCTAGTGTGAGGTTCCCAAGTTCCCTCTGCTGACCCTACCATATGCGGGATACAATGTGAAACTAAATAAAAAACTAAAAATACGATATCGCAATTGACATACACCTACCATCTATTAAAGGTCATGTTCATAATAAATATTTAATAACTTCCTTTTTTAGGTAAAATAGAAAGTTTATATAAATATATATAATGTATTGCACAATTTCTTTATCTGCAAGATTGAGACCGCCTACAATGTCGCCCACTGGTTGTCAAACATTAATGTGAAAGTTATGAAATATTTGTAAATATGTAGTTATTAGATAATTTAATTGGGTGGTAATAAGGCAAAGTGCGGCGTTGAGTTCCGCCACTCAACACGCAATACCTCAAATTCGGCGGAAAGTGGGTAGCGGAAGTGGAACGGAGTGTCCTAACACTAGGTTCCCGGGTTCCCTCTGCCTATCCTGCCTCGTGCGGTATACAGAGTGCAGATAAAAAAAAGGTAACTTAATTGACACACCGGCAGAGGGAACTTGGGAACATAGTGTTTAAACACTCTGTTATGTTCCGCGCTATGCACCGAATTTGTGACATTGTGACTTGAGTGGTGGAACTCAACGCCGCGCTTTATACGCATTACCACTAATTAATTGATAATTATATATCTAATGAAAATAAATAAATGAATAAAGCGGCGGAGTCTATTTCATTTTCTTTTATGAAGTTATTAAACTTGGCGCTATTCGACTCCCAATATTTTGAAAATATATAAATTGTAAATATATAATAAATAAGCATATAATACGGTGGCAGTGAATACTTAGACTAAAACTCCCTACTTGTAGGGTTTCAATGTGAAGGAATATATTTTTTAAAATTAAATATTGTCCTAAAAAAAATGTTTAAAAAAAAAAAAAACGCAACGTACGATCATTAATTTCTTCGTCTGTCTGTCTGTGAATAATTTATTAAGAATATATGAAGCTGGAGTTAATATAATGTTAAAGTTTAATCTCTTACGGTACAGACAAAATCAAACTTTTAAGTCAACGCACTCACAAAATTACAAATTTCTAATATCCCTGTCATAAAAAATCACTACCTCATCTTACCGAAGTGTTTGTAGCTGTTAAATTGCTAATCAGATCAACTATTACTTTTCACATTGGACGCGCACTGTGTCCAAAAGGGCGCGGGATTTGAACCCATGTCTCTCTGGACACCGCTCTTTGACCAACTAAGCCATACGTTCTTATCTAGCAACGTCGGAAACTGAATACGCTGAATTATTACAATTTATTTATGTTGTTAGCATCTCTGTAGGATATTTTACGAATTTTCGCTAACTACTAACAAAGATGCTTATTATTATCATTTGGCAAGTAAAAATGCTAATTCTGAAAGAATGCGAATTTTAATACGTTTTCCAAAAAAAATGACTGATAAAAAACACCGCCATGAAAAAGTTATTGGTTTTCGATAAACAAAATCACCCTTAAATCGGTTCATTGATTCGAGCTTGACGACGCCACAGACAGACAGACAGACAAACACGTAAAACAACCCTCAGTATTTTTTTTATGGAAAAGACGGCAAACGAGCGTACGGGTCACCTGAAGATAAGTGATCACCGTCGCCCACGGCCCCGTGTAACTCCAGAAGAGCTACAAGAGCGTTGCCGTCTTTTAAGGTGTACGGGCACCGAGGCCCGGTATTACCTAATGCGAAACGCAGTGGCCGCAGCCACTACTTAACGCCGGTCTTAAATGCCGGGGGTGGTAACAATCCTGTCGAGTCTGCCCATGCGTGTTGCCATTACTGGCAACGTGACTCTACCACACGCACTTTAGTCGCCTCTTACGACACCATCAGTACCAGGGTGATACTATTCTAAGCCGGAATCACACGGCTAACAGTATTCATCGAGGGTTAAAAATACCATAAAAAGATAAAAATATTAAAAGCCATATCCAGCACGAATAAATCAAAGACACGTGAAAATACATTGTTAGCTAATTTCCCCTTATTCGATGTAGTTTCCATGAAATTAAATTTTGGTTTTCTGCTAACCTTTTATTATAGTATTACCGGTTTAGTTGGCTTTGATCCCGCTTGCCTGACCAAATATATATATATATATATATATATATATATATATATATATATATATATATATATATATATATATATATATATATATATATATATATATATATATATATATATATATATATATATATATATATATATATATATATATATATATATATATATATATATATATATATATATATATATTATATATATATATATATATATATATATATAAATATATATATATATATATATATATATATATATATATATATATATATATATATATATATATATATATATATATATATATATATATATATATATATATATATATATATATATATATATATATAACAAAATTATTATTTTAAATGTGATATTTTTTACTTTGGCTTTGGGGCCTGTGTGGCACGCGACGGGTTGTGGGTTCGATACCCTTTTGGGGAATTGCCAGATATTGTACTAGAACGAGGGATTTGTAGTTGATTCATTTTCCCCTTTTGGATATTGATCTTAAAATCATCAGGTTTGCAATCACTCGTCTGAATATTGGTCATTAGAAAAAAATATTCTAATTTACAGTATTCTTTTAGCTTCACGCTGTATCCCGCACATGGCAGGATAGGCAAATTGAATTCAGTGATAATATACTCTGTCCCTATTGAAACACTTCCTTCGCTCCTGTCTCCTACTTGCTGTCGACTGAGACAATGCGTGTCGAATGTCGGAACTTTACGCCGCGTTTTGCCTTGTTCTCAGTATGAAAAAATGTAAAAATCAAATATTTCATTCCCCCGAATGACGATCGAACCCAGAACCTGTCACGTACAGTCGCATGTGTCCGTGCACCATCAGGCCACCAGTAATAATAACAATAACGTAATATTTCAGCAAAGTAACATTATTAACCGCAATATGTTTAAGAAACTTATATAATTATTGTACCCTTAATATTGTCCCGCAGTGTACTTTGATGAGTTTTGGGTCAAATTGAAAGTTTGCTTAATTATTTGCCAAATATTTGGGGCTACGTTTATTTCCTAACATCAAAGAGCAAGCTTATATTATCTAGAATATATTATATATAAATAAATTTTCTTTTTAGCATTGTATCTCTCACATTTCAGGGTAGACAGAGAAATTTTGACACTAGTGTTAAGACATTTCGCAAGATATTTCCGTTCTTCACTTCCCGTCGTGAGCCATTGTGTTGAAGCTGAGATACAGAGCTTAATGCCGTGCTTTGCCTGAAAATATTATATATTATTCATGTTATCGCTTTGGTAACGAGGCTAAGCATTGCGTTGAGTTCTTCCACTTAACACGCAATTCTTCGTAAATTTGGTGAAAAGTGGACAACGGAAGTGTTTAATAAGGAACAGAGGGTCAAACTAGACACCAAGGTTCCCTCATTCCTGCCATTTAGATAGATGGTAATTCTGAACAAAGGCAGTTATTGCATTAAGTAAATTTTCTTTCTCTCTCTCAGCTTCACTTATCTTAGTGTTAAGACACTCCTTTCCACTTCTGTTCCCCACTTTCCACCGAGTTTAAGGCATCGTGTTTTGAGGAACGTAACTCAACGCCGTGTGTTTTTCTTTTTACCAGAGTGAAGTAATGAAAAGGTTAAATATTTAAATTGAAAACATCATCAAAATAAAGAAACCAGAAATTTCAAACGATTTTGTTAAGTAAAAGTCTATCTAGCATATTAGGTTCCCGTAAACATCACTATTAATTATTTTGATGTATATAATGAGCTATATATGATAAGCTATATTACTGGAAATTAAACATTTAATATTTTCAATCAATTCAAATATTCGTTTCTTCACTCTGGTACATGGCAAAACCCGGCGTTGAGTTCCGCCACTCAACACGCAATGCCTCAAATTTGGCGGAAAGTGAAGAACAGAAGAGGAACGGAGTGTCTGAACACTAGGTTCCCAAGTTCTCTCTGCCTACCCTGCCATGTGCGGGATACAGCGTGACGCTGAGTGAGAGAGTGAGTATATTACTGGACTTATTAAAATCTATTCGGTAGTTTTTGAGTAAAAATGGAACAAACATCCATATTCACATATTTTCACATTATTAATATTAATAGAGGCCTGTCGTGGCGCAGCGGCACAAGCGTGTAACTGCAAATGCCAAGTTGTGGGTTCGATCCCTACTAGAGGAAATGTAATATTTAATATTTTCATTTCTTCGCTCTGTTAACAAGGCGAAGCGCGGCGTTTAGTTCCGCCTGTCAACACGCAATGCCTCAAATTCGACGGAAAGTGGGAAACGGAAGTGAAACAGAGTGTCTTAACACTAGGTTCCCAAGTTGCCTCTGCCTACCCTGCCATGTGCGTGAAGCTGATAATTAATATTATTATTATTATACTACAATAGAATGTACGTATAATATTAATAGGATATCCACAAAGCTCCTTTTAACGCGTTACTCAAAGCTTTCCAGTTAATCCGATGCCCCAGAGCGGTTGACTCGGCCAACTTGCCTAACTTTAATTAATTACTTGAATTTGGTTTTAGTGTTTGTCTTGTGAAGCCTCGCAAGTCGTTAAACGCAAAGGTGCAGTAGCACATGGTAGTTAAAATTGGTAAGTATATAGTAAATTAATTTTAAAAAAATATAAAAATAAACAATAATGTTAAGTTCAAAATAATATGATTTTACGTTGAGGCCTGTCGTGGCGCAGCGGCATAAGAGTGTGACTGTAACTGACAGGTTCTGGGTTCGATCCCCAGTTACGGAAATGAAATGTTTAATATTTTCAATTTAATATTTAATGTTTCATTTCTTCGCTCTGGTAATAAGGCAAAGCGCGGCGTTGAGCTCCGCCACTCAACACGCAATGCCTCAAATTCGGCGGAAAGTGGGGAACGGAAGTGGAACGGAGTGTCATAACACTAGGTTTCACTTTCGTTTCCTCTGCCTACCCTGCCTAGTGCGGGATACAGCGTGAAGCTGAGAGAGTGAGATTTTACGTATATAAACATCATTATGTACATAAATAATATTTTTTTTAGTTACACTCTGTATACCGAATATGGCAGGGTAAGCAGAGGGAACATGGGAACCTAGTGTTAACACACTAACACCCCCACTGGGTAACAAATCCACGGCCGCGTAAATAAGCCGGTTAAAAAAATACTTAATTTTACTTAATTAAATAAAAATAATATTATTATACGATAGATATTAATTATGTATAGAAATAATATATTTTTTAATTTCACTTTGTACCCTTCGTATGGCAGGGTAGACAGAGGGAACACGGGAACCTAGTGCTAAGTGTATCAAGAAGAAGATACCAATACCAAGCAATAAACAAATTTTAACCAAACTTTAGTTATATATACCTCATGTAGGTTTTAGCATTCATGTGTTAATACCTAGATTCACTTCTACCACTTACTATTAAGATATTAACGCGGACTCCATTAGTGCTTTTAATATGGATTTCATTAAATTGATATAATATATGTATATATATATATATATATATATATATATATATATATATATATATATATATATATATATATATATATATATATATATATATATATATATATATATATACATATACATATATATATATATATATATATATATATATATATATATATATATATATATATATATATATATATATATATATATATATATATATATATATATATATATATATATATAATATTGGGAACGGAACGGAGTGTCTCAACACAAGGTTTCCAAGTTCTCTTTGATTTCTCTACCATGTGTGGTATACAGCCCGGTAACCAGAGCGAAGGCGAATATATTATATATTTAAATTGAAAATATTAAAAGCATGTCGTGGCGCAGCGGCACAAGTGTGTTACTGTAACCGACAGGTTGTTGTTTCGATTCCCACACGAGGAAATGAAGGCTCCCTCTGCCTCCCCTGCCACATGCGGGATACAGCGTGAAGCTGAGTGAAAATATTAAATATTTAATTTCCTCGAGTGGGAATCGAACCCACAACCTGTCATTTACAGTCACACGCTTGTTGTCTTCGCCACGACAGGCCTCCACACAACAGCTACTATATATTATGAAAATCGGATTATCGGCTTTAAAGCTTTGTCAAGTTGAAGTAGTGATTTCTAGGTTAGGTCTTTTGTTTAATTTTTTAAGTATTTGGAAACTAACTTCAGAGTTGTACATTTATTTTAGCTTCACGCTGTAATCCACTTAAAGTAACAGAAGCAAAGGGTAAGCAGAGGGAACCTTCTCCAGGTTCCCTGGGGAAGTCACTGGGCTCCCTAGTAAAGATTTCTCGTTCTCAATCTCCAAGACATTTGCGTGCACGATTCACCCACCACGCTTTGTATTACCAAAAAGAAATAATAAAAATAATTAATTCGATCGGAAATCGTCATACACACTCGAGGAAATGAAATATTTCATATTTTCAATATTAATATATCTTCTCTCTGGTAAGAAGGCGAAAGGCGGCGTTGAGTTACGCCACTCGACACGCTTACCTTAAATTCAGCGAAAAGTAGAACGGAATGGAGTGTCTTAACACTAAGTTTTCCTCTGCCCACCCTGTCATCTGCGTGATACAGCGTGAAGCAGAAAAACTAATTCTTTAGGAATATCCTCATAAATCTTTCGTAAAAGATCTGGTTCATTACCGTAATCACATCGGGGGTACTATTTTAATCGTCCCTACGTGTCCCATTCACAATGGATCGGCAGTTGGAAGTCGGTAGTCTGTAGTTTGAAATGCCTGGCTAATGATTTAGAGGTTTTACTCCGTCTATTGGAGTAGTTCGGTGCTTGATTCGATTGTGCGGGTTCGATTTCGTTCGAGGAAAATTTATATATATAATACGTATATTAAAATTATGTGGTTTGACAGGTTTTGAGCTCGATCCCCATTCGAGGCAGTGAAATATTTAATATTTTTAAATTAAATATTAAATATTTTCATTTCTTCGCTCTGGTAGCAAGACAAAACCCGGCGTTGAGTTTCGCCACTCAACACGCAATGCCTCAAATTCGGCGGAAGGTGTGGAACACACTGACTGAGTTAACACTAGGTTCCCAAGTTCCCTCTGTCTACCCTGCCATGTGCGCGATACAGCGTGAAGCTGAGAGAGATATTTAAAGTAATATTCTACCATTATGGTGGTGCATTTGGTTCCCGATCAGGAGAATTGTCCTCGTTATTCGTTCTGGTTAAGGCCTGTTATGAAGCAGTGGCACAAGCGTGTGACTGTAACCGACAGGTTCTGGGTTCGATCCCCGGTCGAGGAAATGAAATATTTAATATTTTCAATTTAAATATTTAATATTTCATTTCTTCGCTCTGGTAATAAGGCATAGCGGGGCTTTGAGTTCCGCCACTCAACACGCAATGCCTCAAATTCGGCGGAAAGTGGGAAACGGAAGTGGAACGGAGTGTCTTAATACTAGGTTCCCAAGTTCCCTCTGCCTACCGTGCCTCGTGCAGGATACAGCGTCAAGCTGAGAAATCCGCTCTGGTTGAAAACAAAACACAGTCTAGTACTGACTACTTATAGTAATGACATATTTAAAAACCGTATCGTGGTGCTTTTGTAAATGCGATAGGTTGTAGGATCGATTCCCGCTTGAGGAAATTACGTTTTCAGTATTTTTACTTCCTCAGCTCAAGCGTTAGACAGAAAACGGGAAACGGAAGTGTCTTAACTTTAGGTTCCCTCTGCCTCCCAGCTTTATGCGGGATACAGCATGAAACTAAAACGAGAACAACAACAGTTGCTTTAATTCCCTGAAAGCTGAATGCTTTCCAAAAATAAGAGCAAATATACAGTTTCCGCGAACGGAATTGTTTGTAAAATATTGCTTTACTTTTATTTGCTATGACATATTTTTAAATATTTCATAATTTCATTTTCTATCTCTGGCAAGGAGGTAAAACGCGGTGTTTGGTTCCGTAACTCAACACGCAATGCCTCAAGAATTCTACGGAGACTAGAAAATGATGTGCCTTATTTAAAACGGAGAATCTTAACACAAGGTCCCATGTTTCCTCTGCCGACACTACTATATGCAGCGTGAAGCTAAAATAAATGTTATTTTTTCTTTAATAATGTCATTCTCTCGCTCTGGTAACGATAAGACGCGGTGTTTAGTTCCGTAACTCAACACGTAATGCCTCAAGAATTCGACGGAGAGTGGAAAACTAAAATGCCTGAATAAAAACGGAGAATCTCAACACTAGGTTCCCATGTTCCCTCTGCCAACACTAAATGATGCAGGATACAGCGAGAAGATGATGGCAGAAAACAAATATTCTTTTTTCTTAAAAGAATCTTAAAATTAAACCATTATTTTTTATTATCTTTTTTAGATAGAGATAAGGTATCACATCATTTTGTCCCCATAAATGGTTATCTTTTATCTCTACATAATATATAAGGATATAAAATTAACACCTTCAAAGAACCAGACTTCTTGTAATATATCATATCAACCGAATATCGATAAAGTTGTATAAATGTGACAAAAAATATAAAAAAAATTAAGGCCTGTCGCGGTAAAACCGTTTGACTGTAAACGCGATAGGCGTGGGATCTCCGTTCGAGGAAATAAGTTAAGGCGTGGCGTTAAGTTGCGCCAATCTACGCGCAATGCCTTAAATTTGGCAGAAAATGGAAAAATGAAATGCAGTGTAACACTTACTCAGCGTCACGCTGTATCCCGCATATGGCAGGGTAGGCGGAAGGAACTTGGGAACCCAGTGTTAAGACACTCCGTTCCGTTTCCCACGCGCAGTTTCTTGACATCCCTAATAAAACCTTTTTTTAACTTCACTCTGTATCCCGCTTATGGCAGATACTCTGCCGCACAGGGAACTTGAAGAAACCTAGTGTTAAGGCACTCCGTTCTCATTTAAACATTGTTTATTATTAACACATATGTGTGTATTTGACTACTTGTATTACTTTATATCAATCAATATCAACCAAATATCGACCTCGATAAACATGAATGAATGTTATAAAAAGTATAAAAAAAATATATATAAGTATATACAAAAACCTGTCCGTCCGTTGTTAAGAGCAAAGATTAAGAAACTCATTATATTTATACGTTAATTTATTATACGGGTAGGCTTGAATGAAACTAGCGGTGTATGCACACTTGTGATTGATATCGATAAGCTTAGTCGTAGAAGGTTCCCAGGTTCCGTTTTTTAGTTGCGGAAATAAACGCTTTGCTTTGTCTCCTTTAATGTTATAATATTTTGTTCCCGTTTCTTACTTTTCCGAATGTTTGAGGCATTGTATTTTCCCCCGTTCTTATAATATATTGATTTGGCAAAGCGGAGAATAGATATTATTGACAATTTGTACAATAGTAATTTTGTAGTATAACATATATGAATTGTATGGAAGGGTATCGCAGGGGCACAAGCATGCAATTTCAAATCACGACAATTGCGTATTCGATTCCTACTCGGAGGATAAAGAATTGTTATTATCCTCATTCTAGTAACGAGACAAAGTGCGGCGTTGAGTTCCGCCACCAAGCCACGACAAGGTTCCCGGGATATTATTGTTAATATATTTTATGACAATATTTTGCTACATATTTATAACGTAACATTTGCTTCAAATCAATGTAAAATCAACTTTTTCTTCCTTAAAAAACAAAGATAATTAAAACTAAATTTTGTCCTTGAACCCATAACTTTTCAATCTGCATTCATGCTAATGTGTCGATCAATAAAATTGTCACATTAAATATAAAAAATATGATAATTCCCAAACGCTATAGAAATAATTATGTAATTAATACACTAATTTATATATATATATATATATATATATATATATATATATATATATATATATATATATATATATATATATATATATATATATATATATATATATATATATATATATATATATATATATATATATATATATATATATATATATATATATATATATATATATATATATATATATATATATATATATATATATATATATATATATATATATATATATATATATATATATATATATATATATATATATATTATATATATATATATATATATATATATATATATATATATATATATATATATTATATATATATATATATATATATATATATATATATATATATTCGCTCGCTCGACGCTCTAGGAGCTTATCGACTATGTGACGGACTTCAAGATTACTTCGAATGAATGTATTACGTATGCGGCCAGTTCTCCTGAGTGTGCCGTGATAGTACTGGCCAATATTCACTGCCGTATAAAAGAACCGGTCGAACGATGGTCTTGTATATCAGCCCCTTGAGTTTGGTTGGTATTCTGCGATCGCAGACCACACCTTTGGTCTCCGGTCATTTGGCCCACGCTGCGTTTATTCGGCCATGAACGTCGTCATTGATGCCTCCAGACTCGTGAATAACGGATCCCGAGGTACCTCAACTTTTCCGACTTAACGGCTGGTTCAGTACGTATATGGACAGTGCTCAAGTCTGGTCTCCCGCAAGCAATGAAATTCTTCGACACATATAGTTTAAGACCGCCGTTCTCAAGCGTACTATTCCAGAGGTTCACTTTACGCTCTAACGTCAGCCAGTTCTTTTCAATGAGTGCTATGTCATCGGCATATATCATCAGCCTTGGAGGCTGGTCTTGGATGTGAGCTGAGACAGTATCTATCACTAAATTGAGCTCAATGAGCTCAATTTAGTGATAGATACTGTCTCAGCTCACATCCAAGACCAACCTCCGTGGCTGATGATATATGCCGATGACATAGCACTCATTAAAAAGAACGCTGTGTAGCTTTGTAGTGATTATAAAAAAAGACTAGTGTTATCATCACTTTTAAAAAATATATATTTTTACGACATCAAATGTATGGATGAACTCTCAGACGCAATGTTCTTTATACACAAAAATAAAAAAAACTATATTTCGATATTTATATTATGTGAAACTCAAGAACTATTTATTATTCGCACTGGAATATTATTCTTGATTTTTGCCACTCAACACGCAATGCCTTAAATTCAGCGGAAAGTGGGGAACAGAAGTGGAACGGAGTACCTTAACACTAGGTTCCCAAGTTCCCTCTGCCTACCCTACCATGTGTGGGATACAGAATGAAGTTGAGTAGTAGAGTAAAAATCTAAATTAGTTCACGAGATTATTTTTAGACAAATATTTTTTTCCCTAACTGCACACTATACCCCACAAAGCTATGTGGACTCAGAGGGAACGTGGGAACCTAATGTTAAGATATTCCGTTCCTATAAAAACAATAATAGTTTCTTAAGCATTTTAGTTACAATCTCAAGTTACTGATAAAAGCTACATATTATGAATATAATTATTAAGAAAGTGACAGAGTGACACATCACTATAATATATGCTATACCAAAAAAAGAAATGTATTAAAATATATAAAAAATCATAGAAAAGCTAAGTAATAGTTTATTTTTTGTAAACATTAGTGTGAACACAGCCTTCACTACACCGCTCGTTTCCTTCCATTCACAATTTCGTACTCGTATCGAGTGGCAACTGGTTTTGTTGTATGTACAAGTTATAAGGGATTAAGGGGTTATAAGCATAAGGCACATAGTGTTAAAACACTCTGTTCCATTCTCTTTTCGCTGAATATGATGGCTTTGCGTGTTGAGTGGCGGAACTCAACGCTGTGATTTGACTTTTATTAGAGTGGAGAAGTGTAAATATTTAAGACGACAGCGTGTGGATTTCGATTCCTTCTCAAGGAAATTAAATATTTTATATTTTAATTTCTTCACTCTGCCCAAAGCTGGGTTACATTCTGACACTCAACACGAAATGACTCTAATACGAGTGAAAGTGAGGTTCCCAAGTTCCCTTTCGTTCCTTGCCACGTGCGATACACACCGTCAGACTAAACATGATGATTTCAATTCTTAGCCTAATTACCTTATAAAATTATCAAAAAAAAATCGCCCTTTCTTCACATTCTAGACCATACACCAACAATACAAGTTGTAGAAACCAGTTCGTTGTAATAAAATGACTCGCCTTCCTCCCAGACCAGTGTTATGAACAAAACGTAAAATTTCAATGTTAGATTATAGTGGAGCAAATTATGTACATCCGTTGGTTTTACATAGAATTGCTATGATCTTTTTCATGGCTATTTATAGTGTGATTGTCTTTTTTAGGTGAATAATACGCACAAGGTAGACTAGATGAGGGAACTTGGGAACTTGGGAACCTATTTTTTTCCGCTAAATTTGAAATATAGCCTGTTTTTTGACAGAACTCTACGCCTGTCACGCCTTGCCATGTTACCAGAGCATAGTTATAAGAATATCAAATATTTCATTTTCGAAACTGGGAATCGAACTTGCAACTGGCACATCTACAGTCTCACATTTAATTGTATCTAAAAACATTAAATATTATAATTAAATTTTTTAGCCAACAATAAACAGCTCAGCGCAACAAAAGCTTGAAATATTACATAAATATTGTTCGGTTTGCGGTTTTACGTGCATGGATTTAAATAAATAACCATACATTGTACACGTGTAAAAAAATATTTCTCTTTAATAACACTCAGCTTCACGCTGTATCACGCACACGGCAGGGTAAGCAGAAGGAACTTGGGAACCTAGTGTTAAGACACTCCGTTTCACTTCCATTCCCCACTTTCCGCTAAATTTGAGGCATTGCGTGTTGAGCGGCGGAACTCAATGCCACGCTTTGCCTCGTTATTAGAGTGAAGAAATATTTATATTAATTATTTAATTTCAAAATATTAAAAAAATATTTCCTCAAGTGGGTTCGAACCTACAACCTGTCGTTTACAGCCACACGAAGACGCCTCTGCCCCACGACAGACCTCCATAATAATAATCTATTTAGTAGTGAAAACCACATTAAAATGTGTTTCATAATTTGAAAGACATAACGTAACTACATAACTGGATTATCTTATCATCACTATGAAAAGAGATTATTGACGCAACTTAACACCGCGTTATATATATAAATTACGTGAAAATAGATTGCGGAAACAAAACATAAACATAAAACAAAAATTCCCTCGAGTCAGATTTGAACCCAAATACATGATGATATATTTAATTAGGCATTATGTATATAATTAAAATTTTCTATCTCCGATCTCGACATGGGAATCGGGTGTAACAGGAAGTCTAATCAAATTGCTGCAAGTTTTGGGATTAAGCACATTCGTTCGTGTAGTCTTATATATTTTATAAATTTATAGTATATGTATATGTATAAGTGGCAACTCGTAACGCAGGCAGCAGCAGAATGCAACTTTAAGTGCGTGAGGTCGTCAGTTCGATCCCCACTTGAGGAAGGCAAAGCGCAGCGTGGAGTTCCGCCACTCAACACGCAATGACTCAGCGGAAAGTGTGAAACGGAAGTGGAACGGAGTGTCTTAACACTAGGTTCCCGGGTTCCCTCTGCCTGCCCTGCCTCGTGCGGGATACAGTGTTAAGCTAAAAGTAATCGGAATGTACATTAGGGACGGATTTTTTAACACTATGTTCCTTCTACGTTCAGTACGTTAATCTGGGACTATCAATATACTTTCAAGTGAAGTAATCTCAACCTGGGGCTTTCAATTTTTTAATATGATAAATATTAATTTTAACACATTATTATTATTTCTTTTTTAAATATTTTCTAAAAAAAATGTTTAATTAATATATACACCACCAAATGTGAAGAGACCCTCATTAAACATAACTGTTAATGAAATAAAGAGTGATGCGTAGGCGCATGTTCTACTTGCTTCGGTATACTGGTTTGGATTTATTCAAATTTTAAATTAAGTTTTTGGACGATTGTCAATGTTAAATTTTAGTAGGAAATTAGGTTTATTTTGTACTGTAAAAGCGATAAATTGTATGTTCAATCCTTATTCGAATGACTGATTTTTTAATATTTTTAATTTAAATATTTAATGTATTTGTTTCTTTGCTTTGGTAACAAGGCAAAGCACGGCGTTGAATTCCGCCACTCAACACGCAACTTATGGAATTCGGCAAAAAGTGGAAAACGGAGCGGAGTGTCTTAACACTAGGGGCAGGATAGAGAGAACTTGGGACCCTCTACGTTTTCGTATGTTTTGGAAAAGCTCTTCTGGTTTCCATCTTACATTTCAGAAGACAATTTAACGTTGACACTGACTCGCCATTTCTTCGTTCTGGTAACGAGGTCAAGCACAGCATTGTGTTCCGCCACTCATCACGCAATGCTTCAAATTTTGTGGAAAGTGAGGAACGAAACGGAGTGTCTCAACACTAGGTACCCTAATTACTTTTGGCGGTTAGCAATATGCCAGATACAGCGCGAAGTTGAAAAACGATTATCATTATTATATATTAATTTAGTATTACGTGGTATAGGACTGTCATGGCGCAGGATTTCGAACGTTTGGTTTTAAATATTACCTCAAATGGGGATTGAACCCATAACTGATTGTGTTTACAGTCGCACCACGACACGCCGCAGTATAAATATTAAATATAATAAATAGTTGTTTCTTAGAAAAAAATCTAAGACGAGTACACACATGCGGACCACCCAATAATGTTTATATTACATAGAAATTCGTGAACATGTTACTGTAATAAAAAGTTTTGTAGTTTATTTATTATGATTTATTGAGTTCCTTCGGCCTATCCTGCCATGTGCGGGATACAAATGTACGTGAAGCTGATGTAGATGTTGTTATTGAGGCATCGTTTGTTGAAGGTGGTTGAACAAAAACAAAAAATGGTGTTTAGTCTCGCTATATGGCATGCCTTAAGTGTTCGTATTTTT
>CM032409.1:1144836-1471765 GCA_019049475.1 Eueides isabella | reverse complement strand
ATATATATATATATATATATATATCTTAATCTAAAAGAAAACTAGGCAAGGCAACTAGGAATTTAAATTAAACAGGTACTCCTTTAGACGATATTTAGAGACGGATAGTGATTTGGAATGTCGGACTTCAGTGGGAAGTTCATTCCAAAGAATCGCAGAGTATGGGAGGTGGGCAGTTTAAGGAGATTGTTACTACGAGACCTGAGTTCGAGACGAAGAAGTGAATCAGATCCTAGGAAACAGAATCGACTTTTTAAATATGAAGGGCAGAGAGGGTTGTAGAGGATAGAGGAGACAAAGCATGCGGAAATTGCGGCGATGTCGGATAGGGAGCCATCCAAGCTGACGACGATGATCAGAAACATGATCAAATTTACGTAGACCGAGGATAAATCTAATGCACAGATTTTGCAATCGCTCTAGTTTTTTTAATTGATCCTCAGATATGTCTGGGTAACACGAGTCAGCATAGTCAAAAATCGGTAACAGTAGGGAATGAGCAAGAGCAGTTTTGGTCTTAGTAGGTAGTAAATATTTCCAACGTTTGAGCGATCCGATCGTGGCAAAAAGTTTTTGGCTAACCTCAGCAATTTGTACTGACCAAGACAGAGAGTTATCTAACATAATTCCAAGGTTCTTCAATAGATTCTTTCAATAGATGAAGTTAGATGTAAATCGACACCGTCAAACTGGATAGTAGGGAGGCTATTCCAATCAAGTTTTTTCAATTGTTTGGTGCTACCAATAACACTTACTTGTGACTTATCAGGGTTGACAGTTAAGCCGTAACATCTGCTCCACGTACTAACGCTTTGCAAATCAACGTTAAGCTTACGAATAGCCTCACTAATACCATCGGACGGGGCGGCTAAGTAAATTTGTAGGTCGTCAGCATACAGATAAAAGGAGAATTAAGAGTTTTGGAAACTGAATTGATAAAAATAGAAAAAAGGAGAGGAGAGAGGACACCACCTTGAGGAACACCGGCAGACAGAGAGCAAAAGGAAGAGGAGCTGCCATTAGCTTGTACATACTGCTTCCGATCATATAAATAACCTCTGAACCACTCAGTGGCTTCAGGAGAGATGTTAATTGAACGCAGAACAGCAACCAAAAGATCAGTATCAACAGAGTTAAAAGCGTTACTAAAATCTAACAAAGCAATGACAGTAAGATTTTGCATATCCATGTTTAACCTAATATCGTCACAAACTTTGATTAGAGTAGTGACTGTGCTATGCCCGCTACGGAAACCAGACTGAAACTCGGATAATATACGATTTTTTAAGAGATACTGATTTAGTTGCTGAAAAACAATACGTTCCAAGACTTTTGACAGGAAAGGAAGTATTGATATAGGACGATAGTGGGAGAAAGATTTAGGATCTTTGGATTTTGGTATGGGAATAATGCGAGCTATACGCCATACACTAGGAAAGGAGCTATGGGAAATAGAAAAGTAGTAAATAGAAAAGTAGTAGTAGTTGAAAATATGGGTAATAACTGGTGCTAACACTTCCAAGGGCAAAACTATCATTTTTCGATTGATGCCATCGTAACCAGAAGCATCCGATTTGACTGCTTGGATATTATATATAACCTGAGATGACGTAATAGGAGCAAAGTCAAAAGGAGTAATAGTGGGCAACGGTAGGGAGCTGATATGGTTCACTGTAGTTGCCTTAATTATATTATCCATTGGTGTGGACGACGCAAAATGTTTATTTAAGGCGTCAACGTCGAGATTGCGATTCAAATCCTTACCTTGTCGGCCAATACCCAGTGATTATTAATTGTTTTATCATTAAAAAAAAAGAGTAATCATTATTCACTAAATTCTAGCATATCCTATACAAAGGACATGCATTAACTATTTAATCACTCAGTTACACGCTGTATCCCGCACTAGGCAGGATGAGCAATGGGACAATTACTTTAGAGAGGCGCCGCCAATGTTTTTTTTTATATCTTCACGCTGTATCCCGCACATTGCAGGGTAGGCGGAGGGAGTGTTGAGACACTCCGCTCCCCACTTTCCACCGGAATTGAGGTATTGCGTGTTGAGTGACGGAGCTCGACGTCACGTATTGCCTTGTTACCAGAGACAAGAAATAAATACATTAAATATTTAAATTGAAAATATGAACTATTTCATTACTTCGAGTGGGGATCAAACCCACAACCTGTCGTTTACAATCACACGCTTGTGCCACTGCGCGCTCAAGTAAACATTAAATGTTTGTAAAATTGAGAGAAAAATGGAGAGTTTTAACTAAAGGCACTGCTTTATCAGGTACAATGCTAACCACCGTCATATCTTTTGTCTACATATACATATATAATTATATATGTACATAATAGTTGCACAATAAACATTCGTCTGTGTGTTGATTGAATTTTTAATATTTAATGCATTCCCAATAGTATGTGATTTACTGAATACAGTTTCATGTACATACACAAGGCAATTTATACGTGAGTGGTCGCAGGTTCGATTCCCGTTCGAGAAAATGAAACATTTATTTCCCCGATTTGTTAACGAGATTACGCGCGGCGTTGAGTTCCACTGAATGCGCAATGCCTCGACTGTTAAACAAGAAGTGGGGAATAAAATATCTTAACACTAGGTTCCCCATGCCTACCCTGCTACGTGAGAAATACAGAATGTATCTAAAAAAGATTTTTGTTATCAATTTCTATACATATGCAATGAATTGGCCCAACTTTTCATGTCTGTATATATTTATATTATAAAGTTTTAAGGCCTGTCGTGGTGCAGCGGCACAAGCGTGTGACTGTAACCGACTGGTTCTGAGTTCGATCCCCGGTCGAGAAAATGAAATATTTAATATTTTCAATTTAAATATTTAATGTTTCGCTCTGGTAATAAGGCAAAGCGCGGCGTTGAGTTCCGCCACTCAACACGCAATGCCTCAAATTTGGCGGAAAGTAGGGAACGGAAGTAGAACGGAGTGTCTTAACACTAGGTTCCCGGGTTCCATCTGCCTAGCCTACCCTGCCTACTGCGTGAAGATGAAAAAAAAATAAAGTTAAAGGCCTATCGTGGCGAAGAGACACAAACGTACGACCGTAATCACAGTTATTGAGTTTGGTCCCCGTTCCCGTTCGGTAAATAAAATATTTTGCATTATTTATTTCCTCCCTCCGATAACAAGATAAAACGGACCGTGGAAAGTGAGGAACGGAAGTTTCTTAATCGGAATGATGTATACTAGGTTCCCATGTTCCCTCTGCCTACCCCACCGTGTGTGGGATACAAAAAAAAAGCTTTGATTGTTTGTTTGTTTGTGCTTATCTTAAGAACTACTGAAAAACAATTTTTGTATTTCACAATCAATTTACTAAGTAAGGCTTTATAGAGTTTGTTCCACAACTTGAATCGTTTTGACGTAGCTCCCTGTACCTGCGGTCAGTACTGCCTGAGGTTTAAGTTATATCCATTTGACTGCGCAGATGTAGCAGCCTGGAAATATGTTCAATTCAATGAAAAGCTCTGGAAAGAGAAAAGAGTGGTGGCGTTAAGTTCCGCGATGAAATGAAATGTTAAATATATATTTTTTTCAGCTTCACGCTGTATCCCGCACGGGGCAGGGTAAGCAGAGGGAACCCGGGAATCTAGTATTAAGACACTCCGTTCCACTTTCGTTCCCCACTTTCCGCCGAATTTGAGGCATTGCGTGTTGAGTGGCGGAACTCAACGCCGCGCTTTGCCTTATTACCATTAAATATTTAATTTGAAATATTAAATATTTCATTTCCTCAAGTGGGGATCGAACCCACAACCCTTCGTTTACAGTGATAAGCTTGTGCCGCTACGCCACGATAGGCCTCAAGTTCACGTAGTTATTTCAAAGTAAGTTATGTCAGTCAAAAAGTAAAATTCATACCAATCAGTCACATTAATTCGCGGGTTTCATTTTATTTAAATATATTTTTTATTCAAATAACGAAGGCCGACTGACCAATTAAAAATAAATTACGTACGACCAAAGTTACTTTTAGGGCTGTACTTTTAAGATGAATGTACAATTTTTGCCAAATGTATCAATCATATTGAGAGGCGTAGATTTTATTCCTGCTTATGATTTAATGTACATGGCAAGGTATACAGAGGGAAGTTGAGAACGTAGTGTTAAGACACTCTGTTCCGTTCCCAATGTTTGTTAAATACATATGCACATGTTTTAAAAACTATTTTTTCTTTGTCATTGTTAAATTGGAATTTGAAAGTATTAAAAGTAATATTTTCTTATTTGAGTATATATTTTTATTTCAGGTCGTTTCACCATTGTGAAACAGAATTGGACTGCCCATGTTATTGTTGTAGATTCGATGTCGGGAGAATGATTATTTTTGTTTATTTTTGTTTATTTTGCGCCATTTACCTTGCACTGTACTAGAGCGGGAAATGAACCTTAAAGCGGGAATTGACCACTTTCTTATGTGGAATAAATAAAGGCTACTAGGCTAGTTACCACTTAGCCATATGGTAGTTTAATATAATAGCATATACTTTAGATATACGTTACAACCCTACCTAGACCGAATGCTACAGAATATTCTACGTGAAATATGCCGTTATGAAATTCTCACTTCCTGATTTTAAAAGATCCCTGTATCATGTAATATTCCAAGGTATATATATATATATATATATATATATATATATATATATATATATATATATATATATATATATATATATATATATATATATATATATATATATATATATATATATATATATATATATATATATATATATATATATATATATATATATATATATATATATATATATATATATATATATATAAACAACAGCATTGATCTCCGTCAATTGATACATACGGTTAGAATTTGACTGAAGGAAGAAAGAGCATCTTGACATTTCACATAGATTTTCGTTGCCTACTTTGGTTCATGCGGGATACAAACATAAAGCAAAATTTTTAAAAATATAATAATATATTTTCACTTTACACATAGCAGGGTAAATAGAAGGAACTTGGGAACCTTGTGTTCTTTCCCTAATCTCCGCCAAGTTTGAGACTTAACGTGTTAAGTGGTGGTTAACGCAACGCTTACCTTCATCACCAGAGCGAAAAAAATATTTTTTTAAATATTTTTTTAAATATTTATCTCGACTGGGAATCGAACTTACAACATGTCGCTTTAACAATCATATGCTTATATATCTGCGCTATGAGAGACTTTATTATTAAAATCATAGTATGCATTATTGGGATAATTACATGAAAAAGCATATAAAATAGCAAAAGAAACGTGTCAATAAATTAACATTAAGTCCTTTTGCCTGCTTCACGCATTAACCCTCATGTGGCAAATATGCGGGATAGAGCGTGACTTATAATTATGATAGATTTACAAATTTCCATTCATGAGATGTGGACTCCGTGGCGCAACGGTAGCGCGTCTGACTCCAGATCAGAAGGTTGCGTGTTCAAATCACGTCGGGGTCAATATATTATACTTTTTTAATTTTATTATTGTAAGTTGTTTTTGCTTATATATTAATTGTTCTTTTTAATAAGTCCATATAATTAGATATATATTTTTATATCTAACTCACGGATACTTCATTTTGAAAATTCTATGGTAAGTGAAGGGAACCTAGTCTTAAAATACGTTACCTACATTTTGCCGGATTTAGAAGACACTGCGTTTTGAGAAGATGCGCAACTTAACGCCGCGCTTTCTTCTATTGCCAGAGCGAGTAAATTAAAATAATTTACTCCTCCAAGTAATAAAAGATAATTGAACACACAACTATCGTGTACAGTCAAATGCTGTGCTGCTATGCCAGATTTTCTTTCTTTTAAAATAATATAGATTAAAAAACAATCCTGTCCCAACTTTTCTTAAATTAAACGCGGCGTTGTGTTCCGCTAACCACGCCAATTATTAAAATAGAACAAAAAGCTAAACATTTAATCTTAAAACAAGTATATTTAAATTAAAACAACTTCTACAGTAAAATGTTTTTTTGGGAATAATTTTCCTACAAATTCTATTCTTTAATGATATAAAAGTAACAATTCAGCGGAGTTAAGCCAGTGGATGAAATCTGCACGCGGCAAATGAGAGTTTCATGACAAGACCTCGTGTGTCAGACGATAGGTTGGTGTAGATGGACGGTTTTTTTTTAAATATTTTTTATAACTTTATACTGAAGCAGGTTAAGTAAAGGGAACCTGGGAACCTAGTGTTAATATACTCCGTTTACATTAGCATCCTTGTATCGTAATTTCTGCTTAATTCTTGAGGTATTTTGTTTTGAGTGGGGAAATTTAATGGAGAGCTTTTTCTCTTTAATAAATTGAAAAAAAAAGTTCAATATTAAAAAGCTCGAACAAGAATCGAACCCACGATTTGTTGCGGTTACAGTTACACGTTTATGTCCTGATGTCACAACAGGCTTATTTTACTTTTGTGTTGGTTTTATAAAAAAAGAGAATGAGAAAGGAAGCATTATGACGATGCAAGAATAAAAATAAATATTATATAACGATAATTGACTCAATGAACAGTAGTTCATTATTGACTAAAGCGGCGAGAGTAGAGTTGATGTATTTAATTATTCGGTAGCTTTACAATAGAATTTGTTTACAATGGAAATGAAATAATTAATATTTTCAAATTAAATATTTAATGTTTTCATTTCTTCGCTCTGGTAACAAGGCAAAGTGTCGCGTTGAGTTCCGCCACTCAATACCCAATGCCTCAAATTCGGTGGAAAATGGGAAATGGAAATACAACGGAGCGTCTTAACACTAGGTTCCCAAGTTCCCTCTGCCTACCTCGCCATGTGCAGGATACAGCGTGAAGCTTAGTGAGTGATAATTTTAATTCAGAGTTTCTGTTTATCTTTTTCTAAGAAAATAGTTTATTTTGCAACAAACGAAATGGAACTTTCATAGCAATCACAGTAAGGACTCCGTGGCGCAACGGTAGCGCGTCTGACTCCAGATCAGAAGGTTGCGTGTTCAAATCACGTCGGGGTCAATATTTTTTGTTTGGTTCCCTTTTTTTTTTTAAGAGTAAATTAGTAATAAAAATAAAAGATAGATAGATATCACTAAAATGGTTTTTTTTATATTATATCGTTTTTAATAATTATTATCAATGTCTATACATTGAAAACTAAAATTTCAATGAAACTCAACAAAATATACGTATTTTTTTTTTGTTTATTAACTGTTTAAACTAAAATAAGCATCACCGTTTAAATCTGGTAAGACGTTTTTAAGAACTATGAACGAACAGACAAACAAATATTTAAAAAAAACCAAAACAATGCTTTGGGCCCTATTACATTAACAAACGTCCCTTATAATATATCTTTTAATATATCTTCCATGTACAGACAGTGATCAGTTACAGATTTATTATAAGTATATTATGTATTCTAAGAAGGTAGCCCAAATCGGTTAAAATCACACTTTCTCAATATCTAACTTCACGCTGTAACCCGCACATGGCAAAGTAGGCAGAGGGAACTTGGGAACCTTATGTCAAAACACTCCGTTCTGTTCCACACTTTACTTTACTTTCTTAATATAAAACTAAATAAAAAGCTTTTTCCATATTCAATTCTTCCCTTTTCTGTGACTGCAAGGAAACATTATTTAAACATCAGCAGCAAGAAAAATGTATTTTTGACTCGAGTAGAGATGTTTACACATTCACATTTACTAACTAATTTGTTCTTTTTATCTATGAAGATACGAGTATGGTTAGCAAAATAAGTATTTTTTTTTTAATTAAAATTACTATACAATAACTAAGGCTAGTCGGTAACAGCGCAGCGGTGCAACGTACCGTCAGTTGTGGGTTCGATTTTCAATTATAGCATATGGAATTTTCTCTTATGTTTTTGAGCTGGCTATAAGACAAAATGAATTGTTGACTCCAACTAATTAAGATACAATGTATCAACAATTTGACGAAATTCGGGTAACGGATGTCTTAGCACCAGGTTCCCAGGTTGTCTTTATTTTGCTTATATGTGATACGACGAGAATACAGTGCCCGAACACTATGTTACCATTGCCTACTATACGACGGACGCAGCGTGAAGTTAAAAAAAAAAAACACGCTGTACCCCGCATATGGTAGGTTAAGAGGTAATTCAGGCACATAGTGTTAAGACACTCCATCCGATTCTCCACTTTCCGCGGAATTTAAGGCATATAGCGAAACTCAACGTCGCACTTTGTTTTGTTACCAGAGCAAACACATGAAAATATTAAATACTTCTATTCCTTGCGTGGGAATCGAACCCACAACCTGTCGATATACCCAAAAAATACAAGTACTGATAAAAATATATCAGCGCAATATCAAAATATGTTCCATTTCATACAAAAAGTGATAGCAGCTATCAATCGGATCTCGTCGCATCTGATAAGCGTTATCACCTTCAAATATGAGTAGCTAGATGGGATAGACATGATAAATCATATATTATATTTATTTATAAATAATAATTATAAGGAGTTATCAATATTTTTCAAGTACTAAAATGTTATTGTACGGAAATTAAATAAAAATACGTTTTAGCTTCACGCTGCATGAAATAAGCAGAGGGAACCTGGGAACCTTGTGTATACATTCCCGTTAAGTCAAAGTGACTTAACGGGAACGTTCCCAACTTACCATCGAATTTGAGGTAACGTCACCTCTTTACCCATAAATTAACACTAATATATAGCTAGTGTGACACAGGAATCATAAATGTGATGATGGCTACAAGTTCGAATTCCCGTTGAACTTTTTTTTACATGCAACATATAGGCCTCTACAGTAAGGTATATATACATATATACGTTATATTTAAAAACTTGAAAGAAGTAGAGATATTACAGCAACTCCATTGAATGGTTATATGTATATATATATATATATATATATATATATATATATAGATATATATATATATATATATATATATATATATATATATATATATATATATATATATATATATATATATATATATATATATATATATATATATATATATATATATATATATATATATATTTCTTTTTCAGCAATTTAATATATGAGAGGCAGAACTCAACGCCGCAGCGTTTGCCTAGTACCGGAGCACAAAAATAAAAAATGAAATATTTTATTCCCCCATACGAGAACTAAATTAGCAACCGTCGCTATTAGTCGCATGCTTATGCCACTGGACCACGATGGTGATTTTTTCCATTTTATCTTTCACATAGTATCCCACGTATAGGAAAACCGAGAGATGACTGTAAAATTCAATCTAAACAAAACAATTTTCAATATGAAATCAGGAATAGTTCCACTCTATATATTCCTAGGTAGAAATTTAAGGGCCAATAAAGGCAAGTCGCGCGTGTAACATCCCTACGCCCAACCGCCTGGAATAACTGCGATGCACTTCACTAGCAACGGTTTATTGAAAAGTTAGGTGCTTTTTTTTTCTAAATTAGTCTTTTTTTTTTGGGTTTTTTCCCTCAAAATGAATGAAAATTTCTATAGGATCACTTTGTCAGTCTATATATGTATGTACCAAGAGTGATTGTGTTAACACTAGGTTCCCAAGTTCCCTAACTTGGGAACCCTGTGCAGGGTACAGCGTGTAGCTGAATTAAAAAGTCTACGATCTCTTGAAGCATAGAATAAATGAGTTTGTAAATCAACGCAATCAAGAGCTGCATCACTCAATACGCAATGCCTTAAATTCGGCGGAAATTGGAGAACGAAACGTTTCCCAAGTTCCCTAACTTGGGAACCCTATGCAGGGTACAGCGTGTAGCTGAATTAAAAAGTCTACGGTCTCTAGAAACATAGGAAAAAATAAGTTTGTAGGTCAACGCAATCAAAAGGTAAAAGCATTTATGTATTGTTTCTGCTGCACTTTGAATGACATTTTTGTGGCAACGTGACTCTACCACACGCACTTTAGTCGCTTCTTACGACACCATAAGTACCAGGGTGATCCTATTCTAAGCCGGGATCACACGGCAAAAATTCACGTAATCAAGACCTACGGGGTACTTCCGGTACTTACAGTTATGAAATTAAGCTGAAGCAGTGATAGTAGCAAGTTCTAATACGACTATGAAATGTAGATTGTTTTTCTTTTTATTATTATTGTCGTTTTTTTTTTCATATTATAATAAAATTTTCCAACATAAAAAAATCAGAGTTTAATTTAAATTTATTTATTATTGTATAATGAACATTATTTAAAGGCACGTTTTATTTACAAAAAACATAAACAAAATGATTATAGAAAACACATAAAAAAATTAACATAGCGGTATTTGAACCCGCATTATTCAAATTAAGATAAAACGCTATCCTTTTTTCTAACTACACAAATATTTTATTTTCTAAGTATGGAACAGCACTTAAAAATATTAAAAAGCCACAAATCTATAAATGTTCATTATAAAAATCTGCCAGTATATTTTTTTTTAGCATCACGCTGTATCCCGTAAATGGATAGGGTAGACAAAATAAACTTGGAAACCTAGTATTAAGACACTCCGTTCTGTTCCCCATTTTCCTCCAATTGGGGGCATTGTGTCTTGAATGACGTAATTAAACACCGCACTTTACCTTGTTACCAGAGCAGAGAAATGTAAACATTAACTATTTATATAATATTAAATTTTATATTTCCTCGAGTAGCGACAGTACAGTCAAGTTTGTGCCACTGCGCCACGACAGACCGTAATATAAAAAAAAATATTATAAATTCAAACACTGTTCAACAATCAAGATTTGAACTCACTACCTTCATCACCTACAAAAAGTTACCACCAAACACTAGTATCAGTAAAGCAAGCTCGTTACAATATCCGGCGGAAGTCCGATATAGCGATGTCCGATACCACATCCGGTGGACTGAGTCACGACACTATAGCTTTCATATAGCTAGCCAGCGAGGCCTAATGGCACGGGGTAAAAGTGTTAACAGGCTGATTACGCGTTCGATTCCAATTGTGGGATCATTTACAGCAAATATGATGACGAAATGAGAAGAAGTACTGGCTTTTTTTTTAATATTAGTCATATTTCAATAAGCAAAATCAAAAGAACTCTTCTGTAAAATCTATTATTAAAACAATAGAAGTTAATTTGTCAACCCTTTAAGATATAGTTTAGTAGGCAAAGTGAACTTGGGAATATAATGTTAAGAGACTCCAATTCCATTAAAATATCTCCGTTCGCCACTCTCCGTATCTTAGAGGCATTGCTTATAGAGTAGAGGAACTCTTATGCTTGCTATTTATATACTTTCTTGTTCTCAGTACGTTCTTATTTAATAACATTGTAAACGTGAAAGCTTGTGAAAAGTTTATTTGTTTTACTAAACAAATTCAGATGAAACTTTGCCCTAATATAGTTTATACACCAGAATAGCACATAGACTACGATTCATGTAAAAATATCGAATATAATTTTAATATTTGAAACATGTTAGCGTGGGCGATGCCACGTGTAATAAAAATAAGACCATGTCTGGATGTGTCCAGTTACGTTCGTTTCTTTCTTACAAATTTGAACATATATATGATAAATGTCATTCTTTTAAATCTCTCAATAAAATCCTAAAGCTTTAGACGGCTAAACGAGTCCAGTGGCGAATAAAGCTTATCGATTACACATCTAAAACAAAGGCACCGGAGTTCAGTGCCCGTCTGAGGACTTCTCTAAGCGTCTGCTTTAATTTCATTACTTTTACATTCAGCGATAGTTTCGTTTGATAGACGCACACCTTTTTAAATCGTAAAAGCTTTAAGATTGTTTCAAGTGTTTTCTTGTCTATAGTTTTATTTAATTAATTATTTTCGACACGCCTCAAGGCATAGACAATTTTTGTAATTCAACGTGGCATTTTTATTACTTAAATCTGAATAACGATAATAATTTCTTAATCTAAAAGGCGGTTAAGGCAGTTTGTAGGTTAGATTTCCAGGAAGGAAAGTATATAATATATCCATTAGCATTACAAAGCGCGGCGTTGAGTTCCGCACGTGTTAAGTGTTGGTAAGATGCTTCAAATTTGATGGAAAACGGACAACGAAAGAATAATGGAGTGTCTTATAACTAGGTTCCCAAACAAATTTTCTGTCCCTGTAAAGCTAACATAAATCGCTTTGAGAATTTTCTCAAGTTAGATGTTAAAAACGTTTTTGAATATTTTTTTTAGATATCAATAGTTCAAAGTTTTGCGCAATATGCTAAAGTTATTTATAGTATTTTTAATACATACTCTATATTCTTATAACATTGCTGCTTTCAGTATATAAGTAATCACAGCGGGTAAAACTAGATTATATTCGAAACTTGATAGATGGCGGAACTCAACGCCGCCTTTATTTTGTTATTAGAGCGAAGAAATAAAAACATAGTTTCTCCACGACAACCTCAATAATTCATCACTATGTACAAAAATAACAAAATATATAATCCCTCGACAAACCATGAATTCCCGATCTCTATTCACTTACTATGAAATGTTAATTTACACAGTATAAAGTAAAAACCTTATTGAAGCTTTAATATAAATTTAAATTAAAATTATACAAACACTTCGAGTTAATTGTTGTAATTAAATGAAGTCATGCATAGTAACGTTAAAGTCATTTTCAAGAGGAAATGTCATTAACGGACACCGCGTGCACTTATTTATAGCTTTTACAAATATATATATATATATATATATATATATATATATATATATATATATATATATATATATATATATATATATATATATATATATATATATATATATATATATATATATATATATATATATATATATATATATATATATATTTGTGGGTATGTGTATGTATGTAAAATATACGCTAAATCCATTCCCACTGAGGCAAATCCGTTTCCTCCTCTAGGAATTTGAGGAATTGCATATTGATTGGCGGAACTCAAATTATTAACAAAATGAGTATATGAAAAACCTCCGGCCGGAAACTTAATGAGTTCAACTCACAACGTTTTCAGTCACATGACTGTGCCCTTGCGTCACGATTGTCGAATGATATGACGTGTCATAGCTCTAGGTTCCCAAGTTTGAATGATTATACCGAACTATTATTATTTTATATCAAACAAAGAAATAATTAATTGAAAATGAAATGTTTTTTGGATAAACATACATTTGCACTTGTTAACTCAATTTATTACTCAAATGATGCAAACTACTTATTACTACAGCACACACATAGATTTCTCTTTCGCTTGTCCAACGCTCTCACTTGCACACTAGCGAGAGTCGGAACGTGACAATGAGTCATACTTTTTCAAGCAACAGCTGACGTTTATCGATTTAAGATACACCTTAAAGCGATAAAACGTTATCTCGTCCAACAAACTAGAAGTAACAAGGTGTTATATTTCTGTAAAATTTTCATGTTTCAGAATGTGTACAGAAAATTGTCATTTACCGTAATGGGGATCGAATTCAGGACCTTTGTACCTTTGGCAAGCTACTAGTCACTTTATATATGTGGGATTAAGACAACCCCGTTAAATGGTGTTCAATGGTAACTTGATATAACAAAAAAATGAAGTTTCACTAAAATAAGTATTTTATCTGTATTCTTTTAAAAGAATTCGACCTGTCAGAACTGTCATCAATTCATTTCTAGAACGCATTTCAAAGAATTTGTCCTACAGATCATTTTATGGCCAGTCGTGGCAGAAAAGCACGGCTGTAGTAAACAGGTTATTATTTGGATTCCTACTAAATTAAATATTTAACAAATCATTTCCTCACTCTGGTAATGCGGCAAAGCCGGGAGCAAAGTTCCGCTGTTGAACACGCAATGCTTTCTTAATTAGGCGGATTTCTACGCAAGGTTGCCAGGTTCCTACTGTAAAAACACTTTCGTGCTCAGCTTCACGCATTATCCCGCACATGGCAAAGTAGGCAGAGGGAACATGGGAACCTAATATTAAGACACACCGTTCCACTTTCGTTTCCCACTATCCGCCGAATTTGAGGAATTACATTAGGAGTTGAGTGGTGGAACTCAACGCCGCGCTTTGCCTTGTTACCCAAGGTTGCCGTGTGACTCCGGCTTAGAATATGATCACCTTGGTACTTATGGTCTCTTAACAGGCGACTAAAGTACGTGTGGGAGAGTCACATCGTCGGCAATGGTAACACGCATGGGCAGACTCGACCGGGTTATTACCACCCTCGGCATTTAAAACTGGCGTTAAGCAGTGGCTTCGGCCACTGCGTTTCGCATTGGGTACATCCATCTTAAGGACCGGCAACGCTCCTGTAGCTCCCCTAGTATTATACGGGGTCGTGGGCGACGGTGATCACTCACCATCAGTTGACCCGTATGCTCGTTTACCGTGTCTTATCCATAAAAAAGTGTGTATTTTAAGATTGCGCCCCGGGTTCCTCCAGCTTTTCTCCCCATCAAGAAAACATATAGATTTTATATTTTCCATTATTTTTCTGTGGACAACATTTTAAAATATGAAAGAAATAATCCGAGGCGGAAAAAAATAGACGGTTCAACCGGTTCAGGAAGAAGAAATAACGGGCGGCTTGCACATTTTAATTGAATTTCGAATTCCTGCAGATATGAAATCAACATGTGGGAAGGTGGGTCAGGGGCCTTCTAGGTTTAAAACATTTTTTTTGTATTTTTAAAAACGTCCAAACCAAAGCTCTAGGGGCAGCCGGCAGGCCGCCCTTCTCGGCCTGCCGCCTCGGGCTGTAACCCTTCTGGCCCTAGGGTAAATATATCCTTGCTGTTACCAGAGCAAAGAATTAGAAAATATTAATATTTCATTTCCTCGAATGGGGATCGAACCCACAACCTGTCGTTTACATTCACACGCTTGTGCCACTGTGCCACGAGATGCCTTATCACATAATATACTGTCATTGGAGTCCCCTCACACCTAAACTTCGCTCTCAGTTCCTTTACTTCTCAGTACATACAATGCCAAGCAACTTCCTCTCTCATACAAAATTATGTTAAATTACCATAACAATTGCCTGTAATCGAACCCCAAATGACTTCAATAATTCATAAAGCCTTAAAGCCTTAATTACCTATCTTGAATGCAACATTGTAGGTCATAAATAAATAATCGCAGACTCTGTTCTGCGCGACTGTGCCGCTAATGATATTTCCTGTTGAGATGAAGTGGATGGTTGTATGCATAATGTGGACGTTATATATATTTTTTTATTTTTTTTAAAGTAACGCCTTATGTTAAATGGAGCAGGGAATGTAAAGGGAACCTAAAGGTTTAATAATACTTTCACCGTAACACCAGGGGAGCTACAGATGCGTTGCCGGCCTTTGAGGTGGAGGTAGACGCGCTTTTTGAATGTACCCATTTCGTACCGACCTGCAAATTTTGCCGCGGGTAGTTCGTTCCAGAGATGTGCGGCGCGTGAAAGGAAATTCCTACGAAACCGCACAGTACTAGAGCGCCACGTGTCCAGATGATGTGGATGGTACATTAACTTGTGGCGTACTGTGCGGTTAGAAAATTCAGCGGCAGGTACCAAGTCAAACAGTTTTCCAGAACACTCCCCGTGATAAATGCGGTAAAGAACGCACAGGGTGGATACGTCTCTACGCAAAGCCAAAGTGTCAAGCCCCCTGCAGATTATTGGGTCCCCAACGATTCGAACGGCTCTACGTTGTACGCGATCAAATGGTCCAAGCTGATACTGGGGTGCACCAGCCCAGAGGTGAGAACAGTATTCCATATGAGGCCCTGGGCTCTGTACAGGGTCAAACGGTGTTTTGGCGTGAAATACTGTCTCGCTCTGCTGTTGATCCCCAGTTTCTTCGAGGCCAACTTGGCCTTGGTTTCCAGATGATCGCGATACTGGCAGTCGCTCGAAAAGCTGAGGCCCAATATACTGATGCAGGGCGCGGTTTTAAGGGGAGTATTTTTGAAAACTGGTGATACGACAAATGGGGTTTTTTTTTTAGTGGTAAACGCGTAGACTTGTTTCTTCTTATCAATATATGTTCCCTATTCAACCCTACTTTAGATATTCTCTTTATTTTTATAATTTATTTAAATAATAATTCATCACCCAAACGAGAAACTAACATACTATAAAGGGACGTTCCCTTTGACGATCAGGCTGTGCCACGGTGCCAGAGAATCAATGGCTGCAATATAAATAAGATTCAAAGCTCAATTTATTGTCTTAATAAATAAATAAATACTGAATGAAAAAACGTGTCGTAGCCCATATGAAGTACGAAATATTGATCTACAAGCTGAAATATTTAATATTTTTATTTCTTCGCTATAGTAATAAGATGAAGCGCGGCGTTGAGTTCCGCCATCCAATAGCTAATATTTCAAAAATATGTTGAATGTGGGGTATGAAAGTATCTTAATTCAAAAAGAGCACCATTAGGTTCCCAAGCTCCTTTCGTCTATAAATTAAGCTATCGTACATAATACCGTCCACGACGCCGTCCGCTGAGTAGCAAATGAATTCACTCACTCGTGCATTCTCTACTATTATTAATAGCACTTTTGAAATTGTCTCACTTTTATTCTTTTTTAATATAAATTTTTACTTAAAACTGAAATGGGCGGTCTTCATTATAGTTTCAATATAGTTAAGTGAATTGAGTTCAAAGTTCTGAAAATTGTGTCAACGTGACGGTTCGGGGTTCAATCCTGCTTATGGGAGTGAATAATTTTTATGACAAATAAAAAAAAGTATGGATGCATATATACCGCCATACTTTTATATATATATATATATATATATATATATATATATATATATATATATATATATATATATATATATATATATATATATATATATATATATATATATATATATATATATATATATTATATATATATATATATATATATATATAAAAGTATGGCGGTATATATGCATCCATACTTTTTTTTTATTTGTCATAAAAATTATTCACGTCACGTTGACACAATTTTCAGAACTTTGAACTCAATTCACTTAACTATATTGAAACTATAATGAAGACCGCCCATTTCAGTTTTAAGTAAAAATTTATATTAAAAAAGAATAAAAGTGAGACAATTTCAAAAGTGCTATTAAATAATAGTAGAGAATGCACGAGTGAGTGAATTCATTTGCTACTCAGCGGACGGCGTCGTGGACGGTATTATGTACGATAGCTTAATTTATAGACGAAAGGAGCTTGGGAACCTAATGGTGCTCTTTTTGAATTAAGATACTTTCATACCCCACATTCAACATATTTTGAAATATTAGCTATTGGATGGCGGAACTCAACGCCGCGCTTCATCTTATTACTATAGCGAAGAAATAAAAATATTAAATATTTCAGCTCGTAGATCAAATATTTCGTACTTCATATGGGCCACGACACGTCTTTTCATTCAGTATTTATTTATTTATTAAGACAATAAATTGAGCTTTGAATCTTATTTATATTGCAGCCATTGATTCTCTGGCACCGTGGCACAGCCTGATCGTCAAAGGGAACGTCCCTTTATAGTATGTTAGTTTCTCGTTTGGGTGATGAATTATTATTTAAATAAATTATAAAAATAAAGAGAATATCTAAAGTAGGGTTGAATAGGAACATTTATTGATAAGAAGACACAAGTCTACGCGTTTACCACTAAAAAAAAAACCCCATTTGTCGTATCACCAGTTTTCAAAAATACTCCCCTTAAAACCGCGCCCTGCATCAGTATATTGGGCCTCAGCTTTTCGAGCGACTGGCAGTATCGCGATCATCTGGAAACCAAGGCCAAGTTGGCCTCGAAGAAACTGGGGATCAACAGCAGAGCGAGACAGTATTTCACGCCAAAACACCGTTTGACCCTGTACAGAGCCCAGGGCCTCATATGGAATACTGTTCTCACCTCTGGGCTGGTGCACCCCAGTATCAGCTTGGACCATTTGATCGCGTACAACGTAGAGCCGTTCGAATCGTTGGGGACCCAATAATCTGCAGGGGGCTTGACACTTTGGCTTTGCGTAGAGACGTATCCACCCTGTGCGTTCTTTACCGCATTTATCACGGGGAGTGTTCTGGAAAACTGTTTGACTTGGTACCTGCCGCTGAATTTTCTAACCGCACAGTACGCCACAAGTTAATGTACCATCCACATCATCTGGACACGTGGCGCTCTAGTACTGTGCGGTTTCGTAGGAATTTCCTTTCACGCGCCGCACATCTCTGGAACGAACTACCCGCGGCAAAATTTGCAGGTCGGTACGAAATGGGTACATTCAAAAAGCGCGTCTACCTCCACCTCAAAGGCCGGCAACGCATCTGTAGCTCCCCTGGTGTTACGGTGAAAGTATTATTAAACCTTTAGGTTCCCTTTACATTCCCTGCTCCATTTAACATAAGGCGTTACTTTAAAAAAAAATAAAAAAATATATATAACGTCCACATTATGCATACAACCATCCACTTCATCTCAACAGGAAATATCATTAGCGGCACAGTCGCGCAGAACAGAGTCTGCGATTATTTATTTATGACCTACAATGTTGCATTCAAGATAGGTAATTAAGGCTTTAAGGCTTTATGAATTATTGAAGTCATTTGGGGTTCGATTACAGGCAATTGTTATGGTAATTTAACATAATTTTGTATGAGAGAGGAAGTTGCTTGGCATTGTATGTACTGAGAAGTAAAGGAACTGAGAGCGAAATTTAGGTGTGAGGGGACTCCAATGACAGTATATTATGTGATAAGGCATCTCGTGGCACAGTGGCACAAGCGTGTGAATGTAAACGACAGGTTGTGTGTTCGATCCCCACTCGAGGAAATGAAATATTAATATTTTCTAATTCTTTGCTCTGGTAACAGCAAGGATATATTTACCCTAGGGCCAGAAGGGTTACAGCCCGAGGCGGCAGGCCGAGAAGGGCGGCCGGATACCCGGCGGGCGGGTGGATAAGACACGGTAAACGAGCATACGGGTCAACTGATGGTGAGTGATCACCGTCGCCCACGACCCCGTATAATACTAGGGGAGCTACAGGAGCGTTGCCGGTCCTTAAGATGGATGTACCCAATGCGAAACGCAGTGGCCGAAGCCACTGCTTAACGCCAGTTTTAAATGCCGAGGGTGGTAATAACCCGGTCGAGTCTGCCCATGCGTGTTACCATTGCCGACGACGTGACTCTCCCACACGTACTTTAGTCGCCTGTTAAGAGACCATAAGTACCAAGGTGATCATATTCTAAGCCGGAATCACACGGCAACCTTGGGTAACAAGGCAAAGCGCGGCGTTGAGTTCCACCACTCAACTCCTAATGTAATGCCTCAAATTCGGCGGATAGTGGGAAACCACCAATGGGATGGGAGTGAATAATTTTTATGACAAATAAAAAAAAAGTATGGATGCATATATACCGCCATACTTTTATATTTATATATATATATATATATATATATATATATATATATATATATATATATATATATATATATATATATATATATATATATATATATATATATATGTATATATATATATATATATATATATATATATATATATATATATATATATATATATATATATATATATATATATATATATATATATGTATATATATATATATATATATATATATATATATATATATATATATATATATATATATATATATATATATATATATATATATATATATATATATATATATATATATATATATATATACATATATATATATATATATATATATATATATATATATATATATATATATATATATATATAGTTATTTTGTTTTTTATTCCAACTTCACGCTGTATCCCGCTCAGGACAGGCGCAGAGGGAACTTGGGAACCTAGTGTTAAGACATTCTGTCGTGTTGTGTTAAGTGTTAAGACACTCTGTTGCACTTCCATTCCCTACTTTCCGTTGATTTTGAGGCATTGCTCATTGTGGCGGCACGTTCCCTCTGCCTATCCCGCTAAATGCGGGATAGAGCGTAAAGTATTTTTTTTTTTAATAAAAAACAATACCACTAACCCACTTAGCCTCTATATATAAAATAGAGGGCCACTTATCTAAATGAATAAATTATATCGTGATTGTCTGAGCCATTACTTTGTTAATCTGGTACGGATGTCTTCCCGTCGACGTTTTATGTCAGACCTGGGACCGGATTGCTTTAACAGCTTCTGTATATTTTGACATTTTTATCATTAATTAATTATAATAGTAATGAGGCCAGTCATGGCGCAGGGGCAAAGGCGTGTGACTGTAAATGGTATAGGTTATGGGTTCAATCCTCACTCGAATTGAAATGTTTAATACTTTCATTTCTTCTCGTTGGTAACAAGGTACAGTACGGTGTTGAGTTCCGCCGATCAACATGCAGTGCCACAAATTTGGAATAAAGTAGGGAATGGAACGCAGTACCTTGTTACTAGGTGCCTAAATACCCTCTGCCTACCCTGCCATGTGCGAGATACACCAAATATAATAATATCCTTTTTTTTTTGCTTAGAATGCCGGTAAATTAACAGTGAATTTCTAAGAAAAGAGTGTCACACCAAAACGCTCTGTAAAAAACCAACTAATTCTCGATGAAGCTATTTATTTCACTCACTCAGCTTCACGCTGTATCCCGCACATGGCAGGGTAGGCAGAGGGAACTTGGGAACCTAGTGTTAGCACACTCCGTTCCACATTCTCCACTTTCCGAAGAATTTGAAGCATTGCGTGATGAGTGGCGGAACTCAACGCCGCATTTTGCCTTGTACTAGGGCGAATAAATAAAAAAAATATATTTAAATTGAAAATATTACATGTTTAATTTCCTCGAATGGGGATCCAATCCACAACCTGTCGGTTACAGTCACACGTTTGTGCCGCTGCGCCATGACAGGCAAGCTTATTTGTCTACAAAAAATATAAAATTTTTAGGGAAAGCCAAGCTAAGTCTAAAATTAATTATTGTGATTTTTTTAATACAGTTATTTTTTGTGATTTTTTTGTGATAGATAGTCGTTCTTTAATCATAAGATTTTAATATAAACAAGTCAACAGTCAAGTTACTTACATTTCATAGATTTCCCTTAATGGGGATGTCTCAAAATTCAGTTTTCCACTTTTATGGGAACTACTAAAACTACTACGAATACTAATGCTATTTAGACGGTGAGTGAGTAAGTGAGTGAGTGAGTGAGTGAACCAGTGTCAAATGGTGGAACTTTCGCATAAATTCGAAAGCTTAAGCTTCTGGTGTGTGCTTATAGTTTACTAGAAGGTGGTTAAAACTAAATTTATCCAGAGGTTCTCAAAAAGCTACACGAAAATAGTCCCAGTAAAAGACTCTCAGAGATATAATTAAAAAATACTTGAAATTGTCTATAACTATATGTCGAATATAAAATCCTGTACGAACAGTAGTACTATATTTTATAATACTCTAACTCTTACAGGTTCACGCTGTATCTCGCTCATGGCAGGGTAGGCAGAGGAAACTTGGGAACCTAGTGTTAAGACACTTCGTTCCACTTCCGTTCCCCACTTTCCAAATTTGAGGCGTTGTGTGTTGAGTGGCGGAACGCGACGCCGCGCTTTGCCTTGTTACCAGAGCGAAGAAATGAAAACATTACACATTTAAATTGAAAATATTATATATTTCATTTCCTTGAGTGGGGATCGAACCCACAATCTATCGTTTACAGTCACACGCCTATGCCGCTGCGCCACGACAGGTCTCAAATATAGCAATGATTTATAATTTTTGTCGATAATTGTTGTACATAAGTAATAAAATTTGAATCAATTTTGTTTCTTTAAAACTTTTTTATACCTTGCTATATCAAGGTATACAGATGGAGCTTGGCAACCTTGTGTTGACGTTGTTGACCAAGCGTTGTGCTTTGACTTACCACTAGGGCGTAGAAAAATTGAAAAGCCATTATTTTATCATCTCAGGCGGAGATCGAACCCACAACCGATCACGTCTATATTTGAACACTTTAACTTTCTAAATACTATTCCTAAAAGCCTAGTAAGTAAATTAACAAGAATACAGCTGTTAGTTTCAGTATTATAATCGGAACAGCTCCGTCGGGTGTCCGTATCGCTACAATTTTGGTAACGACGCCAAAGGGACGTATATATACGTCAACGCGCTTTGTTCGTATGGGAAGATGAATGCTGTATTTCTTTTGGCTATGCCATTTTTTTTTATATAATAGATATAATTGGTTAAGTTAACTTATAGATAATTCTATAAAATATATATAATAAATATATTGAGTAATAAGGCAAAGCGCGGCGTTGAGTTCCACCACTCAACACGCAATGCCTCAAATTCGCCGGAAAGTGGGGAACGGAAGTGGAACGGAATGTTTTAACACTAGGTTCCCGGGTTCCCTCTGCCTACCCTGCCTCGGGCGGGATACAGCGTCAAGCTAAATAGAAGAAAAAAAGCAGTGGTGCAACAGCACAAGCGTGTGACTGTAAATGCGACAGATTGTAGTTTCAATCCCCATACAAGGAAATATGACATTAAAAATTTTCAAATTTTATATTTAAATGTTTTCAACATGGCAAAGCGCGGCGTTGAGTTCCGCCACTCTCTTCCTACCCTATTTTATGCGGAGTACAGCGTTAAAGGAAAAAAAACTACACTAGACAGAGAGAGAGAGAGAGAGAGAAAATCTATATAGTGACTTTATTAGAAATATATCACTACATAACACGTAAAAAAACCAAAGCTTCTTATTGAAACAAAACCGTTCGGTACATTTATTTTGATATGAAAGCAAAAGTCTCGCCCTTCATTACGGATAGGGCCGCTTGGGATCGAGAAGGGATTGGGGAAAAAAACACATTTCAATCAAACCTTTAGCGATTTGCCTTTAAATATCTGTTGTTGATACAAAATTGTGCGGAAAAAAACGAATGTGATTGATTTTTTTTTTACTTTTTTTAGTGTATTTTAGGTATATTTTTTCAGTTCAAGTGTACATTTAGTATTTATTGCTTGTAAAATTAATACATTCTTGGAAACAGTAATCAAATGTTTGATAACAAATCGATAATCAAAAATCGATTAATCGCCTGTCGTGGCGCAGCGGCACAAGAGTGTGACTGTAACCGACAGGTTCTGGGTTCGATCCCCAGTCGAGGAAATGAAATATTTAATATTTTCAATTTAAAATATTTAATGTTTCATTTCTTCGCTCTGGTAATAAGGCAAAGCGCGGCGTTGAGTTCCGCCCCTCAACACGCAATGCCTCAAATTCGGCGGAAAGTGGGGAAAGGAAGTGGAACGGAGTGTCATAACACTAGGTTCCACTTCCGTTCCCTCTGCCTACCCTGCCTAGTGCGGGATACAGCGTGAAGCTGAAGAAAAAAAAAGAAAAAAAAATATTTCATAGTCAATATTATTTAATAACTGAAAATCGATCGATAATATAAGTAATTAGTGTCTTAGTAATCATTTAATGATCACGATCTACGATCAGTTACCCATAATCTGATATACTCGTATGATGTGCGATATTTAAAAGCCAATATTTATATTCCGTAATCATTAATCGCATAATTTTCATTACTTAGATATCTGCCCTTATTCCTCGGTCTGCAATACTTAGTCTTTAACTATGAATTTAAAAAAAAATCAGCTTCACGCTGTATCCCGCACATTTCAGGGTAAGTAGAGGGAGGGAACTTGGGAACCTAGTGTTAATTCACTCTGTATGGATACCTAGTGTTAAGACTTGGAAACCTAGTGTTAAGACACTCTGTTCCACTTCCGTTCCCCACTTTCGGCTGAATTTGAGGCATTGCGTGTTGAGTGGCAGAACATAAAGAAGCGTTTTTTGGCTTGTATCGGAGCGAAGAAATGTAAACATGAAATATTTAAATTGAAAATATTAAGTATTGCATTTCCTCAAGTGGGGATCGAACCCGAAACCTGTCGGTTACAGTCACATGCTTGTGCCGCTGCGCCACGACAGGCCTCTCTGCATCCTTTATTTGTCAGAATAGGCAGAGGAATCTATAATCGCAAATCAATCGGTAATTGAGTATTAATAATAATTAAAGATAATTAAACGATGATCGATTAACATGTACTTATTCTTGATTATTGGTCATTGATGATGTTCAGTTAATAGGAAAACATAATCAATGTTTTGATAATCATTAATCAAATATTCAACTGTTGTATATTGACTGATTTGGTTATTGAATATCGATAACCTAAAAATCGATCATTCCACACTACATTTAACTTTTTTTTAACCACAATGTCAGTCGAGACGTAGCAGCACAAGCGTGCGACTATAAACGCAACAGATTCTTCTTCAATCTCTACTTGAGGAAAAGAATGATTTAATATTGTCATTTCCTTTTTCCGGTAACAAGGCAAACAAGGCAAAACTAGAGTTTCGACTCACAAGAATGTAATACCTCGAAAATTAGACAGAAATTGGGGGGCAGAAGTGTTTTAATGGAAGCGAAGTCTCTTAACATTAGCTTCCCAAGTTTCCTTTACGTAAGCTACAGCTTGCTACGCTTTATCATATATAAACTATATATTTACAGAATTATACACTAGACGGGTTGATCATGATATTCTATTAGAAAAATCCGTCTTTGATGTAATCCTGGGTTATTTATGGCGTTACTTGAAGTTATACATAACTAATCCTATCATAACCTCTGGCGTTACACAAGGTTCCATACTATCTCCCCTATTATTTTTAATGTTTGTCAATGACATAAACATATGTTTTAAATTCTGTAATATTTTACTCTACGTTGACGACTTCAAAATATGGAAAGTGGGGAAAGTGGGGAACGGAAGTGGAACGGAGTGTCTTTACACTAGGTTCCCGGGTTCCCTCTGCCTACCCTGCCTCATGCGGAATACAGCGTGAAGCTATGGTATGGTATGGTATGGTTTAAGTATCATCATCATCACATCAACTTCACAAAAAAGAAATTCTTTGGCCACTTTTCGTATAAGTTGTGTGATCATGTGATTTTAAGTTCCACAATTGAAACTGTAAAGTCCACAAGATCTCAGGGTCCTACTGGTTGATAAACTTTATCTTAATTTGCATATGGAAATTGTTAAGAAAAACCTTTAAAGTGTATGGCCAAAAAAACCTCTTTTTCTCTCTCTCTCTCTCTCTCTCTCTCTCTCTTTATCTATCTTTCTTTTTTTTTGTATACTTGCCTCTATTTAAAGCTTTATTAGTTCCCAGGTTGAGTACGTTGTAGGTTTTATAATAAATACATCGTATTAATTATACTCTTGAAAAAAATATTTAGATATTTATTTTAAATCGCTTAACGAATACAAGATTTTTAAATTAGATGTAGAAAAAGAAGGAATGCAAGCAGCTTGAAGTATTATTTTTATATCATTTATGCTACAAATTGTAAACAATTCAAAGTTTCGTGAGCCAAATTTATTACTATATTTTTTTTCTTTTTTTTTTTCAGCTTCACGCTGTATCACGCACTAGGGTAGGCAGGGTAGGCAGAGGGAACGGAAGTGGAACCTAGTGTTATTACACACCGTTCCACTTACTTTCCCCACTTTCCGCCGAATTTGAGGCATTGCGTGTTGAGGGGCGGAACTCAACGCCGCGCTTTGCCTTATTACCAGAGCGAAGAAATGAAACATTAAATATTTAAATTGAAAATATTTAATATTTAATTTCCTCGACTGGGGATCGAACCCAGAACCTGTCGGTTACAGTCACACTGTTATGCCGCTGCGCCACGACAGGTCTCATTACTATTTACCAACTAGTGTAAACGTTTATGTAGACGTTAGTTAGTAATAATCTGTGGTAAGCAGTGTTGACATTGCATTTATATACTGTGTTGTACTTACTTACTTACTTAGCTTAATGCTGTATCCCGCACGAGGCAGGTTAGGCAAAGGGACCCGGGAACCTAGTGTTAAGACACTCCGTTCCACTTTCGTTCCCCACTTTCCGCCGAATTTGAGGCATTGCGTGTTGAGTGGCGGAACTCAACGCCGCGCTTTGCCTTATTACCAGAGCGAAGAAATGAAACATTAAATATTTAAATTGAAAATATTAAATATTTCAATTCCTCGACTGGGGATCGAACCCAGAACCTGTCGGTTACAGTCACACGCTTGTACAGCTGCGCCACGACAGGCCTCATACTTTGTTGTAATGTTCTTTTTTTTATATTTTTGTGCAATCATTATTTAAGTCTATCGTGGCGTAGTGGCATAAGTTTGTAAACGTGACAGTTTGTGTGTTCGATCCCCACTCGAGGAAATTAAATATTTGATACACTCTGGTAGAAAGGTAAAGCGCGTTGATTTCCACCTTTCAAGTTTCTTAACACTACATTCCCTCTGTTAACCCTGCCATGTGCGGGATACAGCGTGAGGCCGATGTGATGTAATATACCGTCTATTTACCCAAATAAATTAAAAAAAGAAAACCAAAGAACCAAAAGTACTAAGCACAACAAGCTGAAAAATGAACTTCGCAAAGCTAATGATATTCTAAATCACATTACCGTCACATAAAATTATAAAACTCGGCCATCAATTTTTAATAACCGGCAGTTTCAGGCGGCACTTTGTACGATATTGCTATAATTTGCCTTTATAATTCAGAAGAGAAGTTTTGTTCGCGATATCCGTTCATTTTTTTTTTGGGGTAAAAATTATGATTTTTTGGTATAGTTATTTAATTTTTTAATTTTTTCTTTGTATTTTTTAAAGGTTATTAGGTTAATATATAAATGCTTTACTTAATTTGGAGTGACTGTAAACGACAGGTTGTGGATTCGATCCCCACTCAACGAAATGGAATATTTAATGTTTTCAAATTAAATATTAAATATTTTTTATTTCTTGGCTACGGTAAATAGAGATTTAACATACAATGCCTCAAATTTGACGGAAAGTGTAAAACAGAAGGTGAACGGAGTGTCTTACCATTAGGTTCCCAAGTTCCCTCTACCTACCCTCCCAAGTGCGGGATACTGTGTGAAATTAAAAAAAGAATTATCATTCTTCTATTTCGACAAAGTCATCTCAAGTAACATGTCAGTCTCACGTCAATCCTCTTCAAATATCACGTTTACAATCATATCCTTCTCATGGAGGCCTCTTACTTGTTTGTTCCTACTCAACGCAGCTTCGCCGGCTTAAAGTACATATATGCATTTATATATATAGAGAGCAAGTCCAAAATAAAATACTTTAACTGTTCCGGACATACATAAAAACATAAATGCCCGGACAAACAAGTAAAGATACAAATTATAAATCATTTATTCGTGTTCTGGTACCATGTAAATAACTGTACGTACTTGAAAAAAAATACTTATAATTACTTTAAAATAATTAAAAATACATAATAGAGACCGTACTGTAAATCGTAAGATATTTAATATATATGTAGTTTTAAGGTTATTTACTTGGATGGTGACCAAAACGTTTATGCTTTACAAGTATTTTTTTATTATGATTCCAGCTTCACTTTGTAATCCCGTGCATGGTAGGGTCGGCTGTAGGAAGAATTTGAGAACCTCTCGTTAAGACAAGCCGTTCCGTATCTTAGTTACGACGAATTTGAAACATTGCATGTCAAGCGTGTTACCAGAGATAATGAAAATGTTTAATATTTCATTTCCTCGAGTGGGTCTCGAACCCACAACCTGGCCAATACCACCTGGTTACAGTCACAGCGGCCTGAATGGCCTTAAATAAAAAATATTCTATATTTCATTCACAAATTAAAATTCTCAAAATATTCTCAGAGGCCTGTCAGAAATATATCTAAACAAGAGAGAGAGAAAAAAGCTGTGGTTGCTTACGTAAAATCTTTTAGTTGAACATATAATGTAACGAATAATTTTAAAGCTATAACACCTAACGGCAGAACAATGAATTACAAATAAATACGAGTTCCGTACATCGCGCAGTAAATCAGAGATTTGTGATTTATACGTAGCTGGAACATGTGTAGTGATGTTTTACTTCCTACTGTGCTGGACTAAAAGGGGAATGTTGATTTTGATTTAAGATTTTTTTTTTAGGGTAAATGTTAAAAAACTAGAAGTTGAAACAAAGTGGCGGAGTTTAACGCCGTATTTTATGTCTTTACTGGAGCGAGGAAATATGTTTTTTTTTGTATTAAGAATACTGGGAATCGAACCCACACCCGTTACGTTTACAATATTATGAGAAAATAGTGTCTAATTTTTATAGTTTTTTTTAGCTTTTTATGTTGTATCCAGAATTGTAGGGTAGGCAATGTAAACGTCCTCATTTAGATACTTTCATTTCTCACTATTCGCCTAATTGGGGCATTGCGTGTTGAATGATGGAGCTTAACGCCGCGCTTTGCCTCATCACCAGAGCCGCGGCCCGCGGCTTCAACCGCTTGAATTACAATATTTTATTTGCAAATTTTAAATGACTTTCATGTTCTAATGTCTTTGATTTTCGCGATTGTTACACATTTTTAATGAAACACTTTTAAACGGATTAATCGCGTATATTGAATGGTAAACATTTTTGGGAAACCCGACGTTTCGAACACTTTACAGTAGTCCGTGGTCACGGATAGACTGAGGTGGCATTTGTCTGGCAGTTGATATAATTATTATATCAAACTACCGCCAACGATTCCTTAATTGCCTCGCGTACTGACAGTCTACCCGTGACCACGGACTACTGTAAAGTGTTCGAAACGTCGAGTTTCCCAAAAATGTTTACCATTCAATATACGCGATTAATCCGGTTAAAAGTGTTCCATTTAAAATTTTCTTGTTCTACTTAAACAATCACTTTTAATACAATATCTAGACATTGAATACTAAAATGTCATATAGACGAAAATAAAAAGTTGTAGCAATTTTTCGAACTAAATATTTTAAATTGACGTACTTTTTATGTATAAGCCGATTTCAATAAAAGAAACTACTAACACTAAGTGTTGAAAGATGGGCCTATATATGATATTGAAAACTGCATTTCAAATTGGTCAGCCATTTCGGATATTACCGCGTACAAACGTAAAGACATACACGAAAATTTGGAGAAATAACTATTTTGGTACATTAATAAACGTTAATAAGATATTTTCATTTCTACGCTCTGGTACAAGGCAAAACGCGGCGTTGAGCTCCGCCACTCAACGCACAATGCCTTAAATTGGGCGGAAAGTGGGGAATGAAAATGGAACGGAGTGTCTTAACACTAGGTTCCCATGTTCCCTCTACCTACCCTACCATGTGCGGGATACAGCGTGAAACTGAGAATAATGGGAATCAAGCCCATCATAATCACAGGTTATTTCACGATCACAATTTTTCATACTTCAAACAAAACTTTAAAAATCTTTTCGCGAACAATAAATTACTGGTATATAGAACAGTAGTGCGTAATAAATAACGCCACGCTGTGTGAATTATATGGTAGATGATACATTTGAACATTTTGACTTTGTATTTTCTATTGTATTCAACTGCCTTTAGTGTTTTGCTTTAGCTAAATAGGTCACAAGTTCGAGTTTTGGGGAGATTATTATTTTTATCCTTTTTTTTTTAATTTGAAGCTGTATTCACCATATAGTAGCGTATCATCAAACTTAGGATTAAGATATTCCGTATCATTAAGGTATTGCGTGTTCGTTGTGGAACTTAATTCAGTTTTTTTTTAAGTATAATAAAAAAATAGGGTACATAGTGTCTTAATACTAGGTTCCCAGGTTCCCTATACTTACTCTGCTGCATATGATGTAAAGTTAAGAAATTTGAGTCGCTATACTAAGTGATACAACACTATGTAATAACTACAACTAATCTATTCGACCCGCTAGAGTAATGACCTAGCGTCATATTAGCCTGTTATCATTTGGAGCAGAGATGAAATAACGGAATGTATGGAGTTATATTAGTAATAAAACTTTTTAATTATATTTTTTTATTTTACATTATTATAGAACAGCTGTAATATGTGTTAAAATATATATGTCGATAATATGATCTGCCATTTTGTATGTGGCTGTTTTAATTCTCAAGCAATTTATTCTTTATCTATTAAAGAAGACTATAAAATAATAAATGGAAGAGTATTAAAGACGCTATCGTTAAGTATTAGTTAAGTGCATGGAAGCAAGTTTGACTCCTGCTCTGATAATAAGAAAAAAACACGGTGTTGAGTTTCGCTACTCAATGCATAATACATAGTAACCAAATTATTGAGAAGTGTAAGTGTTAATTGTTCCTAATGGGTATGAGTATTTGTCATTAAAGCGTGAAGGTGAAAATAACTAGTTTTGTGCCGAACGGTCTTTCAGATGGGTAACGGGGTAAGAGAGCTACATACAACGACTTCCTGCCCGGATAAGGCATGGTAGGCAGAAGTAACCTGGGAATTTAGTGGTAAGACACTCTATACCGTTCCATACTTTTTGCCGAATTTTATGCATTGTGTCAGAAGTGTTCGAGCTTGTTGCCAGAGCTATGAAATTTAAAATATCGAGTGGGTCTCGAGCCCATTATATTAATTTAAAAAAAAATACAATAAAAAAAACAGGCAAGCACGTACAAAATGTGTGACGTAAGACGTATAATAATAAAAAAAAATATTATTGTCAAGGTGTCTCTACAGTTTCCTCTGTTATACGCACTGCAGAATGTTCCAGCCATTATGAAAAGTGAGCTCGTGGAGTCGCTCTCGCCAGGCCCTTTGACCCCTGCAATTTAATTTTATTATTTTTCCCAAAACAGGCACGTTACTACCTGTGTTCATTATTTTATATAATTTTATACTTGCAAAATTATGTATACTATTCACTTTCTTTTTTTTTTGAGTTAACACTGTTACGTGGCTGGTAAGGTAGGGAACTTGGGAACCTAGTGTTAAGACACTCCGTTTCCATTTAAAACACTTCCGTTTCCCACTTTCCCTGGCTGGAGGCCAGCGTGACGATAATAAGAAGATATAAAAAAAATGTTTTAACAATTTATATTTAAAAAAAAAAATAATAACGCTAATACATAATCGCCTCAACCGGGAATTCAATTATTTGTTCTAATATCACAAATTTTCCATATAAAAATATTCTTATTCTACTTTACGCTGTACCATACATATAAAAGAATGGTCAGAGGGAACCTAGTGTTAAAATTTGGTTCCCCACGCACTGCCCAATCCTCGACCCATTGTGTAGTATGTCGTGGAACTTAACGCCGCAATTTCTTTTATCACTAGAGCGAGAAAATGATAATAATTCATTACCTCAGACCACAAAAATAATGTCCAAGAATTTAATATATAGCTATAAAAAATGATCGATTTCTCATACAACACAGATTGTGATATCTTGTAATATAAATAAAACGTATAAGTGTTTTTATTTTGCTCTTTTCATACGTTTGCTGCTACGTTGTATTGAACACGTACAACGTTAAGGTTGTCGCTGTATTTCTTTTATTTTTTAAAATTGTATGTAGAATAGTTAGTGACTCGGTTCTCCGCTTTCCATTTTGCTTTTAAGTAAATGGGAAAAAAATGTCACGCTGTATATTGCAAAGCGGGACCAACACGTGGCAGGGTGGGCAGAGGGAACTTGGGAACCTTGTGTTAAGTCACTCCGTGCCCATCAAAATAGCCCACTTTCCAAATTCTTGTAGCTGCGACGTATTTAACCACTACGGTTTGCCTCGTTTCTAGAGTAAGAAAATGAATGTATTGAATATTTAATTTCTGATTGGATATCAAAATCATGCTATATATATACTGCTATAACACATCTGTAAGAGATCACTGTCTGTACATGGTACGTTTATTAATGTAATATGACCCAAAACAGTGTTTTTAGTGTTGTTTTTGTACGCGCTATTCCCGAAAACGGCTAATCAAATTTAATTTAAATTTAGTTTTGACTTATGTATATATTTTGGTACCTTCCTTCAACATTTCGTGTTTGCTTTTATATAAATCATTTGATAAAAAAAAAAACACGTCAGTTTTTAAATATTTAGTTCGACAAAGTTACTCTTTTTTTATCATTTCGCTTAAATGTTAGCTTTCAATGTACAGATGTTGTCTTAAAAGTCATAATATTATTAGATCAGAGACAAGTAAATAACATAGTATAACTCAAGCGGGCGAAGCCGCGGTAGGGTCGTTAGTTATACAATATTTCTATAAAATTTTGTTACTATTGGTATAAAATATCAATGAATTTTCACTGATAGGTTAAATGTTCATTTAAAAAAAAATGTATAATATAGTAAGTGATATGTTATTTATAATAGAAATACATGAATTGAATTAACCTTAACAACTAGTTAACAATTAACTGTTCTACAAACAAAACTAATATCGTGTTTAATATTAAATTGTTTTAGTTAAAAAGGTCTAACTTAGTATTTTTATTTTTTTATTTTATTTTTTGTATCCCAAGCATGGCAGGGTAGGCAGAGGGAACCTGAGAACCTAATGTTAAGACACCCCGTTCCGTTCCTCACTTTCCGCCGAGTTTAAGGCATTGCATGTTGAAGCGGAATTTATCGCCGCACTTTGCCTTGTTACCAGAGCGAATAAATTAAAACATTAAATAATTCACACATGGCAAGGTAGGCAGAGGGAACTTGGTAACATAGTGTTAAGACACGGAAGTGGAATTTCCGTTCTCCACTTTCCGCCGAATTTCAGGCATTAAGTGTTGACTGGAGGATCCCAATACAAAAAAAAGTTGATTATCAGTTTACTCCACTTTAGGTCTTGACCTTCATAATAAAAACTATATATATATATATAAATATATATATATATTTATATATATATATATATATTATATATATATATATATATATATATATATATATATATATATATATATATATATATATATATATATATATATATATATATATATATATATATATATATATATATATATATATATATATATATATATATATATATATATATATATATATATATATATATATATATATATATATATATATATATATATATATATATATATATATATATATATATATATATATATATATATATATATGAATAATCACCTACATATACATTATGTGTTTATGAATAATTTATAATATATATGTTATTGTTTATTTTTTTTTAATGCGGCGTTTAATTACGCTACTTAAAATATATCGAATGCCTAGAAAAATAGATAGAGCGTGGGAGATTGTCTTAATGGCAGATTCGGTTTATATATATAAAAAGGCGAATTTTTCAAGTTCCTTACGTTTGATCTACTGTGTACAATTATTATGAGTTAGATATTATAGTTTATATGAATATGCCTGTCGTGGTGCAGCAGCACAAGCGTGTAACTGTATCTGGCAGACTCTGGGTTCGATACCCAGTCGAGGAAATGAAATTAAAATTAAATATTTTCTGTTTTAAATATTTAATATTTTCATTTCGCTCTGGTAGAAGGCAAAACGCGGCGTTTAGTTCCGCAACTCAACACACCATGCCTCAAAGTCGGCGGAAAGTGGGAAACGGAAATGGAACAGAGTATCTTAATATTAGGTTCCCAAGTTCCCTCTGCCTACCCTGCCTTATGCGGGATACAGCGTGAAGTCAGTGACTATCAACTCATTTAAATCATTAATTAATTCTTAATAATTTAAGAATTCGGCAGAAACTGGGAAACGGAGTGTTTTTATTCTAGATAACCAAGAACCCTCTGCACTTTGCGGGATACAGCGTGAAGCTAGGTAATTAGATAAATCAATTTCATCGTATTGATTGAATTATCGATAATACCTTCGCTATCGTAATCTTTTGAAGGCTCTCTTCAGAAAAAAAATATACTATAGTAGTATTAAAAAAGTAACATCAACCCTAGAATAGAATAGAAAACATGTGACTCGAGTTTAAAGTGAAAACTGAAAAATATGTACTCAGTATGATATTGAAATTTATTCTTTTGTTTTAGATATATTTGCTGACAATTTATGTAGGAACAATATAGTATAAAGCCCCAGGTTCGATAACTCCTCAAGATTAAACGGTGTTGTGGTGTAGAAGCACGTACACGACTGGTAGCAGGGTTTTCGGTTCGATTCCCGTCGGTTTTTGTTGCTTTTTATCATGTTACGGTGTCCACATTAACGTTCGTCCGTAAGGCAAAGGTTAAAGGTTGTTCTTTGAAAATGCATTTACGCAGAACAAACTGGCCTTACGGACGAACGTTAATGTGGACACCGTATCGTGATACCAATTTTAAATGAAACACTTTTAACCGGAACCGGAGAACAAAAGTAAACTAGTAACAGAAGTAAGTAAATACTAAACTTAAATTTAAAAAGCGTATAAAAAATTTAATTTGAAAACCGTTCAAGCGCTCTGACCAACTAAGCCATTCGTTCTCACCAAGCTACGTCGAAATTCTTATACGCTTAATAGAACTTATTTATGTTGTTATCGTCTCTGTAGGAAAATTTTTACAAATTTCCGCTACCCAAAGACAACTCGTAATTATCATTGAAATAAGAGAATACTATTTATTTAATATTTTTACATTTTTTTAAAATGTCTTAAATTTAAGTTTATTAGTTTCTCTCCTAAGTGTGGACACTTTAAAAAATAGTAAAAAAATATAAGTAAGTAATTTTCCACGTCAGTCACAAATTTACAGTCAGTCACGTCACATTATATATTTTTTTAACTGCGAAAGTTGTAGACGTAAGCCTTGAGAGTCAATGGTGAAACCGATGAATACCGTAGAAATAAAAGGATCCATGGCTTCACCATTCAAGAGTACATTGACTTTAACAATTTTGTGTTCTGTGTACTTATAACTATACATTTAGTTTTGTTTTCAGCCTCAAGCTTTATTCCGCAAAATAAAAATCTGCCTACCCTGGGCAGAGGAAACTTGGAAAGCTGGTGTAAAGATACTACGTTCGCTTTAGGACACTTCCGTTTCCCACTTTCCACCTATATTTGGGGTATTCCATGCTAATTGAAACAACTCAACTCCAAAACTTGGCATTGAGTTAATTATTACCAGAGCGAAAAAATGAAAATAATTAATATTTAATTCTTCGAGAACCGAACGTTAACAGACGCACGCTTATGCCTCATTCAATAAATTATTAGCACTACTCACTCACTCACTCAGCTTCACGCTCTATCCCGCACATGGCAGGGTAGACAGAGAAACTAGGGAACCTAGTGTTAAGACACTCCATTCCACTCCCGTTCCCCACTATTTTAGTTTTAATTAGCACTACAATATATAGAATCCGTATTATTTTCTCCGCCCGTCATTCACGCCGTCACATTAATGGTAATCGAACAATAGAGAGCTAGTAAAGGGCGATCGTGTGACGGTCGTAGAGTAGTTTAGTATAGAAGTGAATATTTTTTGTTTATTTAATTGAAATAAAACAGAAAATTATCAAGTTTTTTTATATATATTTTTAATTAAACAATGTTGACTGGATTAATCCATCCAGTGGCCATGAACTCTACAATGAATATATTATCCCTCTCTCTGTTTGTTTGTCAATCTTTTTGACAAGGCCATATATCGCAAGATCTTGAAGTAACATCAAGCTGAAATTAATATAAAATATCCTGTCATTGCGCATCGGTACTAGCGTGTGACTGTAACCGATTGGTTGTGGGTTTGATCCCCACTCGAGGAAATGAAATATTTAATATTTTCAATTTAAACAGCTCTTTAACCAGCAAAAACGCGCTTTAACCAGCAAAAAAAAATGCCTCTAATTCGGTGGAAAGTGGGGAACAGTGGATCGTAGTGTCTTAACACTAGGTTCCCAAGTTCCCTCTGCCTACCCTGCCACGTGCGGGATACAGCGTGAAGCTGTGTATAAATCAAGTCTATCAATATGACAATGTATTCCGCTCATACGTTTTCCACTTTCCATCAAATTTAAGGGCGTTGCGCTTTCAATTGTGAAACATAATTACCGTTCAATATTTTATCAAAGACAGACCAAGTCTACAGTAATCTGCAATACAGAAAAAAAGCACTTAGACAACGTAAACAAAACATACCAGGGTTTATGTCATCATTCTGTAGGGTATTTTACGTGGAATAACTAAAATTTGGCAAAAAAAATATCAATTTCCAGAATAAATCCAGGAAATATATAAAAAATGTAGTCTTATAATGATATTACAAAGAAAAAATATTACATTTGTAATTAATTGTAGATCCTTTAAATATGATGGTGTCTCTGTATTTGACATATCTGTAACGGGTAATGTGTACTCACTGTCACGGCTTGTCAGCGCGCCAACCTCTAACAGTATGTTTGGAGAATATTCTTTAGAAACTTATATATTTTTTCCATCAAAAAGGTTCCCAAGTTCCCTATATACCCTTCCATGTGGTAAGCTAAAACAACAAAATAAAATCGATATATTTGAGGCCTATTGTAGTGCAAAGGCACAAGCTGGCGAGTGCAAAGGTCGTTGGTTCAATTCTAGTCGAGAGAATAAAATATTTTCATTGTTGGAACTAATCAAAATGTTGCGTTAAGTTCCGCCGCTTCATATGTAAAGTCTTAAGAATCCGACGGAAAATCTTAAACAGAACGGTGTGTGTAAAATGAAAGACATTTAGTGAGAATTGGAGCGTCTTAACGTTGTGTTACTTGGTTTCCCTGCCTCACATATAGAGTCCGTCATATACGCGTTATTCTGAAAGTTAATTTTTTGCCAAATTTATATATTTAATTTAAATAATAAAACCAGTATTAAACGCTTATAAATAAAGCTAACGTTGAGCACAACGAGCAACGCCTCGAGAATTCGTCGGAAAATGGGAAAAAATGTCTGAACTCAAGGTTACCAGGTTCCCTCTGCTTTATTAAATAGGCATTATTATATTTCACATTATTTAAAACTCATATATTTCTCTATTAATTAATAACATGTTTTCTAGCGTTAAGTCTGCATTTTGTTAATATTTTATAATTTTAAATGAAACACTTTTAACCGGATTAATCGGGTATATTGTTTGTTAAACATGTTTTTTGGAAACCCGACGTTTCGAACACTTTACAGTAGTCCGTGGTCACGGGTGGTGGACGGACTGAGGTGGCATTTGTCTGTCATTTGATATAATTATTATATCAAACTACCGCCAACGATTCCTTAATTGCCTCGGGTACTGCCCTGGTTTCTTGCAGAATGAGCTAACTGTATCTGGTCCTCTAGTGTGGTGTACTTGAGACTTTAAATTTTTTAAGAGTGGGTCCCAGGTGGTAGAAAGTTTCCAACAATCTTCTCTATTTGAGGAGATGGCTCTTAGCTCTGCACCATGTCTACCTAGCATATATAAGCGGTACGTAGATGACACCTTCACAATTATACCTACGGACTATGTAATTTATATATTCTTAGACCAATTTTAATTTATATATTCTTAGACCACCTTTATTCTATTAATAATAATATTAAGTTTACAATGGAATTACAGGCAAATAATCCTTTAGCTTTGCTTGATGTTTTAGTAATAAAGAATTCTAATGGCACAACAGGCCACACAGTATATAGGAAACCCACACACACCAATAGATATCTCAATGGTGAATCTCATCACCACCCTACACAGTTATCTACCGTTGGCAAATCTTTGTTTCAGAGAGCCCACCACCTCTGCGATGCTGAACACCTAGGGGACGAGCTTCGACAGGTGAAGACTGCTCTTCATCAGAACAAGCTGCCAGTTCCCCGCCAGCGTTGTCAGAAGACCAACAAGCCACCCACAGTTGAGAGGCAACCGGCACTTTTACCATATGTGAAGGGTGTTACAGACAGGATCGGCAAGATCTTAAGAAGAGCTTCTATTAAAACTATATTCAAGCCTAACAAGAAAGTGAGCCTATTCTTAAGACCAGTGAAGAGTAATATTCCTTTGCAGTGTGCAGGTGTATACAAACTTGATTGTGACTGTGGCTTATCATACAGATGTCAAACAAAGAGAAGCATTGGTGTTAGGGTGAAGGAACACATCTCCGATGTCAAGAATGGGTATGTATCGAAGTCAGCTGTGTGTGAGCATACATCGAACAAATCCAACCACTACATCAGGTTTGATAAACCCCACATACTCGCTAGGGAGAATAGATATATCCCTAGAATGATCCGCGAGGCTATTGAAATACAAAAACATCCTAATTTCAATAGAGAAGGAATAGTCAAAGTTTTTATAATGTTACACTAGATTCTTACATATTCCGTCTTCATTTAGGGGCTTTAAAGCATTATGCTTTATCCGTTAAGAGCAGCAGCAAGCTGATGGACACATCCAATTTCCTCTCGGCTTAATATATGCAGCCCAAGTTAGAGGATTTATGACGCGCTATTTTCCAGTGTGAGAAGAATTAGAATCTAAAACCGTCACGTTTATAGCCACACCCATGGGCAAACTCGACCGGATCATTACCATTCCTGGTATTTAGAACCGGCGTTCAGTAGTAGCTTTGACTACTGCGTTTTGCATTGGCTAATTCTGGACCCCGGTGCCCATTCACCTCAAAGGCCGGCAATGCACCTCCTGGTGTAACACGGGACCGTGGACGGCGGTAGTCTTTGGAAACTTTCAACCACCTGGGACCCACTCTTAAAAAAATTAAAGTCTCAAGTACACCACACTAGAGGACCAGATACAGTTAGCTCATTCTGCAAGAATCCAGGGCAGTACGCGAGGCAATTAAGGAATCGTTGGCGGTAGTTTGATATAATAATTATATCAAATGACAGACAAATGCCACCTCAGTCTACCCGTGACCACGGACTACTGTAAAGTGTTCGAAACGTCGGGTTTCCAAAAAACATGTTTAACAAACAATATACGCGATTAATCCGGTTAAAAGTGTTTCATTTAAAATGTGTAACAATCGCGAAAATGAAAGACATTATTTCATAATTTGTGCAATAAAGGATTTTTTTTACTACCACGCTGTATCCATGTCAAAGAAGGCAAAGGGAACTTAGAAACCCTAATATCAAGAGAAATACCGTTCCGTTCTTCTTTTTGCCGATTTTGAGGCATTGCGTGTTGAGTGGCAGAAATCAACGACGGCTTTACCTTTACCATTGCCGCCGTTACCAGTTTGGAAATGTTTTATGTGTTTTTCAGCTTGTCATGGCAGGGTAGGCAAAGGGAACTTGTGTTGGGTACCAGAGGGAACCTAGCGTTAAGACACTCTGTTCCTCTTCTGTTACCCCAGAATAAAATCTTCACGTTACTTAATGCATACTCTGTGTGTGTGTAATCAGAAAAGCTTACTTAACTCTATTATAGTCTATTTTTTTTCTCCTTTAATTATATAAATTAAATTTTAACTGGTGGAACTCAACGCCGCATAATACATCTATATAACTGCACCTAAAGCTTAATAAGTAAAGCTTTTGGCAATACGCCAAACACAATATTAGATCTTAGACTACATTATCATCATACGGTACTATAATTTATAACAATTGAAATTTATATGCTCGTTATTTTATATATTTCATATAAAGTTTACGCTGTATTCCGCATATTGTGGGGCAAGATCTAGAGAACCTTGTGTTAAGACACTCTGTTTTGTCAGGAAATCCTATATTTGAGACACCTAAAATGTTGAGTGGCAGAATCAATTTCGCTTTCTGCCTGGTTACTAGAGCGAAGACTACAAAATCTTATTTAATTTCCTTGAGTAAGAATCGTACCCATTATGTGTCTCGTATACATACAGTCGTACGCGTGTGCCTCTGCGTCTCGACGGTCCTAAAAAGACATAAAATTGAAGGTTTGTTTATATTTAATTTGCTATGTTCTTTCTAATAGTATAAGTTACATAGTTGGGTTCCGATACCCAAAGAGTACTGTGGAATACGGTGTGTCTTTACCATAGGTTTCTACTGCCTTTCACGTTACAATTTTCTGCATAGCGTTAAAGCTCAGCACTGTTTCCCAAACGGCAGGATGGGTGGACTGACTCCTGCGGATTGGTGTCCCTCAAGGAGCAATTTTAGGGCCTCTTTTATTTTTTATTTATATTGATCTCCCCTTTTATGATAAGAATTTGTGTTATGTACCAGTTGCTGTTTATATTTGTTTACTTTTCAAGGAATTGACGAAGTGAACAACTGTCCTGTACCAAATACTTCACTTGTTTATGATTAAAAATTTAGTAATAAATGCACAGAAAAATAAATGTATAGAATTTACTGTTACTAATACCGCGTTACTCTTGTTACTAAACCTAGACTTGAAACTTCAACTAGGCTCCCATCTGTCTTCTTCTGCAAGTAGACTGAGTTAGAGAAGTGAAGCAGCTTACAGATGCCGATACTGCTCGATTAGTTTATTCTAGTTATTTTCATAGCATCTTGTCCTATGGAATATCACTTTGGGGCACTGCTACAGATATCGAATCTATTTTCTTTGCTCCAAAAAGATAATCTCTGATCAAAAAATATATTTGGCAAGATCACAAAAAGAACATTGTTATACACGACAATAATACAATACATAAAAACAGGCTAATCATTCCTGATATAACGTATCCGTAAAGTTACTAGATCTTTTACCATGCCAAGTGTACCATACACTTATATATAATAAAATAACTCAAGTGATTTATGACTTTCCGAATCAACAATTTAAAAAAAAAAAAAAAAAGCAAAAGCATGATACTCAATCGAAGATCACTATAATGATAATAGTACGTGGCATTAAATGTTGCTGATGCTTGCTCAGAAAGCTAATTATTATTTTTATACATATACTGTTAAATAAATTTTGAAAAGAGCAACTGTTGAGTTTTATACCAGGTCTTCTCTGCAGACCCACCTTCCTTACCAGTTGCAGCTTTCTATAGGGCTGACACTATAAACATTTCTATGTAATTTGAAAAGCCTATTAGAATAAAGAATATTTTCACTATATCAAAGGCGGGCAGAGTCGTAATTGGATCTTTAACTTGACTCAAAATTAAATTCAGTTAGTATTTAATTATAATTAACAGGCTGCGGTTATATAACATGTTATAAACATAACCGTTACATGTAACGAGCCTATACGGCGTGTGATTGACCTAGTAACATAGTTTAGATACAGTTTTAAATAAATTAACTGTATCTTTTATATTTACACTCTGTATCTCGCATTTGAATGGTTTTATAAGAACCGTAATGGTAACCATTCATAGCGCCTGGAACAATGCCAATCAATATGCTTCACGCTGTATCCCGCAAATGGGTAGATAGAGGGAACCTGAGAACGTTGTGTTAAGACACTCTGTTCCGTTACCCACTTTCTGCGAAATTTGAGGCATTGCGCGTTGAGTGGCGGAACTCAACGCTGTGCTTATGAACACGCATGTCTTAAATATAAAGCGATGCCTGAAGAACTAAATGTCTGAACACTAGGTTACTTATTTTGTTTAGCTTCGCAGTTTATCCCGACATAGTAGTGTAGTCATAGGGTACCTAATACTAGAACACTCCATGTCCCAAACACCGCGCAATTCTCAGAAAATTACGTATTGAGTAAAGGAACTGAACGCCGCGCCACCAGAGGGAGGAATACAAAATTAAATATTTCAATATCCCAAATCAAAAATCGAACCCACGACCTCACCGTTCACAGTTTCAACAACGGTTTATTGTTATTGTTATTAATATTAACTAATTTTGTACCATACTATTATGTATATATATTATGTACGTTTAATAGAATCTTATAGAACGGCTTAGAGCCGACATAACCGTTAGCTGTAACGATATAGCCCACTATGATATGCTTAGCCGTGTTGTTAGTTAAATTTTAAAATATATGCTTAGTTTAATTAATTAGAGTGTAAAGGTAGTGATTAGTCACTACTTTTAACTGACGCAGAAAAGGAGTGTTATGGGTTTGATCTGTCTATTTGGGTGTCTATCTGTAGCTCCTGTTAGTTTTTGTTAATAAAAAACATTGTACATTGTGGTGAGACTTGGAATAGGATTAGCAGTTTAAATTTTACACGCACTTTGCCAATGTAAGGTAGTGATTGGATTTGGTGGAGGGTATGTCTTCATTTTAAATGATATTTGCAAATTACAATTTTCCACCTTCACACTGTATCCCGGATACGTCAAGGCAGAGGGAACTTGGGAACATAGAGTTAAAACACTACGTTTCGTTTCCCACTTAGCACCTATTTCCGGAAGCATTGCGTTATAAGTGGCGAAACTCAACGCCGCGTTTATAATTGTCCTGTGTGGATTCTCAAACCCACAACCTCTCCCGTTAACAGTCAAATGCTCGCGCCTCTGCAGCATGACTGACTTTAATTTTTAACTGATTAAAAATACAAAAGTTCAATATACATTGGTATAGGTTAGCATCTGCAATAATTTCTAGATATCGAGTTAACAAAACGAAATATAAAATGTACGAAAAGGTTTTCCCAAACGACAAGTGCATTGTCGTTATATTTGTAACATGAATACTATTGTGAATTCCATTGTAAAGCATTTAAAATGTATTTTGTATAGAGTAAGTTTTTTTTTTTTATTTACACTATACTTCGCTCTTGGCGGGATAGGGGCAAAGGGAACTTGGGAACCTAATGAACCTTCCGTTCATTTTCCTCTTTTCTACCAAATTCAAGGCTTTTTTTTATTAGTGGGGAACTCAACACCGCGTTATGTCTTGTTACCAGAGCCAAGAAATTAAAATGTACTCACGATTCACGCTGTATCCCGCTCATGGCATTGTAGGCAGAGGAAACTTGGGAACCTAGTATAACAACACTTTGTTCAATTCCTCACTTTACGCTGTATTTGAGGTATTTCGTGTTGTTGAATGGCGAAACTCAACGCTGCGCTTTGCTTTGTTACCAGAATTGAGAAATGAAAACTAAATATTGAATTTCAAAAATTTCCTAGAGATCGAACCCACAACCTGAAACGTTTACAGTCGCCCGCTTGTACGACAGGCGTCAAAATTGTTATGGAATATTTCGATGGAAGTTACGATAGTAAAATATTAAAATTTTGTATATTTTCAATCACTTTAAGTGCATTGCATAAGATGGGGACACAATTCAATGTACTAAATAAACTGGGGACAGTCTCGACGCAGGGGCGCAAGCGATATGAGACAGGTTGCGCGGTCGATTCCTAGTTGCGTAAATGTAATGCTTAATATATCAATTCTTCGGTTAGGCAACGAGGCAAAGCGCGGCGTTGAATTCCGCCACTGAACACGGAAGCGAGAATCCGGCAGAAAATTGCGAAAGAAAATATGTACTTGGCAACGGAGTGTCCGAACATTAGGATATATACGTACTATACTAGTATGAATATAAATTTTAGGTGACATAAAAGATATAGCTTTCACGTTCAGCTGATCATTTTACATCCTTACAGCTAAGTAAACACCATTTGGCCATATTAACAGCGATATAACTTGTATATCAATTATCATTACTGAGGTGGCGCGACACCATCTTGTAACTCACTACTATAATGAGGTAATAATATTATACATACATACATAAGACTTGGGTTGTCTTTGCCATAATGCAGTATTCCGCATATAGCAAGTTAGGCAGAGGGACCCTGGGAACCTAATGTCAAAACACTAGGTTGGGTAATGGAACCTAATGTCAAAATCTAGGTTGAGGCCTGTAGTGGCGCAGCGGCACAAGCGTGTGACTGTAATCGACATGTTGTGGGTTCGATCTTCACTCGAGGGAATGAAATATTTAATATTTTCAATTTAAATATTTAATGTTTTCTTTTGTTAGCTCTGGTACAAGGCAAAAAGCGGCGTTGAGTTCCGCTACTCAATACGTAGTGCGTCAAATTCGGCGGAAAGTGGGGAACGGAGTGTCTGAATACTAGGTTACTTCTGCCTACCAAAGTTCCCCCTGCCTACCCTGCCGCTGTAGCGTGAAGCTGAGTTAGAGTAGAGTGGGTAATGACATTTTCGTTCACTAACTTCCGTCGAATTTGAGCCATTGTTTGCTAAGTGGGGAAACTCTATGCCACGCTTTGCCTTGTTACCAGAGCGAAGAAATGAAATTATTTATATAATTTACTCTAAGTGAGAATTGAACCCACAACGTACTGTCGTATTTAAATCCACACACATTTGCTACGATAGGCTTCAATTTTTTCTACTTTATTTACACTACTATAAAATAAAAAATATACCACATTATAACTTTGAAAATATCAAAACCACTACGGTAAAAGTTACTCAAGAAAAAGTCAATAGTTATATTTTTTCACTTTCCTCGGTGTCAAGATGTTGGTAACTTATCAGACCCGACTCCTGTTGTTTTTACTATATAATCGTGTTACCATAATTTTCACGTTCGTAGGACAGTTTTTTTCTTAACCCTTGACAAAGGGATTTTAAAACATAATTTGTGGCATTAGAGCTTTTGAATAAATGAACTTAGTACTTTACCATACTTAATAATAAATTAATTTAAGTTTAGTTTTTTAATTGAAAGCTTCGCTATATTTTTTTGCAATTTCACACTGTATAGTCATATATATACTCACATAGCAGGGTAGGTGGAGGGTACTTAGAACCCGTTTTGTTCCAGAGTTTCCACCAGAATCGAGGCATTGTGCATTTAGTGGCGCTTTTCTTTGTAACCAGAGTGAAGAAATGAAACCATTAAATGTTTAATTTGAAATTATTAAATACTTCATTTCTTAGTGCGGGAATTGAACCCACTTCTTACGTCACGTTTATAGTCACACGCTGGCACAACAGGCTTCATAAGTTCTTAGCTGTATTTAACGAAAATCAGATCGCCACTTAACACGTTAATGTTTTCATTTATTTGCTACTCAAATTACGTGGAAAGTTGGTAACAGAATTGTTTTAACGGTAACAGAGTGTCTTTACAACAGGTTCCCAACCCTCTGCTAAACCCAGCCAGCTTGAAACTGAAAATAAAAACTATCATAGTCCCCCTACTCCGCGAGTAACATCAATCAATGTGTAATGACGTCACAGGTCCCAACTAACGATCGCTCACTAACTATGGTTTTGGCGTTAAGTGTCTTTAGTATAAATGATTTAGTTCAACATAATATTACAAATTTGGTATGGGAAAGTGAAGTTTGTTCAAATGTTTGGATGACAGAGATATTATGGATCATTATATGATTATTATGGATCATTGGATGATAGATCATTCATGACTGGATCATCTAACAATCAGCAGTTAAGTTAAATAATTAATAAAGTAGGAAATAATTAATAAAGTAGGAGGCCTGTCGTGGCGCTGCGGCACAAGAGTGTGACTGTAACCGACTGGTTCTGGGTTCGATCCCCAGTCGAGGAAATGAAATATTTAATATTTTCAATTTGAATATTTAATGTTTCATTTCTTCGCTCTGGTAATAAGGCAAAGCGCGGCGTTGAGTTCCGCCACTCAACACGCAATGCCTCAAATTCGGCGGAAAGTGGGGAACGGAAGTGGAACGGAGTGTCATAACACTAGGTTTCACTTCCGTTCCCTCTGCCTACCCTGCCTAGTGCGGGATACAGCGTGAAGCTGATAAAAAAAATAAAAAAAAAAAAAAAAAAAAAAGTAGGAAAAAATTTAAAAATCATTCATCAAATAAAATTTTAAAAAAAATGTAATAACTATTCATAAATAAATAAAGTAGAAAAAAATATTAAAAAATCATTCTCTTAGTTAAAATAAACAAAAGTTACTAAGTGTTTACGAGTTGCTTTAGGTACGTCTAGAATATGAGAAGAATCGGGAGCGATGTGTGTTAGATTATCAGGTCAACTAGGTACCCATATTTCCTCCGCCTTCACCGCTGTGTGTAGAATACAACGTGAAATAAAAAGAAATCGATGGAAACGGTAGAAATTGACTACCTTTATTTTTTATAGAAAAAACGAGACAAACGAGCGTACGGGTCACCTGATGGTGAGTGATCACCGTCGTCCACGGCCCCCTGTAACACCAGCGGCGCTACAAGTGCGTCGGCGGTTTTAAGGTGAAGTTACTCATAACATGGAAATATTGCTGCGGGTAAGCTACGAAATTCCTACGGATTAAGATAAATTTTCAACCTACTAACACATTTTATTCAGTCATAAAATTCTCTCTTTCATTCTGTACAGTATTATAGGATACAGAGCGCTGCGTTAAGCACTGTGGTACTAGTGAACCAAGATTGGCTAGACACTCTTGGAAGAGATCTCGCCTGAACGCAGTATCGAATTCACCGGAGGTTGGTCACGTAAATATCATGAGAAGAACTTGGAGGATATGTATAAAGAGGTTGACGACATCGGACGAGACCAAAGACGTAAGTAGAAACTGTTGCATTTAGCACTCCTATATATCTAGTTACGTTGACAAAAAAAACAATAAAGCTAGAAAAATACACCTCGTGATGATCGAACCTGCACCTACGCGTTTTCATCCAAACACTGATTCACTGGGTCTTTTTGCATGTTTATTTGTTACGCATAATTGAAATACCATCGATCATTTGATGAATCGGGCAAAAGGTAAAGTTAGATGTGATACTTGAAAAGGGGCGTTGGGTTCAGCCACTTAACATGCAATGCTCTTAATTCAGCGGAAACTGGGGAACGGATCGGAGTACCTTAACACTAGGTTTCCTTGTTTCCTCCGCCTACCCTACCACGTGTGGGATACAGCAAAAGCCAAAAAATAATATTAATAATATTCAACAACTGTCGTTAAGTAAGCTGTACAAACGTGACGATTATAATTTCTCTTTCCACATTATTATTAATTATATTATTATACTTTTTTAGTATCACGCTGTGTCCCGCACATGGCAGTGCAGGCAGAAGGAACTTGGGAACCTAATGTTAAGACACTCCAGTCCATTCCCCACATTCTGTGATTTGCTGAGCCTTGTTAACGAAGATGAAAAGAAACGTGGGGATCGAACTCACAACCAGTACGTTTACAGTCACAGCCTTGTGTCCAAGCGCCACGACAAGCCTCTTTTTTAAAAAAAATAAGCTTTATCACCGAAAGCGTTCGCCATTTTAGCGGTTATTTACAAATTTAAAAGCACACAGTGAGTGACGTCACAATAGATTGATGACGTCATTACGACAGATGACCACTTTGCTAAATTAAAAAAGTTTAAAAAAGGACTCACTGCGCTAAATAGTCTTGGAATTTTCTTTTTAATTTGGTCCTTTTTACTTATATATATTGGGGCCTCATTTTTTTGTTGTAAGGCGTTTTTTTTTTGGTCTCTGGTTTTTATGGCTTCCTGTCTTGTCCAACTTATTTGCAAAATTAAACAACGCGATTAGTCTTCTTGAGGCCTGTCGTGGCGCAGCGGTACAAGCGTGTGACTGTAACCGACAGGTTGTGGGTTTAGTCCGCAGTCACAAATATTTTCAATTTAAATATTTAATGTTTTCATTTCTTCGCTCTGGTACAAGGCAAAACGCAACGTTGAATTCCACCACTCAACACGCAATGCCTCAAAATCGGCGAAAAGTGGGGAACGGAGGTGGAATGGAGTGTCTTAACACTAGGTTCCCAAGATCCCTCTGCCTACTCTGCCATGTGCGGGATACAGCGTGAAGCTGAGTGAGTCAGTGAATGATTAATCTACTATAGCAAGGAATCGAGGATACAGCGTGAAACTATTACAAAAAAAACAAAACAAATAACATATCACTGCAGTAACGAGACAAAAATGAAAAAACTGACTACAAACGAATAAATAAAATTATATTTAAAACGTACCAAAATTTGCATAGTTTATATAAGAACCAAAGGAAATATGTTAATTCATTGAATTATTCAAGCCGATATTCGTATCTACACTGTTGGTTGAGATTCTTTTCGCGGGAACTATTGCGGACGCCACTATAGAAAATTCCCTTGACGAGCAACACTTTGAGCATGGTGGAATGGACGTGACACTTCTTTTAGTATTATATATATATATAAATATATATATATATATATATATATACATATATATATATATATATATATATATATATATATATATATATATATATACTTATAATCTTTTTCTTTTTTTTTGCTTCATGCTGTATCCCGCACGAGGCAGGGGTAGGCAGTGGAAACCCGGGAATCTGGTGTTAATACACTCCGTTCCACTTCCGTTCCCCACTTTCCGCCGAATTTGAGGCATTGTGCGTTGAGCGGCGGAACTTAACGCCGCGCTTTGCCATATTACCACTTATAATCAAATTACCGAAATACATAATATTAACATTAGAAATAACCTATAATAACTCGAAAAACGAATGAAATGGCTGTTGTAGCAAATTTTAATATATATTATTCATATATTTTTTTAAAAAGAAAAGAAGAAGTCCGGCTCCGTTTCTTGCGCCGGGTCTTCTCAGTTGTGAGGGCAATAAACGAAATAACTTTTTTTTTATGGAAAAGACGGCAAACGAGCGTACGGGTCACCTGGTGGTAAGTGATCACCGTCGCGCACGGCCCCGAGTCACTCCTAAGGAGCTACAGGAGCGTTGCCGTCCTTTAAATTGGAAGGGCACCGGGGCCCGGCATTACCTAATGCGAAACGCAGTGGCCAAAGCCACTACTTAACGCTGGTCTTAAGTGCCAGGGGTGGTAATAATCTGGCCGAGTCTGCCCATGCGTGTGGCCATTACTGGCAACGTGACTCTACCACACGCACTTTAGTCGCCTCTTACGACACCATCAGTACCAGGGTGATCGTATTCTAAGCCAGAGTCACACGGCACAAACCTTCTTATGTTTGTAACTTCTAATTTTACTAATCTACTCAGCTTCACGCTATATCCCGCACATGGCAGGGTAGGCAGAGGGAACTTGGGAACGTAATGTTAAGGCACTGCTCTGTTATTATATTTATTTTGGGTAAATATTTTTCAATTTTGGTCAAATTAAACACATTGTGCACAATTTTGTAACTGTACTGTACGCGACAAGTTGTGGGTGGGTTCGACTCTTACTTGATGAAATGAAATATTTAACAATTTTATTTCCTAGCTTTGGTGACGTGACAACGCGCAAAATATATCAAGATCAGCGGAAAGAGAAAAATAAATTTCCTAATGAGAATGATATATCTTAATACTACTTTCCTAAATATAGAGGGTATTAGGCCTATTCTTAATATGGAGAACAGCGTGAAGCACAAAAAAAAACGTCCATCTATCAAATACCGCATCCATTTTCATTCATTTCCTACCTCCAAGTGTACCGCCCAACCTTAAAAACCATTCATTAAGTCCGCAACAGTTTAATTCCGAGTCCAAACTTAATGAGTCGTCGTCTAGCGATTTTTAATTTTATACTCCCGTTTCATTTAGTTTATTTATTTTACGTTTTTTTTTTTCTTTTACCCACCTTTATTATATAAGCTCGTTTGTTAAAGGTAATTGTATTAAGTAAGAAATAAGAAATAAGTTAAGAAGGTGCTTTGGGGTGGTTGCCTTAGTTGATAAATACAGCGTCAACTTCCGCTAGTTAGATGCAATGTTTTGAATTTTAATATTTAACAGTCACACTGATCAAGATGCAGTAAGGCCTGCTATGGCACAACGGCGCAAGCGTGTGACTGTAAGCGGCAGGTTGTGGGTTCGATCTCCACTCGACGAGCTTCACGCTGTATGTCCCGCACATGGCGGGGTAGGGAGAGGGAACTTGGGAATCTAGTGTTAGGACACTCCGTCCCACTTCCTTTCACTTTCCGCCGAATTTTGAGGCATAGTGTGTCGGGTGGCGGAACTCAACACCGCGTTTTGTCTTGTGCCAGAGCGAAGAAATGAAAATATTGAATATTTAAATTGAAAATATTAAATATTTCATTTCCTCGAGTTGGGATCAAACCCACAACCCTTCGGTTACAGTTATCCTTCGGCACTTGTGCCAATGCGCCACAACAGATCTTAAGTTCTCAAGTCTACACCATGTATGCTCTAAGTATAGGAAACTAACATTAGAACATTCTATTGACTACGAACTGCACGATTATGACAGTCGCCTATATTACATAAGTTGGTCTTTTATGGCTAGTTAACAGCGGACATAAAAAGCAGTGTGTTATAATTTGAATTTGTCTGTTTGTCTGTATGTTACACCGTAGCTTTAGAAGTAATAAATCTATGAAAGTCAAGTTTTTTATAACCAGCATCGCGCTGTATCCCGCACATGGCAGGGAAGGCAAAGGGAACTTGGGAACCTAGTGTTAGGACACTCCATTACTCTTCCGTTCCCCACTTTTCTTATGAGCCTTATTCAATGGGGCAGATTGATGCTTTTCGAGAATCCGATAAGCAGTTTAAGAGGTACAAGCACTTAGCCAAGGTGACGTAGTGAATTTATATTTTAGGCCTTTTTACTATTTCTACTACAAATTAAGAAATATAAGCCGTACCACACTATTAATAAAAACTGCAGCGTTAAGTTCCGCCACGTAACACGCAACGTTGAAACATAAACGGCTAGCGTGTAAAGATGTGAAGCGTGAAGTATCTAGTAATTATAAAATGTGAAAATATCCCAACCAAAATAATATATATTTTATCTTTGGAATGTGCCTTTTTGTTCTTAGCCACTTGTCTGAAATTTTACGAAACATGGCTCGATACCACCGCCATGAAAAAGGATTTTGATTTTAGACTTTTTATGAATTGAAGAGCTACAGTGCCATAAACTAACACACAGACAAACAGGTCAAACACGTAACACCTTTCTGAAGAGTTGAGCCATAAAATTACATTTTGTAATATTTTTCCTGTAGTTTGTATAAATTATGAAGAACTTTAATAATATGTATTTTTTTAACATATATTTGATGTAATAAATATTTATGATTTTTTCGAAATATAAAAAAAAATGTTTTTTTCATTAAAAAAAACCATTACTGTAGCCGTATTTATAAGATTGTACCTTATCTAAGATTTTGTGTTAATTTAAGGATTTTTTTTTTCTTTATGGGAAGAGAATTTATAAAAAAATTGAGTGTCTACATCGAACTTGAGTGTCTGAAACACTTAAGTATTTTTTATAAACATACATTTATCATTTTGTATGAAATGAACTACATATACTTACTTACTTACTTACTTACTTACTTACTTACTTACTTACTTACTTACTTACTTACTTACTTACTTACTTAGCTTCACGCTGTATCGCGCACATGGACGCGCTATTGCTTTTTATCAGAAAATATCAAATAATTTATTTCCCCATATAAATTGAACCAAGCGCTGTACCATTGCGCCATAAGGGCTTTCTAAGTAATCTTGTTTGCCAATTTGTTATATAACTAAAATTCAACATTTTCATCGACAGGGGGTGTAACTCAGTGGTAGAGTGTCTGCTTCGCATGCTGAAAGTCCTGGGTTCAAATCCCAGCACCTCCATTTCCAGTTTTGTCTTTTAATCTTTTTTTTTGTATAGTTTATTACATTTTATTGAAATTTTAATACCGTGATATCTTATTTTTTAGTTATTTTTATCTTTTTAGACGCATTTATTTCAGTAATCAACGCACTATCAGAAATTTTTACTGTTTTTACTATGAATTAACAAATGGAAGCCGTTTTGGGTTATATAACTCAGTGTGACTGAATGAATCAATTATTTTATTTCACCACTCTGGTATTAATGGTGCGGTGTTGAGTTCCGCCACTCAAATTTAAAAGGAAAGTGTGTAAAGCTGTCAGTAGGAAATTTAAAATGTAAGAAAATCCCTTAAAGTTTAAATAAATCACTACTTCGCTTTGGCAATGTGCCTTAATATCTTTAGACATTGATCTGAAATTCACCATCATGAGGAACGCTTTTGATTTAAAAAACTGCACTTGATTGGTCATTGGTTAAAGAGCTGGAGTGCCACACAGACAGACAAACAGGTCAAACACATAACACCTCTTGCCAATTATTAATTAATACACTTTAAAGACAATCCGTTGCGTAACTAAACTACGCCGCTCATTGTCTTTTTGCTGATTTATTATTTCAAAATAATAAAATTTTCGAAGTTGGATTCGAACTTAGAACATTCTCCCTTATACTTGAAGCTAAGCTCAAAGTAATATATAATTTAAATCACGTAATTATATATTATTTTTTTCTGTAATTTATATAAATTACCACGCTCTTTAATAATAAATAATATTTGCTTTACAAAATGCATCATTATAGAAACGTTTCCTGGGAACAAAACGAAGACTTGCAACCGCTGCAAAGCTTAACGCTCTCAACCTTGATATAAAGTATGAAAATATATTTTAGCTAAGATTTTTATATTATGAATTATATTTATTTAACTATTGTTATGTCGTCTTTGCCAATGGTAATAGGTTCGATACCGTATGATATGAGTTAATGTTTTCATTTGCGCGGCGTTGAGTTCCGGCACTCAACACGAAATGCCTTAAATTCGGCGGAAAGTGGGGAACGGATCGGAGTGTCTTAACACTAGGTTCTCAAGTTCTTCCCTTCCCTCTGCTTCCCCTGCCATATGCGGGATATAGTGTGAAGCTGATAAAAAAATTAATTATATTTTTTACGGAAACTTAAAAATGTTTTTTTGTATTAAAAAAACCTCAAAAAGTGTCGTCAACTTTATTTATTTCAGAATTGTTTGTTAACGGGAAGTAGAATTTATAGAAATTCACAAACTTAAGTGTCCGAGACACTCAATTACTTTTTATAAATGTACTTATTTTATATAAAATGAACTACATATATAAGTAACTCTCTCTCTCTCTCTCTCTCTCTCTCAGCTTCATGCTGTATTCCGCACGAGGCAGGGTAGGCAGAGGGAACCCGGAAAGCTAGTGTTAAGACACTCCGTTCCACTTCCGTTCCCCACTTTCTGCCGAATTTGAGGCTTTGCGTGTTGAGTGGTGGAACTCAACGCCACTCTTTGCCTTGTTACCAGATGGAAGAAATGAAATATTGAATATTTGATTGGATTGTCATAAAACTAGGTTCCCAAGTTCCTTCTGCCTACTCTCCCAAGGGTTGGATACAGCGTGAAACTGAGAGAAAGACACATTTTTTGTCTTTTAAAGTACGTAACCGTAAATCATTTATTTTCACTTTTAAAAACAATATAAATATTGGCTAAACCCTACTAGAGTAATGTTCTACGTTACTATACTTAAAAATGCAGGCGAAGCCACGGGTGGTATATAAGTATAATGCAGATATACTTTTTTTGCTTCAAAGCTCATATACCAAGGTAACACTCATATACCAAGTTAATCATAACCGGGAACCTTAACAAAATCACGATCCCCATTTTCCACTGAATTCTTCCTGTATCTTCACGTCAACAAACATTGCGCCATAAGGGCTTTCTGAGTAATCTCATCAGTTTACATATTTTTCTGGTTTTATAACTAAAATTCGACAATTGGTACAACAGGGGGTGTAACTCAGTGGTAGAGTGTCTGCTTCGCATGCTGAAAGTCCTGGGTTCAAATCCCAGCACCTCCATTTCCGGTTCTGCTTTTTGTGATTTTTTATCTTTGTACTATATATTTTAACATATTATGTCGAAATTTTAACAACGTGATATCTTTTTTTTAAGGAAACCCTCGAAAATAGCGTGGAGTTGAATGAAATAAAATGAAGCATTTGTTATGAGATAATTATTTATTACTGGTATAGGTATTTCAGGTCATTCGTGGCGCAGCATGTGGGTTGTGGGTTCGATCCCTATCGAGAAAATGGAATATTAATTATTTTCAAATTATTATTTTTTTTTTATGGAAAAGACGGCAAACGAGCGTACGGGTCACCTGATGGTAAGTGATCACCGTCGCCCACAGCCCCGTGTAACTCCAGAGGAGCTACAGGAGCGTTGCCATCCTTTAAGGTGGAAGGGCACCGGGGCCCGGCATTACCTAATGCGAAACGCAGTGGCCAAAGCCACTACTTAACGCCGGTCTTAAATGCCGGGGTGGTAATAATCCGGTCGAGTCTACCCATGCGTGTTGCCATTACTGGCAACGTGAACCTACCACACGCACTTTAGTCGCCTCTTACGACACCAAAAGTACCTGGGTGATCCTATTCTAAGCCGGAATCACACGGACAAAATTTAATTTACATTTCTTCGCTCTGGTAATAAGGCAAAGCGCGGCTTTGAGTCCCGCCACTCAACATGCAATGCCTCAAATTCAGCGGAAAGTGGGGAACGGAAGTGGAACGGAGTGCCTTAACACTAGGTTCCCAAGTTCCTTCTGCCTACCCTTTCATGTGCCAGATACAGTGGGAAGCTGAGGTATAATTAATTATTCAACATAGGATTCGCCCGAGGCTTCGTCCGCTTGGATTACACTATCATTTTACTTTTACTTTCTAATAAAAAAAAATACTTATAAGACAATATATATATATATTGAAAATTAAAATTTTCACCAACTTAAGTTACGTCCGATTTAAAATATTATTAATTATGTCGAATTATATATTTTAAATTGGACGTTACTTTTTTAATTATATAACCGATTTATATAGAACAGCCTCTTCATTTTGATGAAAAGTTACCAAAATATAATAGTGCAAACTACACTTCAATCTGCTCATACAAACGCACAGACAAACAGACGAATCCATAAACATTTTAAGATTTACTATTTTTGGGTCCTTTTACATTAGTAAGAGTCCCCCATAAGATTTTTTTAAAAATCTTCCATGTACATACACCGATCAGTTACAGATTAATTTTAAGTATGTATTGGAAAATATCTTTAGAAAATATATAAACTTTTCTTCGTATCGACTTTTATACGGACCTTGAACTTGCGACTCTTTCTTCTTACTACTCAGCTTCACGCTGTATCCCGCACATGGCAGGGTAGGCAGAGCTAGTGTTTAGACACTCCGTTCCACTAACTTTCCCCACTTATCGCTGAATTTGAGACATTGCGTGTTAAGTAGCGGAACTTAACCCCGCGTTTTGCCTTATACATTATTATTCTTCTTAAATCACTGAAATAGTCGTAAATAATAAAATATTTTTATGAAATTTTTCCAATATATATATATATTACAAGTAAATAAATTTTACGATTAAAATTGCTAATAAATTCTATTAGGTGTATTGGAATAAGAAAACTTTTGTAAGATGTTTGCTCGTTCGTCTAGACTGCTGGAATGATTTGAAAGATTTATTTATATGTACTTTTGCCCTGCTTGGTTTAGCAGCGTGCGACTGTAAACTCGACGAGCTTAAGTTCGATTTCCACATAAGCTTCGTTACCAGAGCTTAGCAGAATAAAACTATGTATGCCGCTTGAGGCAGGGTAGGCAGAGGGAACTTGGGAACCTACTGTTAAGACACTCTATTTCGTTTTCCACTTTTTGCCTAATTTGATTTAATTTAAGACATTGTTAACTAAGTGGCGGAACTCAGTGCCGCGCATTGCTTTGTTACCAGACCAAACAAATGAAAACATTAAATATTTAATTTGAAAACATCAAATATTTCATTTCATCGAGTGGGGATCGAACCCACAACCTGGCGCTTATACACGGCAGTGATAAAATACGATAAGAGTCATAGGTTAAAGTAATTTGTTATGGCGGTATCTAATAATCTTGCTTTATTAATTTAAAATAGACTTTTCATACATTTTTTCTTTATTATTGGCTTGTCATGGCACAGTGGCACAAGCGTGTGACTGTAAATCTGACAGGTTGTGGGTTCGAATCCTACTCAAAGAAATAAAATATTTAATATTTTCAAAAATAAATATTAAATATTTCATTTCTTCACTCTGGTTACAAGATAAAAAGTTCTACCACTCACCACGCAAAATTTCTAAGTTCCCTACTACCTACCCTGCCATATGCGGGATACAGCGTGAAGCTGAGTTTTTCAAATAAAAATTATCCTATGTTCTTGCACATCTGAGAATATTTGTACAAAGTTTCATGATAAACTGTTAATGAATTATAATTTGAAATCGTAACAAACAAACTTACATTCATATATATAATATTAGTATAGGCTACACATAACCTCCTTCCGCTGTGACCCATTTCAATCTTTTCGTACAGTGACGTTCAGGAGACTATTTAAAACGAAAAAAACTAAGTGACACATTATGGAATGAATGAAATTTGGCTGAAGATAGCAATTTTATTATTGGCAAGGCCTACAGTAGTTTTGGCATGTTTTGGCATGTACCAACCACGTTTTTAAGTATTATGGATTCTAAACCTACAAAAAAGGGTTAAAAGTTTAAAAAGCTGTACAGTAACAATTGGACGTGTATAACGCAGTGGTTATTATGTTTATCTATATATGCTGTATTATGAGTTCGATGCTTGCTTGATATTTTTAGCGTTTCAGGGCACAGTATGCGGGATCACAGCATGAGGAAACCTCGTGCTGTGATCCCGTTCTCCACTTTTCATTGTGATAATGCGTGTTAAGTAGCAGCGCTCAACGCCGCTATGCCTCGTTACCATGGCAACGTTGCTGAAAACTTTTTATCTTCAAACGGCTGAACGTATTTCTAATTAAGCCCAAAAACACTTTCCCAATATAAATAGAAACGTCAAAGTTATTATACCCTTTTTGTATTCGTTGGAGGTTATAATTTATGTCGAACCAACTATAAAGGTTAAATAAAATCACTATACATAAAAAAAATATAAGTTAAAACTAAAAATACAGGCGTGTGTCACTATAAACACGTTAGGTTATAATTTCGATACCAACTCGAGAAAATGAAATATTTAATGTTTCCTCACTTTGGTACCAAGGCAAAGCGCAGCGTTGAATTGTTCAACTTGCAACAACAACATGAATTGCATTAGAATTGTATTACCGTTAGGTTCCCAAGTTCCCTCTTTTAGTTCCCTACCCAGCTATGAGAAGCTGAAATAAATAAGCTAAAAATAAAAGTAATCCAACGAAGCCGAGCCCCAAAGGTTTATTTTATCCCGCATATTACATACTAAATAGCGCTTCGTCCTAATACAATTTTGATTGGACAAATGTCTTTAAGATCGGCCCTAAAAATTAAATATTTACATACAAAATGCGTATTTATTACTTTAAGGTTATAAGAAAATAATGAATACCTTGTGGATTAGTGATAATGTTGCCAGAAGGAAGGTGCTTTTTTAAGTGTTCATGCTGAAGCCCGTACGAGAACATAGAAGAGAATGCAAAGGAAACTTTTGAACCAGTGTAAAGATACTATGTGTCCATTAAGAAAATTCCGTTTCCCACTTTTCGTAGAAATAGAGGCATTTAATAAGGCCGTACTGCTAAAACTGCATCGTATAAACGAGACGGTAGTTTATCAATACTCGCTTGATCTATGATTATCTATTTTAATTTCCTCGCTTTGGTAAATTAAAAAAAATGTTGCTGTTGAAATTTGCATATTCTTAATTCTATTAGTTTATTGTTTATATTTGTTTAGTCGAAGTATGAACCATCGTATCGTATCTATGCACTTTTGCCATCTGATAGGTACTTCATTGATCCCTTTACAAAAAAAGTATGAGTATGGAATCTTTGAAGGTGATTTGGACAGCCCCATCGGAGTTAAAATTTTCACTTGCAACAAGTTATCCAAATTTTGATAAAAAAAGTTATCTGTTGGACCAAGATCCGGGGAGTAAAATGGATGACTTAGATATTTCTATCTCTACTTATTTGGTAGCCGTCTGTTGTGCAGTGTGCGATAGATAGCGTAGAACGATTGACCAGCCTCAGTTGTTTAAAGCTAGCTTTTCCATCAAGGTCAGCCAGTTGGTCAGATTAGAGTAAGTTGTAATGAACGACACCGACACTACTCCAAGTCAATTTTTGCTTTGGAGCATGATTTGGCTTGCCAGGGTCCAGCCTTTGCGATGAGCGCTTCTGATTCTTGTAGAGAATTTACTTTTTATCAAAGGTATAGATTCGATTTAAAAACTTTTCATTTTTGAGCCAGTTAAGTAATATAAGGCAAAAGTCCGGTTTGCTTTACTGAATTGATGAGACCGGTACGGCCTTTCAATTCTGCTCCTAATCGGGCTCGGACATAGGTTGCGATTGATCTCCCTCACCATTGCCTTCAATTGTTCAGGTCGAAATTTGCAGAACGAAAATGTTGGAACGCACTGTCAATTTTTTTGCGATATACATATACTTAACGTGTGTAGCCTTTTTTGGAGCATCATGGACCTACGGTGGAACTAGTACTCGTATTTTTTATTTTACTTTTTTTCGTTTTTTTTTCAGCTTCACGCTGTATCCCGCACTAGGCAGGGTAGGCAGAGGGAACGAAAGTGAAACCTAGTGTTATGACACTCCGTTCCACTTCCGTTCCCCACTTTCCGCCGAATTTGAGGCATTGCGTGTTGAGTGTCGGAACTCAACGCCGCGCTTTCCCTTACTACCAGAGCGAAGAAATGAAACATTAAGTATTTAATTGAACATATTAAATATTTCATTTCCTCGACTGGGGATCGAACCCAGAACCTGTCGATTGCAGTCACACTCTTGTGCCGCTGCGCCACGACAGGCCTCAAAATAATGTGATATATCAAATTTTCTGTTTTGTAAACTGAGTGACGCAAACAGAAAAAAAAAACCAATTAATGGCGTAAATCAAACACAAATACATGTGTTAATTGATGTATATTTGAATATGGCATTCCTAATTTGTTTAGCAAGTACGACCAAACGCCAATTTCTTATGTTTGGATCTAATATCTGATTTTTTTAATGTCTTAAATCTTTGGACATTTATCTCATATATCGTACTAGTACAATTATGAAATCTGGCATGCTTAGAGGACATACAATACAAGTACAGAAAAAAGTTCACATGGTGAATATATGCAAATATTTCAAAGGAAAAATAACTAACTTATTTTTTGTGGATCTTTTCATGCGATTTAAATGGATATACCTATAGAATATTTTCCTCCAGAGTATTCCAAATTGTATGTATCCATAAGTGACGACTTATAATATAAATATATATATATATATATATATATATATATATATATATATATATATATATATATATATATATATATATATATATATATATATATATATATATATATATATATATATATATATATATATATATATATATATATATATATATATATATATATATATATATATATATATATATATATATAAATAACTACAAATTTATGACTGTACTTGATTTCATACAAAATCAGTGCATTTGTCTGCAAACTTAAGTTTGACAAATTTTACCGATTGTTCTTCCCGTTGATATACAATCCTGAAATTGGTACGATAGCCTCGTTGGGCTAGTCCGACTCGTTCTTGACCGGTTTTTTTAATTATACATAAGGTAATAATAGCATATATTTAGATATGTATAATTTGTCCGTCGGTCAATACACAACCCTGTCACGAATAGATCTAATGAACATATTTACATATTGGCCAATCCCTTACGTGATACGCGTGCTAAGATCATTTATCTAAAAGTGCTGTGACTGAGTAATGCTATTAGCCAAACGGTATGTTATACTACGGTAAAAGACGCCAGTTCAAAGATAAGATTTTTTTCTGTAACAAATATATGTGATTTTTTTCTTCTAATCTAATTCATGGTTTCATTGATTATTGTCGTGACGCAGCGGTACAAGCGTATGAATGTAACTGACAGGTTGTGGGTTCGATTTCCACTCAAAGAAATGAAATATTTATTGTTTTCAATTTAAATATTTAATATTTCATTTCTCCGCTCTGGTAAAAAGTCAAAACGCGGCGTTGAGTTCCGCCACTCAACACGCAATGCCTCAATAATGGCGGAAAGTGGGGAACGAAAGTGGAACGGAGTGTCCTAACAGTAGGTTCCCAAGTTCCCTCTGCGTCTGTGTCCCGCACACGGCAGGGTACTGCCGTGGGACATAGCGTGAAGCTGAGTATGTATATGAGTATGCTTAAATTTTTGCCACATAACCAAAGTAAGAAAAATAAAATAATAAAATATTTAATTTTCTCCAGTAGTAATCGAACCTACTACTGGTTTTCAGTTGCAGAAACCACGTTTGTCTCCCTGAGTTACAACTGGCCTCAAAAAATCGAGAATTATATAATTTTTTATTATATTTAAAGATGGAAAATAGCGTCTTTCACTAACTATGTCAGGTAGAAAATGACATTTTAAACTATGACACCCTATACACATCCCTTTGTGATCACATTGCTACCAGAATGAAAATAACCCCGATTAAGAATTGAATCTGTAACTGTCGTCATTAACATCATGTAACAGCTACGGGGGAATGGAAATAATAATGTTTCAATCACTCTCCTGACTGGAAATCGCTCCTACGTCGATGCCTCGGGCACATGGTCCTTGGGAATGTAGTAAAAAGACACTCAGTTCCCGTTAGGACACTGCCGTTCCTCACTTTAGGGCAAATTTTGAGATATTGCACTTTGAATTGCGGAACTCAACGCCGCGCTTTGCCCCATCTACAGCAAGTCAATGATAATAATAAATACTTGATTTCCTCATGTAGACATCAAACGCACAACCATTCACAGGCACGCACGCTCACACAACTGCGCCACAACAGATCTCAATGTTCACTAAAATACAAACTAAATGCAAACACAATAAAAAACATAGTTAGTTTAAATACAAACCTTTTTTTTTTTTTACACAAAAAGTAGTAACTTTTAACTGCCAAAACGGCAGATTTAACTGTCAGAATTACCTCAAACAAACTTTACAGTTTACAGTTTACAACTATAGTTCTGAATTAGTTTAACAGAGCGTTTCATTTCCAGCGCGCCTCATGTTTATTCATACGGCTTTCCTCGACTTTTTGGGTTGAAATCAAATCTATTGTAATCCCTCGTTACATTAATTCTGAATACATTATTGCAGTTTTACATGGGCATTACATTTGTATGGGAGATATGGACAAAGTATTTGTTCGTACGTTTGTATGTATGTAGAAATGTATATTATTATATCGAAAATAGTTAAATTTTACAAAAACAAAGCGTATAGTGAATGAATGAATTATGAAGCCTGAGATGAGCACGGCGTTGAGTTCCGCCTCAACACGCAATTTCTCTGCTTACCCTGATTACCCTGAAACTGCAAGATTTAACTGTATATATTTCAACTATCGAGCGGGTAATATAGCTGTCGTCATACGATACGTTGTTTACGTGTGCTTTAAGAAGCTTTTTTTTATAGGAGGGTACGCATAGGGGACCTAGGAACTTAATATTAAGATACTCTGTTGCCATAAAAATATTTTATTTCCTACTTTCCATCGGAACTTAACGCCGTAAAGTAAAATGAAGAAATCATTCTTTTTCTATTCCTGAAGCAATTTCGACAAAAAATCTTTAATCCCTACACTCCGTAACCTAACTAAATAAATCAAAGTCTATAAATGTGCATGTTACGCTTTCACGAGAAACTACTTAACCGAATATTATGAAACTTTGTACACACATTCTTAGATTTATTGGAAAGGAAATAGGATATTTCCAATAAAATAAATATTTTATAAAAAAATATATTTCAGCAAACATGTTTCTCAAAAACATTGAAAATATTGAGTCCGCTTTTTCGATCCGATTTAATATTTTCCAACTAAATATTCATTGCTTTCATTTCTTTGCACTGGCAAAAGCAAAAAAAAAGGCAAAGCGTGGGGTTGAGTTCCGACACTCAACACGCAATATCTCAAATTCGGCGGAAAGTGAGAAACGGAAGTAGAACGGTCTGTCTTAACACTAGGTTCCCATGTTGTTCCCAATCCTGCCATGTGCGGGATACAGCGTGAAACTGTGAGAATTACAATTATATCAATCTTCTGTGTAAATTGTATCGAGTAAAGTCACAGAAAGTTAATTATACCATATGTATTGAAAAAGCGATCTTGTATTAAATATATCTACAATAATAGTTGATAATTAAAGTATATGTACTTTGTATAATTATGAAGCTTAACCTGCTTTTAATGATATGAATAAAAATAATTCTCATAATTATGTATATATTTATTCATATTAATTACAATGATAGGGGCCAAGTGGTCGCGATAACACGATAGATGTGGGTTCGAATCTCTCTCGAGGGAGTCAAATATTCAGTATTTTAATTTTTGAGACAAAAAAATGTTGTGTGGAGTGTCTTAATGGGAACAGCGTGTCTAAACAATAAGTTCCCATGTTCCCTACGTTAAAAAGTTACGCTCAAGTCGGTTTTTTATATCCATGAGCTATGGTGCCATTGACAAACACACACACATTCACAAAGGACACACACACACATACATACATACAAACAGGTACACGTACACACACACACACACACACAAACAGGATATATTTGGGTCGGTGGTCAAAAAGAAAAAAGAAAGATAACAGGTTCACATCCAGATGTATTTAAAATTTAAAACGGAATTTCAATAGGTTAAGTAAAAGACAGGGCTAAGATAAGAACATATTACCGTCTAAAGAAAGCTGTTGCGCAGAAAACATCGCTTTTTAACCATTAGCCGACAGCTCATTGTAAATACGATTTTCTATGAACAGTCTTGCTTAAAGTAAGGTCCGTATATATTTTTTTCTTCAGTTTAGTTTATAGGATTAATAAAAAAGAGGCCTTGGACTCGTGGCGCTGTGGCAAAAGTGTGTGACTGTAAACGACAGGCTGTGGGTTCGATCTCCACTCGAAGAAATGAAATGTTTAATTATTCAAATTAAATATTTAATGTTTTTTTTAGTTTCTTATATATATTTTTTTAAATGTTAAATACTCAGCTTAACGTATTCCGTACATGGCAGGGTAGGCAGAGGAAACTTGGCAACCTAGTACTAAAACACTCCGTTCCACTTCCGTTGGAAGAATTGCAGAATTTGAGATATTGCGTGTTGAGTGGCGGAACTCAACGCCACAATTTTACCTTGTACCAAAGTAAAGAAATGCAAACATTAATTTAGTTTAATGTTCTTTATTTAATTTTTTCGCTTTAGTAACAAGGCAAAACGCGGCGTTGAATTCCGCAACTCAACACACACTGCCTAAAATGCGGCGGAATTGTAAACACTAGGTTGCCAAACACCCTCTGCCTACCTCATATGAGGGATACAGGGTAAAGCTGAAAGATATTAAATTAAAAAAATACGATGATGAATGTTTTTCATTTTTCTACAATGTTAGAGGCAAAATGTGATCATAAACATTTTTAATTAAAATCTTAATCCAGTTAATATATCGTAGTTCTTATATGCATTAAGCTCTATCCCCTAGGCTATGAATATAACTTACTCAGCTTCACACTTTATCCCGCACAAGACAGGCTAGGCAGGGAGAACTTGGGAACCTAGTGTTAAGATACTCCATTCCACTTACGTTCCCTATTTTCCGCCGAATTTGAGGCATTGCGTGTTGAGTGGCGGAACTTTAACTTGAAAATATATATATATATATATATATATATATATATATATATATATATATATATATATATATATATATATATATATATATATATATATATATATATATATATATATATATATATATATATATATATATATATATATATATATATATATATATATATATATATATATATATGTATATATATATATATATATATATATATATATATATATATATATATATATATATATATATATATATATATATGTGTATGTGTTTGTGTACATACATATGAGTATATGTATGTACACAAACATACACATACACATATATATTGCTACATCTCACATAATAAATTTATTTTAAAACAATATCTATTTTAACTCCAGAAGTCCGTGGTAACGCATGGTGGTAGAATAGGTTGGCAACCATATGTCGCCAATGATTTCTTAATTATCTCGCGTACAGCTCTGGACTCTTGTAGCAGAAACTTTTAGTCTTGTTCCCGGGTTGTTTTCATCCGTGGGACCCAGAAACTTTTCATAAAAATACGTCCTTTCAGTATGAAAAAATAAACCACAAATAAACAGCGCTGTGATGTAGAATAAATTCTAAATCTTAATCTCTAAGTTCAAGATTTGAAGTTATTAAGATATATTTGAGGCCTGTCGTGGTGCACTCGAGGAAATGAAATATTTTCAAGTTAAAGTTCCGCCACTCAACACGCAATGCCTCAAATTCGGCGGAAAATAGGGAATATATATATATATATATATATATATATATATATATATATATATATATATATATATATATATATATATATATATATATATATATATATATATATATATATATATATATATATATATATATATATATATATATATATATATATATATATATATATATATATATATATATATATATATATATATATTGCTACATCTCCTTAACTAAGTGAGCTACAGTAATGTAGCTTTTAAAGGAAGGTCACTCTTCAGCATAAATGTTGTAATAATAAGAAGTTCTTATAAGTAAATATATATATGTATATATACATACTTGCGACCCGCTAGTGGCTTACTTGGCCTCATCTGATTATACTTCAGCATTTGCTATCTTAACAGCATGTTTTGTCTTCCAGCATTTTAAATTCAAAGAACATTTATCGCAACGTCCGTAGTTTTGGCTTTATTATTTCTAGTTAACTTATTCCTTTTATTTGGAGGACAGTGTATATAATGATGGATCACTTTGGTTTTCATTTTCATTTTTTTTTATTGTAAACGCGACAAGTTGTGGGTTCGATTGTCACTCGAAGAAATGAAATATTTGATATTTTCATTTCTTTGCTTTAGTAGTAAGGCTATATCGTGACGTTGAGTTAATAGTACGCTACGTAGCAATGCCTCAAATTAAGCGACCTCAACGAAGCTGAAGAAAAATTATGGATAAGATAAGGCAGAATCCTGTCCAGGCCACCTGATATTAAGTAATCAACACCCCACGTAACACCAGAGTTACTACAAATATGTACTGTCATTTTAGGGTAACGAAGGAAATAATTACGAGTAAATATTTCTCTATTTCCTCTCTGGTGAAAAAATAAAGGGCGGCGTAGAGTTCCGCCAACCAACACGGAAACTTAAGCGGTGCTGGAAGATATTATACGGTATATGCAAAAACTGCGTGAACAAATTTTTAGTAACATTTTTCTGAGTTGAAATTGAACTTATATATAATTATTGCGTAAGCTGTTGTAGTTTACTGGTAACCTCTGAAGATCCATTATTCAGATCCTCGATCCTGGATCTATTCGATCATCAGATCAGCTCGATAACACCATATTATTATATTATTTTTTAATTTTGAAATAAAGAATTATTATTATTTTTATGATTATTATATTGCCACCAAGCTACATTTAGCTGTGCAGTTACGTGTTGATATAATCATTAAAGTTATGTTTGTTACATAGTTACAAGTCCAATAAAAAACATGATAAAAAATTAAATTTTTTACTGTCCTTTTTACGCTTTCCTCATACATTGTTGCAACTAGATTTTCCATAATAAAGTAAAGTAGTTACACAGTACCTATTCATCAGTATGTTTTACAGACTTTTAACATTAGTACCAGTAAAATTATCTTGTTTTAGTAATTCCTTTCTTTTTTTTATCTTACCTTAGCTTAGCTTTACGCTGTATATTGAACATTATAGCGCAAGAATTTTTTTTCAGCTTCACGCTGTATCCCGCACTAGGCAGGGTAGGCAGAGGGAACCCGAGAACCTAGTTTTAAGACACTCCATTCCACTTCCGTTCCCCACTTTCCGCCGAATTTGAGGCATTGCGTGTTGAGTGGCGGAACTCAAAGCCGCGTTTTGCCTTATCACCAGAGCAAAGAAATGAAACATTAAATATTTAAATTGAAAATATTAAATATTTCATTTCCTCGACTGGGGATCGAACCCAGAACCTGACATACGGTTACAGTGACACTCTTGTGCCGCTGCGCCACAACAGGTCTTTCCGAAAATTATTTTATATAATATGAGGGTATCCACGCCAAGTCTCTAGGACCCCAACTGGTTTTCAGGAGACTTCAACTGGTTCATCAACGAACTGAATCATGGACTGATCTGTGATTATCTATAATACTCTATAAAACCTCACGTTTTTCTAAATAAATATTCAATCTATAAATAAAATCCAGCTATTCTGGACAATTATTGCTAACCTTATTTATACACAAAGTAAATTTCATTTCTTAACCTTAATAGAATTTATCAAACAAGAGTTAACTATATTTGAAAAGACCTTCGACCCCATGCATACCTACATCATCATCATAAAGTGCTTGTAGCTCTAAAATTGCTGATCCGATTTAAATAAGAGAACCAGCGCAAAGAACAAGACTCAGGTTCAAGCTGTATCCCGCATATGTCAGGGTAGGCAGAGGGAACTTGGGAACCTAGTGTCAAGACACTCCGTTCCTGTTCCTTTCTCCTTGTACTTTTTCCACCGGATTTGAAGCATTGCGTGTAAAGTGGCGAAACCTAACGCCGCACTTTAAATTAAGAACAAGACATCCAACTAAATGACACTCAAATCGAATCATTAATTTAGGAGCGACGGAGCCACGGACAGACAGATCAAACTTATAAAACCTCTTAATACAAGATAGAAGAAGAAAATCAATACTAATGATTGACAAAGTGCAATGAACTCCCAATTGCTACCTAAAATATTAAATATGGCACAATGTCTGGCTGTGAGTTCGATTTTCGCTTGTGGAATTATATTACTGTAATTTCTTGAGTGCTGTATTTAGAGGCCTGTCGTGGCGCAGCGGCACAAACGTGTGATCGAGGATCTAGATTCGATCTCCACTCGAGGAAATGAACTATTAATTATTTTCCATTTAAATATTTTATATTGGTACAAGGCAAAACGCGGCGTTGAGTTGCGCCACTCAACACGCCATGCCTCAAACTCGACGGAAAGTGGGAAACGGAAGTGGAAAGGAGTGTCTTAACACTAGGTTCCCAAGTTCCCTCTGCCTATGTATGTATGTATGTATGTATAAAAGCTTCTTTCTAAAAAAAAACAGGCAATTCAATATGGATAAGCGCAACGTATATCACGCTATAAGACAGTCGTGAATGAGGAATGATAATGGTTTTACAAGTTCCGATACGATATTTTTTTTTTACTTTATTTTATTTTTATGCCCAATAATATTTTAATTGGGGTTGTTAAATTATTATTTTAATGGTATTTTTTTAATATTTTTTCTAAGTAACGGTATTTTTTGAAAGCGAATCTATCGTGGCTCGTTGGATCTGACTGTACACGTAAATGTAATGGTTATATATTCAATCTACCATCGTGGGAATGATTATATTTTAATTACAACACTATTGAGATTAGGTAGAGAGAGAGAGAGAGAGAGAACCGTTGATTTTAGCTAGTTTATATACATACTCGACATTAATTATTTTCGATGAATGAGATGTATCTAGATAACCTCTGCCTGGTGCTATTCTGATCTGAATGTGTTCATTTTAAGCTTCGCGCTGTATTTAGCACAGGGCAGAAACAATTCGTTTGCATTAAAACACTTACGTTCACCATTTTCCGTCGAATTTGTGGCATATAGTGTTGAGCGGAACTTAACGCCGCGCTTTACCTCGTCTTCAATTCCTTAGTGATTGAACGCGTAACCCACTTACCTTTATAGTCGCTTGATTGTGACCCTGCACCAAGATAATCTGCCTTGCCTTCAATCTGCCCTGCCAACTCTATCACAGAAAGTGAATTTTAAGCAGAACACACAATAATTCATATTTTAAAACCGGGGATAAATAAAAAATATTCTCAATATTGATATTACAAATAAAAATAACGCATGTGTTATTATATATTTATGCCTTTACATGTAAAACCATTGTTATTTTGATGAACGTTTTAAGAAAATGAATAAATAACAGCAGACGTATGTATGTACCTAAATTACTTATTTTACATTGGATTCATATTTAGTGTAAATAAATATGATAATATTTCTCTTTCATAATAAGCTTAAGTGGCTCCAAATTGGCCTCGCAATCTTTAACTTCTTTATCCTATGTTGTTTAATCCTTATACTCCTTCTTTTTGAAGAATCAATTCACTTAAAAATCACTGTTTGAATATTGTTTCAGCATCCAAAAAACTTTATATAAGAGTGTAAGTATTATATTTATTATTATGTCTATTTCACTAGATATTAATATACATATACTGTAATAACCAAAGATTACCTAGAAGAAATCGCTTTAAGCGATAAGTCCGCCTTCTTGTACTTTTATATATATTATCTTGTATATTGTAGGTATATTAATATTTGTATTCAATAAAGTATTGTACTTGAAAATTTCAAAGTTCAATTTTTTGTTTTTTTTTTAGAAGTACCTATAAAAAACAAAAATTCACACAACAAAATCTTTCAAACACATCATACAGACCAAACGACACGACATATCGCAACATATAAAGGCATGTCAACATTATGAAGATTAAAATTGTTTTTTTTTTCGCTGACAAGACGCTGACGGCTGCTGTTTTATAACGCTAGTAACAATTCATTCTTCCCTCGCATTAAACATGAAGATCGATGTATATTTTATTAGATTCCATATTGGGATAGAAGTACTTCGAGTACAATGGAAAAGGTATCAAGGACCTGTTTTTATTTTTTTAGATTCACGCTTAGGATGGGTATGACAGAGGAAACTTGGGAACCTAATGTTAAGACACTCTATTTCGGTTGCCAGTTTCCGCCGAATCTAAGACATTACTTGTTGAATGGTGAAACTTAACGCCGCTGTATGCCTTGCCGCGACAGGCGTCGCTTTGACTTTCGTACACCTGTAACACCGTAAACTGTTTTAGCCTGTTGTGGCGCAGTGGCACTCACGTGCGACTGTAAACGCGACAGGTTGTGTGTTTGATCTACAATAAAATATTTGGTATTTTGTGCCCTGAGCTAAAGAAAATGAGCTAAACGCTGAATTGCACATATTGCGGTCTTGACAACATAGTGTTGAGATTTTTTTATTTAAATATCGCTTAGTATTCGGGACTTAACGCCGTCCTTTCTTTTATCAATAAGGAATACTTAGACATTTTATTGCCGATTGTGAAAATATAACTTCGTCTTGCTCAGTGTCTGTGTGTGAGAAACGCAGTAAATAAATACTTGGTTCAAATGAGGGACGAAAATGTCTTCATGGGAACGGAGTGAACACTAGGTTCCCATATTCCCCTTTCCTGTCTTGCTATATGTAAGAATACAATGTGTAGCTAAAAAAATGTTTTTTTTTTAATTGATAAGGCAGGGCAAACGAGCGTACGGGTCACCTGATGGTAAGTGATCACCGTCGCCCACGGCTCCGTGTAGCACCAGAGGAGAAGGAGCCTTGCCCGTTTTTAAGGTGGATAGTCGCCGGGGCCGTGCACTACCCAATGCGAAACGCAGTGGCCGAAGCCACTAACTTAACGTCGGTTTTAAGTACCGGGGGTGGTAATAATCCGTTCGAGTCTGCCCATGCGTGTTGCCATTACTGACAACGTCACTCTCCCATACGTACTTTAGTCGCCTCTTACGACACCATCAGTACCAGGGTGATCCTATTCTAAGCCGGAATCACACGGCGTAAATTGTCTAAAAAAAACATGAAACTTATATTATAATTTCTTATTGACTTTGATTTAAATTTTAGTGGTCTTGGATTTAATTACAATGTCATTTAGATAAGAAAACATATTGTTAAATAAGATTTTATAACATTTCTGTTACTTCTATATTCATTGTATATAATATTTCATCACAGAATTGATATACGTATATATATTTACGAAGTTATTTATATTCAAACGTGTGAATATTGGATGTTTCGTAGTTTAAAATTCGGATTGTTTTTAGAAGGATATACGAGTACCTAGTATTTTTTTGTATTTTGAAGAAAAACAAAGAAAATTTTAAATAAAAAAAAATTGACACAAAAACTTATTACCTATTCTTGAAAAAATCCTTGTAACTCTTAAGCTTCTAATCAAATTTTCCCAAAACTCAGAAATAAATCACTGCACCAGGTATTTTATTAACCAGACTATTGAAGAAAACCTTAATCAAATGTCTATATTAATAATTAATGCAGAAGCTATGTGTCCATAGAAAAACAGACACGTCAAACTTATAATAACCTCCTTTTTGCATCAGGTTTTCATGATTTTTCAAAAAAAAATATGTAACACCAAATGGCGGAACTTAACGACGCGATTTATCTACTACTTGTATAATGAAACCTACAAATTTGAGTTCCGCAATTACACGCAATGCCTCAAATTCGGCGGAAAGTGGGAAACGGAAGGGGTGACGAAGTGTCTTAACACTAGGTTCCCAAGTTCCCTCTGCCTACCCTGCCATGTGCGGGATACAACGTGAAGCTGAGTAGAGTAGAGTAGAACAGATTATAAATTATTTTGTTAAATTCTAACTGACAGACAAATCGCAGTAGCCTTGTTGACAACTATAGCCAAACGTCGCCGACCTCGGATGACACCTTGAGTCCGTTAAGTCCGATCCACAAGTACCAGTGAAGTCACAGTAACAGCACAGTATCGCCACTGTCATAATATAATTTTATATATTTTCTATGAACCTAGTATGAATGAGCTTTAATAAATAATATTAAAACCTTAATAAATTCTGATTGCCCAAGTCAGAATTCAGTCTTTTATTATTTGTATATTTTTCAGTACTTATAGTGTTTCAATGTATTCTACTTATTTTACACATATCAGATGATAAAATGATGTGTTATTTTAAGTAAAATACTATATTTTTTTTTAGTTTCACGCTGTATCCCGCACGAGGCAGGGTAGGCAGAGGGAACCCGGGAACCTGTGTTAAGACTGTCCGTTCCACTTCCGTTGTCCACTTTCCGCCGAATTTGAGGCATTGCGTGATGAGTGGCAGAACTTAACGCCGCGCTTTGCCATAAGGCAATAATACCAGAGCGAAGAAATGAAACATTAAATATTTATATTAAAAATATTAAATATTTCATTTCCTCGAGTGGGGATCGAACCCACAACCTGTCACTTACAGTCACACGCTTGTGCCGCTGTGACATGACAGGCCTCAAAAAAAATTAAAGTACTATGAGAAAATAAATTAAGGACGAATCTGACTTGTGTAACGAGAATATACGAAGGAGGTAGCAGAGTGAAAAAAAATTCACAACAGGTGAATTTCATTTTAAACAAAATCTAGATAAAATATTGATGTCATCTGAAGACTCGTGGAAAAGAGAATGCCACTGGAAATAAAATATTTATTTTATTTGAATGAAGAAAGCTTAATAAATCACATAAGAAAATAAAACTATAGAACAATAATTGTCTTTTTTCCTTTTTTTTTTAGCTTTACGCCGTATCCCGCACGAGGCATGCTAGGCAGAAGGAACCCGGGAACCTAGTGTTAAGACTGTCCGTTCCACTTCCGTTGCCCACTTTCCGCCGAATTTGAGGCATTGCGTGATGAGTGGCGGTACTCATCGCCACGCTTTGCCTTAATAATTAGAACAATATTCCCGTAAATATACAACCTACCTACCCATCTATTATCTTTGTTTACCACATTCTAAAATAAATTTGCTCACCGAGACATTATCATCTTTAGGAAGATTATCATTCACTGCATTCATTTTCCACATTTGTAACAATGCTTACAAAATGCAAGGAGATTCGGCTGCTTAGAAAATTATATGGGTATCATCGAACAAAACGATACGATCATGCTACTACTAAAATACTGTCTTCGATATGTTCTCGTTACACATGTCAAATTTGCCTATGAACAGTAGCAGTAATAGCAAGATTGTCTAAATATTCCTTTTCTGATCGATATCCATATTATCTCCAGCTATTAATTCCAACGTCAAAAATTTGACAAGGTTTAGGGTTGTTTTTTTTATGGATAAGACACGGCAAACGAGCTTACGGCTCACCTGATGGTAAGTGATCACCGCCGCCCACGGCTACATGTAGCACCCAAGGAGCTACAGGTGCGTTGCCGGTCTTTAAAGTGGATGGGCACCGGGACCCGGCCCCTATGTGAGACACAGTGGCAGAAGCTACTAATTAACGCCGGTTTTAAATGCAGGGGGTGGTAATGATCCGGTCGAGTCTGCTTATATGTTTTTCATTGCTGACAAAGTAACTCTCCCACACGTACTTTAGTCGCCTCTTACGACACCATCAGTACCAGGGTGTTCCTATTCTAAGCCACACGGCAGAAAGTGATGTTGTAAGATGTGTTGATGTGCAAATAAAAATTTTATTTACAATTTATTTTCACTCTTTGCTCGAGGAAGGGACGCCTTCTTGACGACCCAGAGTGATATAAACCGATAACTTCAAGAATGAAGCTTCCTTGAAGCTATCGATTTTATACTTCCTCAGCAACAGCAACAGCAACAGCTTTTTGGGTTAATTTGCGTATTTTGTGAACCAACTGATCCTAACGCTCTCTGGGAAAATTTACATAAGTTGCTATCGAAGACTTAAAAGGATTATGCCCTGAAATTTTATCCGAACAGTTGGCTTTACAAGAAACCAATGAAACATTAAAACTCCACTGACCAGTGGCTCCATATTAGTAAAATTGATGTTTTTTTTTTATCTGATTTCATTTATAATTGTAACCGTGAAAAATCAAATGGTTATGAAAAATACTACTAAATACTCTTATAGAACAAAGCTGAAACTCTCATAGCATGAATCCTCTCATAGCAAGAAAACTGTTTTACCTTAACAACCCCACAAAAATTAGAAAAACTTGTATTTCCAAATATTTTAATGTTTTAAGATTTCTGGTGCTGCAACTCGACTCTGATAGATGGTGGTGGATTTAAAATTGCAATTAATTCAAATGTAACATTTACATCTCACATGTCGTTAGGGTCACCGGCGTAAGATATTGAAGGAAGCTATCTTAATTAATAATTTGAGATGATGTACTTAGTACTAAATGTCATAATACTGTCCGACAAGTTTATCGATTCTTTCAAGATATGCAAAATGGATATTAAAAGACGGCAATGAAGCTACTCAAACTCGACTGTCAATTTTATTTTTGATACACAAATTATTACAAAAATTGTTAAATGAAAACTATACTCTCCCTTAAAAATGATTATTATTTTTAATATACATAACTAACAAGTTGTTGAGAAAATCCTTATCCCCATGCTTAAAATTTATGTCAGTTCGGACGCTATGGTAGACGATATTTTAAACTATCCTGTAGAATTTCTAAATTTTATAAAGCCTGCACCTAGACTACACCACATTTTAAAATTCAAAATTGGATGAAAATAATATATATGAAGTAATACTTTTAAGAATTTTAAGCCCGTCGGTTGGGTTGTGCTACGGAATCTATTATAGTTCGTAAACTTGACGTGTCATAGATGCTGAAATTATTTGTGTTGATATTCCTTGAAATCGTTTCAAGCTATCTAACAGCTTTCAAATCAGCTCGGCAAGCTGTAGCTTGAGTTTCTTATTCTCATAGCATTTGCCATGACAAAAAAGTCAAGGAAAAACAACAAAACAAAATCAGTGAGATTTTTTTCTAATCCGAATATGATCCGATATGTTGCCTTTTCTCGAGTTTTCGATGAAGTATAATTTTAATATACCAATACTACTGAACAAGACATAAAAAGCAAGAAATATTAAAAAAGAATAAAAGTAAAATTTCTCTGTTTATAATAGAGAATTTTTACTATGAAAAGCCTGTTGTGTGTGACTAACATTCGCCTTTTTCTTTTCTGGCCTTTATTATTGAAAAGAGAACAAAATTTATATACTACTTACTCACTACTTATAACCTAAAGAAATTCTACAAGTTTTATATACGATATATTATACACATATATATTAGTTCTTGTTCAAAACGTTGGTAGACAAAGTTTCAAAGGATTAGCTTAAGCTACACGAGCTTATATCGGACATAGTGTTATAAAAGTTATTTAACTTTCGTATATCTGATGTATTGAACAATATAAAACAAATTGTACATTTAATAGTACATATTTGCGCACATGATATGGTAGGCAGATGGAATTTTGCAACCTGGCGTTAAGACAGTCCGGAAGTATGTAATGTATATATAGGTGTGTATAATTAAAAGTAAAAGTTAAAGTTAAAAACATAAAAAAAATCAATCGCACTATTATATTTTCCAGATATTTAACAATATACAAAGTTAATTAGACAAGCAAACAAAATAAAAAATACCAAAATCATCTCGTCTTGGCAAAGAGCTTATTGTTTCAAAGCTGCTAATCTGATTATACAACAGCTAAAAATCACCGTGATAAGCGCTTTCTATTAAAATATAGTACTCAAATGTATTTATTCATTCAGGAGTTATAGAAAGATAGACAGAAGAGACAAAGAGAACGTCCTCTGTGAGGGAACGGGGTTAGGATTCAATTCCCCTCCGTTGCTGGGTAGCGTCCTATAAAAGGAAGGTATCCTAGAAAATTGGTTAAAACGAACTTTTAAATAAGTGACGATGTGTTCCGGTTTGATAAAAAGTAATCTAGTTTCCACTATCCTATTTATAGTTTTTACCCTATAATGTAGTGGTTCTGGTAGCTATTTAAGGGCCGTGTTGTGTCGGCGTGGGATCGAATAAGCCCCATAGACCGGTACAACGCTATCTGCTCATATCTTTTTTAGGATAGTATCGCAATAGTATCGCTTCTCTACTGATAAAAGCTCATTAGTTTATTGCCGTACCAGAGTGGGAGACCACACTGGACCCGGATCGAGGGTTTTCCCGTCCTCCTCGGTAACGACACACTAAGCCTGTTGGGCTTATTGTGTCGTTACCGAGTCGTTAGTCGAGTCCAACTTTACCTGTCTGACACTTACATAATCACAGAAAAGTAAAGGTGCTACAGCGGTCCCCTGTTTTACATTCATAATGGACTTATGCAACAACAGGGCTTCAGACTTCATTTCAACATAAACGCTGTCTATCACACCTCACCGGTATGACTGCGCACAGATTCCCCATGGCTTACGTATGTCTCAATTGAGATCTGATATCATTATAATCCCGATTAGAGAGATCAAAAGACCTTCTCTACTGAATCTCCTGCTGAACATCTACCAAGTATGCTACCGAGTATCTGGCATTGTGCCTCTCGGTATATCTGACCATTACCTTTTGCGCTCCGAGAGACCTCTAACCCAACCTACTTAGACACGACCATCAATATCTTTCTTTATATGGAAGAGACACGCCAAACCAAACTAGCGTACGTCACCTGACGGTTCGTAAAGCAACAGAGGTGCTACAGGTGCTTTGAAGGTCTATAAGGATGGCCACCGGCGCCCGGCATTAGCCAATGCGAAATGCAGTGGCCAAAGCCACTATTTAACGCCGATTTTAAATGCCGGGGAGTGGTAATAATCCAGTCAAGTCTTCCCATGCGTGTTACCATTGCTGACAAAGTTACTCTCCCATACAAAATCACCGTTTGTTTGGCACTATAAGTTAACAAATTGGGATGGCGACGCAGTCACGAACACTATCCTGCGGGGAATTGACCATTACATTCCAAGTAACGTCGTTCGCGTTGGCAGCAGATCTGGTTTGACAGATCCTAAAAGAAAGCTTCATACACTAAGCGAGATATTTATGAACATTAGAATGCGACATTAGTTTAATCACATTAATGGAGTTGGCAAGAGACTAATGAGACTTCTATATGTAACTCGTGCATTTTCATCTATTACCAAGTCTGTTGAGGGTAACTTCTGTAAACCTATACTACCATCCCTGCGCGAATCAAAAGGATCTCTGGCGGTGGAGAATATTCCCGGATCAGATGATTCTTCAGCTTGTTTGCCACTTCTTGTAATGAAAAAGAAACAGCCATGTCAAAATTATAACACCTCTCTTTTTTATGGGATGTTAAAATTAAAAAAAAATAGACAAACATAAAAAAACTTTTGCAAACACTTTCTGAATCGTCGATATTAAGCCTTTACTGACCTTTTATTGAGATACCCAGGAGTTGTCCTTTTCATTATCAATGGTACAATTTAATTATTACATATACTCGCAGCTATCCTGTGAGAAATTTCATTAATATTAATTCTTACTTTTATATTCCTTACGTTACAGGGTAGACAGAGGGACCTTGATAACCTAGTGTGATCTAGACCTAGTATGAGTATGTTTTTTAGGTATTTCAAATTTTTTATATAAATTTATTATTTTTCAAGAGAGGTAGGGGGAGACCTCGGTTGACCTTCGAAAACACAGTATCGACGATACTGGAGGAAGATCACGTAAAAACCATGAGGACCCCCCGGAGGGCATGTATGAAGAGGTTGATGACAGTGGACGAGGCGAAAGAGGTATGCCGAAACCGTAGCGTTTGGCGCTCCGTTCTCTCTGCCTACCCCGCTAGGGATATAGCGTGAAGCTAAGAAAGAAAGAAAGAATTATTTTTCAAATGCTTTCCTATATTTATCTAAAATAATCTATCGTGGTACCTGGTATCAAGTGTCTGTAACATAAATGTTATCTAGAAGTAGATAAGGTTTTTTGTTAATGAGTTAATCAGTTATAAAATTCTCAGCTTTTAAACATTAGTATATCGATAACAGTTACTGTGAAATTATTGAAATTTGTTAGACTTTACAAGCTAAGCTATATATACATATATACTTAGCTTCACGCTATATCCCTAGCGGGGTAGGCAGAGAGAACGGAGCGCCAAACGCTACGGTCTCGGCATACCTCTTTCGCCTCGTCCACTGTCATCAACCTCTTCATACATGCCCTCCGGGGGGTCCTCATGCTTTTTACGTGACCTTCCTCCAGTATCGTCGATACTGTGTTTTCGAAGGTCAACCGAGGTCTCCCTCTCCCTCTCTTACCACTCACTTTTCCTTCATAAATCTTTTTTACCATTCTTTCTTCACTCATTCGCTCGACGTGCCCAAACCACCTGAGCACGTTCTTCTTCATTCTCACTGTGACATCCACGCTAGTACCTGCCATTCTGTGTATTTCTCCATTGGATATGCGATCAGATAAACTGACTCCGCATATCCGACGAAGAGATCGCATCTCTACAGCAATCATCTTTCTTACAGTCTTCTTCTGTAATACCCACGTTTCGCTGCCGTATAACAGTGTCGATACCAACACTGCATTGTGTACGGCCAAACGCGCAGCTATGCTGACGTTTCGCCGTCTCAACAATGCAGCTAAGGCACCGTTAACTCTGTTACCGGCAGCAATACGCCTTTCCACATCCATTTCGTATCTACCGTCTCTGCTAAACATACTTCCCAGATATACTACCTCATTCACTTGTTCTAATATCTTATCATTTACACTGACCTTGCAAACTGTTCTTTCTTCATTTCTTTCAAATACCAGAACCTTCGTCTTATTCGCATTCAGGCTTAGACCATTATTCGCGCATCCTTCTTTCAGAGTGGTAACCAATGCCTGCAACCCGCTTTCTGATGATGCAATAAGCACTGCATCATCTGCGTACAGCAGGCAATTTATATTCGAGGTACCTACTTTCACTCCCATGTCACTTTGTCTCACTCCATGAAGACATGAACAGAAATATTCTTTATAAATGTATATGAAGAACATAATATTAGTGGAAAGTTTTCGTTACACTTTTTCAGCTTTTTAACTTGGCTGGATACACTAACGCGTGTCTTGATTGTACGTCCGATTTTAAGATTTAAGGCCATATTTATTTAACTATAACTAAGCCATGGGAGCATTGTGGAAATAAATACGAATGGCAAAATTAGAATGCTTGTACTTGAAAATCAAATTGTCTCATTGCACACGATGATAGTAAGTTTGAACTAAATCGGTATAGACTTTTAATATATTTTTTTTTCTTTATAACACCATAAATGCCTTAAATTTGACGGAAAATGGAGAACGGAAACGTCTTCATGGGGACATAGTATTAAAACACTAGGTTCCCAAATTCCCTCTATGTGCCAGTAGGAGACCTAAACCTTGAATAGAAGACCGTAAACAACGAAGAATATCTTGAACACTCTCTCGTTTAGCTTCACGCTGTATCCCGCAAATGGCAGGGTAGGCAAAGGGAACTTCCAAACCTAATGTTTGCCAATTTCCCCCAAACTTGAGGCATTTCGTGTTGAGCGGCGGAACTCAACCCCGCGCTTTGCCTTTGTATGTGGAACATTATATAATAAAGGAGAAATAAATATTTTAAAGTGGTTCACTTAATAAAACATATAATTATATAACAAGTTTCCTCTAACACCTGTCCTTTAGAGGGAGTAGGGAGGTTCCAGGCCTAAATTACAGCAAATAATAAATAGCAGCAATTTACTCATCGCTGACACAGCGTTTTCAGTGTACCTGAGCTTAGGGATGGGTAGTGGATTATCGATCCTGTTTAACGTTATATAATATCTATAGAAAAGTGTTATGGATTGGATAGAATAGTAACACGCACCTTCACGCACTTTCCTGCATAGTGAAATGGGTGGAGACAATCTTATGTTAGAACACACCGTGAAATTATAATTACATATGTAAAACTATTACAGTTAATAGTCGCTCACGTAATTACGACTTGCAGTAAAATACTGTCCAACTGCAAGAATCCGGTAAATTAACATTTCTTATATAACTAGGAAAGCAGAAGGAACCTGTTCCTCACTTTTCAACTGATTGTTGAGACAAAGCTTAGTAAGTGGAGAACGACTGCCGCAATTATTGATAAAAATATATTGTGATGTTACATTATAAAGGAACATTTGTTAATTTACTGTTTTTTTCTAAGCAAAACTGAATTTAGATAGGCTGATAGATTTTTTTATATTTTAGTAATTATCTAAATTTAAAAAAAACGCCTGGTTCTGACACTTAAACCTCGGCGTTAAGCTCCGACACAACATATCACGACAACACGACAAGTCAAGTTGAGGCTGATGTCTTAACGTTAGGTTCCATCTGCCTTCCCCGTCTTGCGGGAAAGAGCGTGAAGCTGCTTATATCTTATTTTTTTAAACTATCGACATTTCTAATCACTATTACAAACAAAGGCAGTGATTTGTTTTTTGCTCGTTTCCGTATATCCCGATTATATAGCCTTATTGCGTTCGTGATTTATAACGTCGCTTATGCAAAGTGATTCACGTACAGATGCTACGGAACTACATACTACAGCTTAGACCAATTTTTCTAATTTAAATCTGGTACTTATTAAAGGTCTAACCTTTACAGAAAAGAAATACAATTGTGTCATGTCTTCTTTAGAAAATGTAATTCAATATAAATAAATAAATACATAATATATTTTTTTTAATAATAAGGCAAAGCGCGGCGTTGGGTCCCGCCACTCAACACGCAATGCCTCAAAGTCGGCGGAAAGTGGGGAACGGAAGTGGAACGGAGTGTTTTTTTATAAAACTGTGTAGCTTTCTTGAAAAATATTCTTCTCTTATCTCCTTTTTATAATAATAACACCTATAAACATTATTGGCTGATGGAACTCAACGCCGCAGCTTGTTTTATTGGCACTCCCATCTCTTCTTATGTTTGTTTTACTACTTTAAAGAACTTTAATAACGGAATGACGTGAAACATTTTTTTTTCTTATCTATCCACATATTTACGATTTGCCAGAAACTATAATTAAATTTTATGACAGTTTTGATTGTTTTTGGAGATGAACCGATCCTATGATGCGTCTTCTCAGTCTTCAATAATGATTCTTCAGATTGAAGCTAGTCCTCAGTACTCAGAACTTTACGATACATGCTTTTTGTATTTGTTCCTTGATGGTGGGTATTTCCGGAAAATCGTCGACTTCTGCATTTTTAAGATCTTATTTTGGAAATATTGAAGAATTTCTATATTTAAGTGGCCTGTAGATCCACAGAGTTCAATGCCATCCAAAATTGTTTTATGAAGCTCTTATAGATATATTTTCTAATTTGAGGTAATTGAGGATTTTCTCCCAATAAGCCAGCACGTGTCTCCAAGTTTCTGACATGCGTTCTTTTGCGTTCTCTTTTGACCTCGATGGGATTTCTATATGTGAGCTTTCTGCTAAGATGCATTCCCAGATACTTTACTGTATCTTGCTAAGGTAAATTCACATCATATAATTTCACTGGTGGGCCGTCTTCTATTTTAAGTGTGAATGACACTTGTATAGACTTCGTAGCATTTGAGTTTATTATTCACTTTGTGAACCAAGTTGTTATAGTACCAAGTTATGTATATATATGTATATATATATATATATATATATATATATATATATATATATATATATATATATATATATATATATATATATATATATATATATATAGTCTATAGTCTCCAAGTTTCTGACATGCGTTCTTTTGCGTTCTCTTTTGACCTCGATGGGATTTCTATATGTGAGCTTTCTGTTAAGATGCATTCCCAGATACTTTACTGTATTTTGCTAAGGTAAATTCACATCATTTAATTTCACTGGTGGGCCGTCTTCTATTTTAAGTGTGAATGACACTTGTATAGACTTCGTAGCATTTAAGTTTATTATTCACTTTGTGAACCAAGTTGTTATAGTACCAAGTTATGTATATATATGTATATATATATATATATATATATATATATATATATATATATATATATATATATATATATATATATATATATATATATATATATATATATATATATATATATATATATATATATATATATATATATATATATATATATATATATATATATATATATATATATATATTGAGAATTTATCTTTTTTGAAGTACGTTTAAAACGGACGTTACATTTAAACTATACAGTAATTTATTATAAAATATTTCCTAAAAGAACGAAGTCACGGTTCAATTCCAACTCCATCTAACACTATGAGTTAGCAGTTTGAGTTCGTATGATGTATGGACAGGTTTTAAAATGTTACTTTGTTTATAGAAAAGTTTAAAATATATTTATTTTACATAAGTTTTCATATCGGTTGAAGGATGTATGTATACATAGATAATGGTTTAAAAAACAGTAAAAAACGCGATCGCTATCCACCGAGTTTTTCTTGCAATTTCAGAATTTAAAATGTATTTCCTTCATAAACATTGTTTATGTTTATGAAGCAATAACAATTTGTTTAATGATTGCTCATCAATATTAAAGTAATATTTTGTTTTAGGCTGTATTCTTCTCCTTCTCTTTGTTTACCCGGGAACGTAATATTATGACACTTCATCCCCATTGAGACACTTCTCACTGAATTTGAAAAATAGTGTGATGAGTGGCGAAACTAAACGCCGCAACTCCTTACTAAGCGGAACAGTGAAATTTGAAATATGAAATATTTCATATCTTCAAGTAAGAATTAAACCTACAACCTTTTCGATACTCCCACGCTTGTACCAGGGGCAGCAACAAGACCCAAATTATACAAAAATATATCAAATGTTCCACGTAGTTATTCAGATATTTGTTTTGTTTTTAAAACACACTAAGGTATTAGAAGCAAATAAAGTACGTAATATAATGGATTCCGGAAGAATCTGGGACACGGGTTTACACTTAATTTTGGTGTTTTACACATTCGTCCTTAAAACTTTATGTATCATGCAATTTATGTATCATGCTGTATCTCGCACATAGCAGGCTAGGCAAACGTAGCTTTGAAGCCTAGTGTTAGGACACGGATCTCAACGCCGTGCTTTGCCTAGAGAAGAAATGAGAACATGAAATATTTAATCTGAAAATATTAATTTTATTTCCTCGAGTCGGGATCGAACCCACAACCTGTCGTTTGCCATCACACGGTTGTGGCGCTGCACCACGACAGGCCTATAAGGATAGTTTGGCGTCGTAATTCGGCGGATAGTGGGCAACAGAACGCCACTAAGTCTCCAATGCCTCTTTGAACTGTAAATTACTCAACAATACCAAAGGAACCATCATCATCACCTATTTCTTTTATTCGCTTGCTTTTTAATTTTATGGTTTATTTATAATTAAAGAAATATTTTTACGTATTACGTATTTATATTATAATATTTTTTTTAAGGAAGATTTTTTTTTTTAAGTAGTATTTTTTTTTGTTGGAGTTGAAATAATAATAATCTGTTTGGTTTTATTTACGTGACATTCTACTTTTATAATTTTTTTTTTAACTCGTACGTAATTAACGAAGCATTTAGTAGAGCTAACGAATATAGATTATTACCCGAGTGGGAATTGAAACCACAGACGTCGTGTTTACAGACAGTGCGCAACGACGGCTTATATAAAAACGCATATTTTAATAAATATAAATTTTACAGGCGCGTGGGGAAGATACCGTTTGTAAGGGACGCGGGACCGGTGATCGTTGAGGAGGGTACCGTTGGCTATTTCGTGTTAAATTATTCAAGCTTGAAATTTAGTGAAGAAATGCTATTTTGTTTGTTAACGTATGCAAAGTTGAAAGTAAATTATATGTATATCTGCAATTTCTATAAAATATTATATATATATATGTATATATATATATATATATATATATATATATATATATATATATATATATATATATATATATATATATATATATATTATATATATATATATATATATATATATATATATATATATATATATATATATATATATATATATATATATATATATATATATATATATATATATATATATATATATATATAATATTTAAATACTTTTTTTAGTGTACTAGCGAAACGACCGCGGCTTCACTCGCTTGAATTACCCTATTTTATGTACTAATCTCAGTTACTTTCTTGTTTTAATAAAAATATATCACTATCACCTAAAAATATGAAAATTTAAACTAAATGAATAAAAAAATTATAGCACTTTTTCAAATTAAACATTTTAAATTGATTTAGCTTTTTAATTTATCAACCGATTTAAATGAAATAAACACTTAATGTTAAAAGTAGAATGTATGAATATTATAGAAAAAAACTGCATTTTTTTTTATGGAAAAGACGGCAAACGAGCGTACGGGTCACCTGATGGTAAGTGATCACCGTGCCACACGGCCCCGTGTAGCACCAGAGGAGCTACAGGAGCGTTGCCGTCCTGTAAGATGGAAGGGCACCGGGGCCCGGCATCACCTAATGCGAAACGCAGTGGCCAAAGCCACTACTTAACGCCGGTCTTAAATGCCGGGGGTGGTAATGATCCGGTCGAGTCTGCCCAAAATGCATTTAAATGGTAAGACGATTCTGAGATTGGCACGTACAAATCCACAGACAAATTTATGATTGTGGGTTTGAATCTTGTTCTTGTGTTGTAAAATTATTAGGCAAGAGTGTCGTAAGTAGACGGAAAATAAAGAACGGAGTGACTTAACACTAGGCCTCTCTGCTGTCTTCAAAATATATATTGTATCAGCTTCACGCTATATCTCGCACATGGCAACGGTAGGTAGAGGGAACTTGGGAATCTAGTGTTAAGACATTCCGTTCCCTTCCCCACTTTTAGCCGAATTTTATAACAAAACACAGATTTCGTACAACTCTACAGTAAAATCGTGCCATATGCATGGAGATCCCAATCAGGTAGATCCCATTAAAGTTTTACGATCATCCTTTAACAACGTTAGAGCTGCCATATTACCCTACTTATTGTGGAATTTATTTTAGCTACCCCGTTTTTTCGTATGCTGAATTGGTAAACGGACAAGACACTCCGTTCCCATCGTACCACTAAACTTTTAAGAGATTGTGTTGAGTGGAGGCCGCCTTTTATCTCCTGAATAAGTATCGAACCTAGAACAACCGTGGTTACAATCAAGGATTTTACGTTTGTGCAACGACGATCTCAAATTCGTGAAGGATGCAAAATCGTAGAAGATCCATTTTGGCTTCATAAAAAAATACTACTTTATTGAATTTACTAGCGGACTTGTTGGTTCATCCAAAACTTAGACAACGTGTTGTTGTGGCGCACGGTTGCAGCGTGATGCTAAATGTGACAAGTGTGGGTTCGACCACAGAGAGGAGTAGTAGAAAAGTATAGAGAAATATTTCTCATTTGTAATAGGCAAAACTCGGCGTCAAATTCTGCCACTCCTTACTACTCCAATGCCTTGAAAGTTTGACAGAAAATGGAGGACGGGAGTGTCTTACTGGGAACATAGTGACTTGACATTATGTTCCCAAGTTCGTTCTGTCTCTCCCATTAAAACTGGTTATATAACTACACTTTACAGCTATTTACAGCATCTCATATAAATATAAAACTAAATAAGACTTCAACAAATATTTGTAAAAAATCAAACGTGTTGATGGAAATCGTGTCGAATGTGAAATGCATTCATTTACTTACGGTCAATACCATCGGTTGTGTTTGTTTTGTTTTATATATAGAAATACTGGTTAGATTGAATATAATATTTATTTTTAGGTACACGCTTTATTTTGTATACAGCAGGGAAGGTAGAAACTTGGGAACTTGGGAACCTAGTATTTAGACACTCTATAACCCATAAAAAAAACCCAACCTAGAAAAATTGGTAGAAAATGAAGTGTCTTGATGGGAACAGAGTGTCTTAACATTAGGTTCCCAGGTTCCCTATACTTACCCTGCTATGCCACTAGAAACACGTCATGAAACAAAAAAAAAGTCATATACGTATATTGTAGCTCCAAACTTACAGCCTCTCTCTATCCTGTATGAGGAACACATGTAGGCACCTATAAATTGGGTTACTTTAAACAAGGGGTCAAACAGGCCTCGTGCCTTTATAGTGACTACACTCCATATATCCACCTTATCGTTAAAACGCTATACTGACAGCAGCGAAAATTTTTGAAAAGGGTGTTTTTTTCCCGGATATTGCACAAAACGAACAAATTCAACACATCAAGTGTTGAGTGGCGGAACTCAACGCCGCGCTTTGTCTTGCTACCTTTGTCTAGTGAGAAAAATGAAAATGAAAGTGAATAATAATGCATTTTTTTAATAATGAACAACCTATCGCATTTGCAGCCTCACGCTGTATCCCACATATAACAGAATAGGCAAAAGGGATCCTTATGCCCATTCTCCATTCCTCACTTTTAACTCAATTTCTGAACCTTACGTGATGAGAAGCGCAACTCATCACCGTACATTATTTTGTTACTAGAAATATAAATTGAGACTCAAAGCAACAACTGTTGTTACATTATTCTATAGCAAACAATATAAAAAATAAAATCATAAAAAATATGATAAATATATCGTTTTTCTGCTGACCGTACAACATTGCCTATAGATGCGTCGAACGTAAACAGTTCGTCAGTCGCCACACTCTTTGCTTTGACGTCGAGAATTAAGTTTACATAGCTCTGTTAAAACCTTACTGGAGTCTGCCTATAGATAGGTCACGATATCTTGTTGGTTTTTATTTTGTAAGATCTTTGATTTTCGCGATTATTATACATTTTAAATGAAACAATTTTAAAGTTCAGTCTAGACGTAAGGTGCTATGATATTTTTAAAATAAGAAGTTGGAAACGTCGGGTTTTCCAAACATGCTAATAAATGTTTATTACCATTTTTGGAATACCTGGTCAAATTAACGATTAGCCTGGTTGAATTTGTTTCATTTTAAATCTTGTTAGTTGTTGAATTGGAGCTCTAAAAGTACTCGTACTTCTTAAATCTTTACAGTTTCCAAAGTGTTTAAGAATCGTAATTATTAAACCTTCATGTCCTGTTATCATTTTATAAGGAAATCCTTTGATTAAGTACAAATTAAAAGTTGTTGTTGGGGATTGGGGGTGGAACGGAGTGTCTTAATAGGTTCCCAGGTTTCCTCTGCCTACCCTGCCTCGTGCGAATATTCTATCTTAACGCTAGGTTTCCAAAGTACATCTACCCAAACTATGTAAAAAATAAAATTCAACCCACAACCATCGTCTATTTTGAACAACTACTAACTATTTCACAATTTCATCGATCACAAGAAATTCTCCTGGTAAAGGTCTGTAGGGACAAATTGATAGGCAAACCACGACTGGAACTGCTCTGTAATCTAAAATCGTTTGAGTAATAACTAAGTAACAAATGCCTTTTTAATTTTGTTCAGTTTTCTTTATGTTTGCCTTTTTTCAGGGACTTTTGTCGTTATATTTTGTTGTCTATAGAATTAGACTTTGATATAATAGTTGTCGCAAAATATAAAGAATATTTATTAAAAATAATAGAGCAGAGTCACCCATCGTGCTCTGGTAATTTTACTTAACTTAACTTAGCTTCACGCTGCATCCTGCATGGCAGGGTAGGCAAAGGGAACTTGGGAACCTAATGTTATGACACTCCGTTCCGTTGCCAACTTTTCACCAAATTTGAGGCATTGCGTGTTGACTATTTACCAGAGCTAAGATGTGAGAACGTTATATATTTCATTTGAAATTTTATACATATATATTCCATGTCCTTGAAAAGGAATTGAACCCACAACATGTCGTGTTACTACACAACTGCCACGACAGGCCTCAATAGTATTATGAATATTCAGTTAATATTTATATTAAAAAAGAGTCGTCGTCCATGGAGGGACGATTGTATTTGTAATGGAGTTTACTTCTTTTATTCTAAATCCAGGTAAAAAAATTTTGTTATTTTTAAAAAAAATTATATAATTCAACTTGAATTAATAATAATATCGCTATTCCCAAAATTATTAAATTTATTTTCAAAAAAGATATGTAATACTTTATAATAAAACATATAAAAAAGTTCTACGATGAAAATAAAAAAAAAACACCTAAATAAATAAATTATAAAGCTTTAATACAATACAGATTTCTTCATTTTGTCAATTTTTCCTTACTCCATAAAATTTTTTTTTTTCACATATCATCATCTAACAGACGAAGCCGCGCGGCAACTGTATGTCTAAAATATATTCTATTGTTATAAAATACAATGAAAAACGTACTTACAACTAAGAACCTTAATTTACACAAAAAATCTTGAAAATCCTATATTATAAATTCTGGAACAAAAAAGCCTATAAAATATATCATAATGACAGCTTTATATTATTTTAGGTGAAATAAAACATTATTTCTAATAACATTACACAATTCCGTTCATTACGGTGTGAGGGAGGGATGTAATAAAAAGGGAAGGTGGGGATGTAGGGGGACTCTTTTAAAGTTTTTTCTCGGACACACATACTTTTTTTTTGGGAACCTGGGAACTTACTGTTAAGAGATTTTGTTTCTTTTAAAACTAAAGGCATTCATTTTTTAGTATCGTAACTCAACGCCGTGTTCATCATTGTTATCAGTGCAAGGAACTGAAAATATTAAATATTTTATTGTCTCGATTGGGAATCGAACTCACACTAGTCTGGCCTCAGTTTGTCCATAAATTGTTGATAATAATATATATTTTTTCTTTTTTAAGGCGGCTTTATATTCCGAACATAAAAAAGTAGACAGAGAAAACTTAAAAAACTAGTGTTAAGACACTCCTATTCCATTACGAAACTTCCACTACATATGAGGCATTGCTTGTTGAGTGTCAGAACTTACAGCCGCATAATAAGATATCATTAACAAGTTCCCTCTGCCTACCCTGCCATGTGCGGGATTCAGCGTGAAGCTGAGTAAGTATATTTAGCAGTTTGTCTATCACATTGTATCCCTAGCGGGTTAGCCAGAGAGAACGGAGCGCCCAAACGTCTTGCATACTACTCTTACTTTGTCACCTCGTTCACTGTTATCAAGCTCTTTATACATGCTCTGCGGGGGTCCTATTGCATTTTACGTAAACTACCTCCAGTATCGTAGATATTGTGTTTTGTTAGGTCAATCGAAGTCTCCCCCTACTTCTCTCACCTTACTCATTTTTCCTTCATTATTTTTTGTTATTCTTCTATCGCTTACTCGCTGGCATGTTCTTCTTTGTTGTCTCCGTGATATTCTTGCAAATACAAAATGGCACCCTACCATTCTGAGTATCTCTTCATCGGGTATGCAATGAGCTAAACTGACTCTGCATACCCTACGAAGAGATCGCATTTCTATAGCGTTCACCTTTTTTATATTCTTCTGCAATACCCACGTTTCGCTGCCAAGGCTAAACGTGCAGCTCTGTTGACATTTCACCATCCCATCAATGCAACTAAGCCGTATGTTGCCGCTAGCAGTGCTAACAGTGTCCAGCAGCAATACGCTTTCATTACCTCATTCATTTCTTAACTTCTGTCTCTGCAAAACATAATTCTTAGATATTCCGCTTAATTAACTTGTTCTAATGTCTTGTCATTAACGCTGATATGATATCCCGTCCTTTCTTCGTTTCTTTCAAATTTCAACCTTCATCTTATTCACATTCAAATTTAAACTATTATTCGAGAACATTTTTTCTAATGAACACTATGTGCAGTGTTCATTAGAAATTCAGCGTAGAGCATTCAGTTTACATCTAAGTCATCTATTTTCAGTTCAATTTCGCTTTGTGTTACTGCTGTGATCTTCTTTTACAATCCGTCAAACGCCTTTTTCAGATACAGAAAAGTAGTGAAAACATTTTAGATTACGGCCAAAAATGTTTCCGTCATCATGCAAAAAGAGATCTGATCCATATAACCTTTTTCAAGTCTAAAGCTCCCTCGAACCCCCCACAACAGCCTTTTGGAGTCATCTGTGAACTGTGTATGTATGTACAAATGCCACAAGACGGCACTTTGCACTGCACCTCGCCAATTATCTGACCTCCCAAAATTTCTAGCATAAATTGCGACAGCCAGAAAGGGCCTCGGGTCTCGGATCTCGGTAGTAACCAAACCGTTGGCCGTCGGCTACATCAAGACTCAGCGTTTCGCTGCTACTTAAGGTAAAGTTGATACTTTTATTCTACACTGTTCAATTATATTCTATAGGTTAGCGAGCAACTTCGTCAATAGCTCACTTATCACAAGAAAAGGTTTTTATTTTCCTGAAAGATTTTTGTTAATCTTTTAAATCTCTTTCTTTACCTGAATTTTCATGCGTTATTTTTTATAAGTAATTTCTTTTAAAGCTTATGCATCTTGTACGCTCTTTTCTATTTCTCTCTTTTTTTTCTTTTTTCTTCCTAAAGCATCTTTTACTTCATTATACCACCATTCGTCGCTCATTTTGCTAAAGCATCATATATATCTATCGCTGTTTTCTTCATAAAATTCATATAGTTCTACCAGAGAACACCAATATTGCCATTTACGAATTCGCCGATGTTTAGTTTCTTGGAAACTCTTACTTGATATTAAAATAATATTAAATATTTTTTTTAATGGAAATAGTATTAATAGCCATATTGCGTATACAGACTCAATTATTTAAATTCGAACGTGCTACCGCCATCTTTGAGACGGTCAAACGGGATTTTCCTTCAATTTCAACATAAATGGTTAAAATAATGTAAAGGCCCAATTTCAGTGGGAATATCAAAGGACACAAATTATGTAACATCCACGCAGAGCTCCGTTTATTACTAAAGAGTAATGAGAACGCACTGGGGATCTGTGGAATGGCTTTTTTGTGTAAAATATTATAAATATATGTATGTATGTTTGTGTGATATGGATACTAAATTTAAGATTGTTTATTAAATATTATTTATTGAGTTTGTATGTAGCTTGTAAATGAAGTATGTATTTTTTTGATCTTTGCAAAATGTCAATTTAAATATTTTTTTTAGCAAATCGATTAACATATATCCAAGTAATTCTAACAGTTAAGAAAATTTTACACTTTTAATATAATATTTTTTCAAATCAATATATTATATTTTATTCAAATAAAAAAGATTTATTTTGATTCATATAAATTAATACTCATTATATAATTTAAGCTTTTGATATACAATAAAATACTTTCACTACAACAACAACTGTTAAGATAGTTTGTTTCTATAATAAACTTCTGTTTCTCACTTTCCGTTGATTTCTCTGGAGGAAATTGTTCTTGAGATGTGGAGAAAAGAAATAATATTACAAAATTTAATCCCCCGAGTGGGAATTGAAGTCACAAATACAACTTTTTTTTTACACAATAAGAAAAGAATAATACTTGATATCTAAATTTATTTAAAAACTTAAACGTAGCCAGAGTTGAACCTACACCTCATGAAAACCATATGTTTTGTCCGTAACTTCAAATTCCTAAATGCAAATTTCCATATAATTATGAAACAAAACAAATAGAGCACTAACCCTGTAATGCAAATATAAATATTTCAGTAACGATAACCACTCAACACATTCGTTAGTCCAACGCAGTGCGTACATCAGTCGTGACCGTAAAATTAATCCAGTTACGATATAACTTAACTGTTTAGGAAAAATTAGAATAGCAAAAGCATAAAGCAGTTTTGTGCTTTTTGTCTCATATATAAGAGAAGTAGTGGGAACTTAGTGCTATGACTTAGTCCGTCGCTAAGCGCAATTCTATTGAGAAATCAGAGCTCAGTCAGAATTTAACGCCATATTTTGTCTCCGGAGCGAAGAAATGGAATGGATTTCTGAACTATCAATTTTTAGTTCAGAAATCCAAAATGCTTCATGAGTTCGGCAGTATATAAATGTAGTATCTAAATGGGAGGAAGAAAAGGGAACCTGGCATGCTAATGTTAAGACTGGCAGGAAGAAAAGGGAACCTGGCATGCTAATGTTAAGACGAGATAAATAATATCTCGTCTTAACATTAGCATGCCAGGTTCCCTTTTCTTCCTGCCAGGTAGTAAATACGATGTGAAGGTAGTAAAGAAGCATCACACACACACACACAGAGGGAATCTAGTTTTGACGTGCTCTATTTTCCAAATTGATGATATTGAATTTTTAATAATGACGTCTTGGCGTACTGCCATCTATCAATGAACCTCTCTCATAGAGCCCGGTCCTGGGCTGTTCGCTTAGTCAGAGTCAAAATCAAATCATTTTATTATCTGTCGTGGCGCAGCGGCACAAGCGTGTAACTGTAACCGACAGGTTGTGGGTTCGATTTCCACTCGAAGAAATGAAATATTTAATATTTTCAATTTAAATATTTAATGTTTTCATTTCTTCGCTATGGTACAAGGCAAACCGTGGCGTTGAGTTCCGCCATTCAACACGTAATCAAGCCACTCCGTTCCACATTCGATCCCCACTTTCCGCCTCAAGTTCGGCAGAAAGTGGGGATCGGATGTGGAACGGAGTGTCTTAACACTAGGTTCCCAAATTCCCTTTACCTACCCTACCATGTGCGGGATACAGCGTGAAGCTAAGTGAATTATTAGGCGTAACTGGTGGCCGTGACTCCGTTCAAGCAAAAAAAAAAATCTTTATAAACTATGTTTCATTGAAACAAACCGTTTCGTTTCTTAGATTTTTATACGTCAACAGAAATCGGTCATCATACCTTGTTAACTTTTGCTAAAGCGTAATTTCTCGATATCTTACAAATTAGCTGATCTCTCACGAAACTATATCAGATACCTAGATCACTATGATATGTTCCAGATCTTCGATTATTATATCTTAACAGTAACATCATCATCATGAACAACTGTTGTTGAGGCGTCTATTCTATATTTCTTATGGTTTAACTGGTTCTGGTCCCTTAAAGTTCTAGATGTGGTGTTTCAGTTTTCAGAACAAATTATATCCTATATGTTGCCCTGACTAATTAATTAGCTATGCATCAAAATAGGTTTCGATGAAAGTAGACCATTTGTTCCGAAAATTAGCGTATACAAAAAGAAAAACATACAAATATATATATATATATATATATATATATATATATATATATATATATATATATATATATATATATATATATACATATATATATATATATATATATATATATATATATATATATATATATATATATATATATATATATATATATATATATATATATATATATATATATATATATATATATATATATATATATATCTCAGTCCATATGGAGACATGGCTAGTCCGTAAATGAACAAACGCTCAGCGAGCTATGGATAGCGCAACGCTTGGATTTCTCTAGCGAACTGAATTCAAAATATAGTCAATGAGAGAAGTAAAATCACCGAGATTAAGCTTATAATGAGTATGCTGAAAGGAAAAACCTTTGCTACATGATAAATATATGTATTTTAATTTATTATAAGTATAGTCAACTTGATGGCAATAAGCGCGAGAAGTTGTGGACTGGACTTCGACTGGAGAAAATGAAATATTTTCATTTATTCGTTCTGGTACAAAGCGCGGTGTTGACTTCCGTAATTTTTTGCCTATTCAAATTCGGTGGAGTTCGGAACGGAATGTCTTAACACTGTGTTTCTAAGTTGCGTCTGATTTCAGTACCAAGTGCGGGATACAGCGTGTACATAAAAAAAATAATTAGACAAAATTTTCAGAAAGGACATATAAGATACATAAACACTTTATAGTCACAATTTTACGTTACACTTTTACATACAATTTACACTTATTAACAGTTTTTATTTAAGCTCTTTCTCTCTTTTTCTCTCTCTGTCTCTCCATTAAAATTATATTAGTTAATTAGCGAAACTTAACATCATACTCTAACCCATTAAGTTGATGTTCACACATATCGTCAAACAGGATTTGAACTTTATACCATAGTATTTACTAACAACCTTATGCTTTAATCATAGAGCAATTTCAAACGAATGTAAATTACCATATCCATTAGATTTCCGATTCTCTATATGGTCATTAATCTTAGTAACAACGTATGATCCTGATATTACAGTACCTACAGTAGATGTTAATTTAGTTTTAGTACTTAAACCTATAACAGTCTAGATTAGTATTTGCCTAAATGTATTATTATTTTTCAGCTTCACGCTGTATCCCACTCATGTCAGGGTAGACAAAGGGAACCTCGGAACCTAATGTTAAGACACTCCGTTTCATTCTCCACTTTCCGCTGAATTTGAATCATTACGTGTTGAGTGGCTGAACTCAACGCCATTAAATATTTCATTTGAATATATTAAATGTTTTATTTCTACGAGTACGCATCAAACTCACAACCTTTTGCTTACGGTCACACGCCTGTGCCACTGAGCCTCAACAGGCCTCAATAATTAAATAAGTTAACTTGGTTTATAAGTATGTCTGATATTACGGTGAGGCCATCGTGGAGTATGAAGAGTATTGAGTGAGTTCGATTCCTACTCGTGGGAATGCAATATCAATGTCTTTCTTCGTTACCAGAGCGGGGAAATTTAAATATAAAATATTTTTGATTCCCAGAGATTATAGCGTAATTATAGTCACATCTTTATGGCTCTTGTATCATGATGGTCCCATTTTTCAATATATCGGCGCGAGGTCTGTTTTTACTTTTACAATGCTTGAATGGCTAAACTTAACGTGATTTGCCTCGTTACCAGAGCAAATAATTAAAAACATTAAATATTTATTTCTCCGAACAAGAATCGAACCTGCAACCGTAGAATTATATTCGTACACGAATGAAACATTAAATATTTAAATTGAAAATATTAAATATTTCATTTCCTCGATTGGGGATCGGACTCAGAACCTGTCGGTTACAGTCACACGCTTGTGCCGCTGCGCCACGACAGGCTTTTGTAGTGTCGCTATAGTAAAATTGTGATGTGTCGTAATGGGAACGTAGTGGCTTAAGACTAGGTTCCTATGTTCCCTCTGATAGCTATGGGATACGGTTAAGTTAGTAAAAAAGAATTTGCTATCAAAATATGTTCTAGTAATAGTTCTCGACACATTCATCTCCAAAGTAACATACTTTGGAGATTTTATATATATTCTGTTATAGAAGATTCACAATAACTGTAAATTTTAGAAAAAATCGAAATCGAATCGAAGAATAGTTTTTAAGCTTTCAGTTAACACTTTGTTTTGATTTTTAGATAAGTTTTCGAAGTACTGTGCGCTCAACGCCGCGCGTTGCCAAGATGCTAGACCGAAAAAAATAACTCACTCAGCTTCACACTGTATCCTGCACCTGGCAGGGTGAGCATAGGGAACCTGGGAACCTAGTGTTAAGACACTTTGTTCCACTTCCGTTCCCCACTTAAATTATATATATGTAAATCGAACGTATACTATAATTTAACATGTACTTCAATTTAACAATCACTAAAACAAAGCAATCTAAATCAAAGAATGTAAAACCAATTAGGCTGCCAATTTATAATTAAAAAGGTACGAATTATACTGAAAGGGGTTGTTAGTTATTATACACGGAAATGAATGCGCCACGACAGGCTTTAATATGTATATGAAAATAATTAAATAATATGAAAATAATTATTGAGGCCTGTCGTGGCGCAGCGGTACAAGCGTGTGACTGTAACCGACAGGTTGTGGGTTCGATCCCCAGTCGAGGAAATGAAATATTTAATATTTTCAATTTAAAATATTTAATGTTTCATTTCTTCGCTCTGGTAATAAGGCAAAGCGCTGCGTTGAGTTCCGCCCCTCAACACGCAATGCCTCAAATTCGGCGGAAAGTGGGGAAAGGAAGTGGAACGGAGTGTCTTAACACTAGGCTCCACTTCCGTTCCCTCTGCCTACCCTGCTTAGTGCGGGATACAGCGTGAAGCTGAGAGAGAGAGAATGAAATTAATTATAATTTCACGTAGCTATAGTGAATATCTGTTGCGCTAAGGCCAAGAATCTCCAGAAAACGGGCATTAATCCGACTTACAGTTCACAGAGCAAATCTAATTTCGGAAACGCTGAGCGACTCCCGCAAAATGCGGTTTGTCGAGCAATCGGCTTAGGGGTGGGTGGATGATTTGTCGATGATTTTTTATCTTTTTTTTTTTCACGCTTTATGGCACAAGGCCTGGTTGGACAGATGGTACATGGGCACCTAATATTAAGTAGACGCTCTGCTCTCATAACAACATTTGCGTTTCTTATTTTAAGTGGCGGATCTCAACGCCGTGTTTTGCCTTACCAGAACTAAGAAAAGAAATAATAAATACTTAATTTCTTCGTGTAGAGATTGAAGCCACATGTCGTCGCTTTCAGTCTCACGCTTGCCCTTACCCAGGCCTTTCATGGCGCAGCGGCACAAGCGTGTGACTATAACCTACAGGTACTGGGTTCAATCCCCACTCGAGGAAACGAAATATTTAATATTTTTATTTTGAAATATTTAATGTTTTTTATTTCTTCGCTCTGGTACAAGGTAAAACGCGACGTTGAGTTCTGCCACTCCATACGCAATGCCTCAAATTCAGCGGAAAGTGGGGTACGGAAGTGGAATGGAGTGTCTTAATACTAGGTACCCAAGTTCCCTCTGCCTACACTGCCATGAGCGGGATACAGCGTGAAGCTGAGTATTAATCGTATATTATAATATATTTATATATAACATATAATAGATTGGTTAATGGAATTCTTAAATAAATTCAATAATTTCGTGATCAATTAATATTCAAACATTCAAAATAAATATGGATGCTCTTAATTAATCTACGTACGATACTTATTATCTATTTGTATAAAATCATTTTTAAAATATGTTTAATTAACTTTATTTTAAAATCAATCAATTAATCTTCTGATTGATTAGTACTTTTATTATTTTCTTAATTAATCATAATTTTATTAAATTAGAAATAGTTAATGTGTCCGGCGCTAAGTTCCGCCACTCAACACAAAATACTTAACGTGTATAAACAACGGAAAGTCGTAATACCAGGTTTACCAAGTGCCTCTGCCACATACAAAATACAAATCATAAATATATTAATATAATTAAAAATATATCGATACACTTACATCACTATCGTTAATGTAAAGAGTCCGCCCCTACGAGGCGTCGAGTAGGAATTTGACTTGTAGTAAACCAATATCTAGAGAATTGTCACGGATGGGTGAACAAAGGAAATGGAGCCTAAGATTTAAAGAATGCTGTTTAATTTTAAGTAGAGATCGCACATTCAATTCCATTTTGGGGAATTAACAACAGGCAATGCCCGAAACTCGGCAGAAGCCAAGGACCAGAACGGAGTGTCTGAACACTTGGCTCAAGTTCCCTTTGTCTACTCTGCCATCTGCGGGACACTGATATAGATAAAAAAAATACTCAGCTTCACGATGTATCCCGCATATTGCAGGGTAAGCAATGGGGACCTTGGGAACCTAGTGTTAAGACACTCCGTTCCACTTCCGTTCCCCACTTTCCGCCGAATTTAAGACATGTCGTGTTGAGTGGCAGAAGTCAACGCCGCGTTTTGCCTTGTACCAGAGCGAAGAAATAAAAACGTTAAATATTTAAATTGAAAATATTAAATATTTCATTTTCTCGATTGGGGATGGAACCCACAACCTATCGGTTACAGATATAATAGTCGGTTACAGTCACACGCTTGTGTCGCTGCGCCACGACAGTTCTCATTAATAAAAAATAGAAAAAACCATAGAAGACTATACTAAACTTGAATTTAAAAAGCGTATAAAAATTTTGAACGAAGCAGGATTTGAACCCGCGCCTCTGGAATACCGTTCCAACGCTCTGACCAACTAAGCCATTCGTTCTCACCGAGCTCCGTCAAAATTCTTATACGCTTGTTACAACTTATTTATGTCGTTAGCATCTCTGTAGGGAGATTTTTACAAATTTCCGCTACCCAAAGACAACTCGTAAGAATTATCGTTTGGCAAGAGAATACTATTTATATTAATATTTTTACTATGTCTTAAATTTAAGTTTAGTATTTTCTGTCCTAAGTGTGGAATAACACTTTAAAACATAGTAAAAACATAGAAGACTATCTTTTAAATGAGATTTCATTGAATGCCGGAAATCAACGTTATACAGAGTGTTAAGAAACTCTGTTCATTCTGCCCACCTTGCTATTTACGGGATAGAGCGTGAAATGAGAAAACATCTCACAAACCGATTTAAATATAAAAATTCTTGCACAACACGTTCTAATATTTCATACATTATATGAATACGCTATAAATTGAGACACAATGCAGTTAGGACTTGGTGAATATTAAAATCTATTGTCTTTGTGGCAAAAGGTAACTACAAAATGTTTTGAATTTTCTTTAAACAACGCCAGCCAAGACTATCTAAACTTATGCTTTACCTTCTAACAGGGTAGGAAAAATTAATTGGAAACGTAGTGTTACGACACTCTGTTCCCATGACGAAAGCAAACAGCGTGACGTTAAGTTTCTCCACTGACAAAGCAATGCCTGGAAAATTAAGCGAGCAGAGGAATGTCTATTAACATGATTTCACCTGACTATCCCGCTAGCTGCGGGATACAGCGTGATATTGTATAACTGCGACAGATTTTGGTTTAATTCTTATTCGAGGGAGAGTGTTTATTTTTTAAAATATTTTATTTTTTTCTGTTCACATTTATCAAAGCGGGGTCGGAAGAGAAATCTCAATATTAACATATTCTCAAACCTACACTGCGAAGCCATCGTAACGTAGTGGATAGTGTGAGATTGATTTCCACTCGAAGAATTTCTACTCAACTTCACGCCACATCCCGCACATGGCAGAGTAGGCAGAGGGAACTTAGGAACCTAGTGTTAAGACACTCCGTTCCACTTCCGTTTCCCACTTTCCGCCGGATTTGAAGCATCGCGTGTTAAGGGGCGGGGCGGACAACGCCACGTTTTGCCTTGTTACCAGAGCGAAGAAATGAAAATGTTATATATTTAATTTACATATGGGGATCGCGAGTGGGGATCGAACCCACAACCTGTCTTTTGCAATCACACGCTTGTGCCGCTGCACTACGACAGACCTCGAAGAATTTCAATATAAATATTTAATTTATTGTCATTATCTTAATCTGATAGACAAAGCGCGACGTTAAACTCCGCCGCTCAACGCACAATATCTCCAAAGCATGGGAAACGAAATGCCTTATCACTACATATACTCCTGTTATACGGGAAAGAGCGTGAAGCTAAAAGAAAAAAACACGTGTAAAAACAAAATCCCTTAATCGTTTGATAACAATTTATTTGCACATCTTCCTTGAGGTAACAGAATTAGAGGTACGGTGTGACAAATATACGGACATTACGTCGTAAGTCGCCATAATGGCCAGAATTTACTGTGTGATGTCAGTTTTTTGTACCGTGATTGATGGTTACCCTTTATTCTTTCTATAAGGTTGAAGTCTGAATATGGAGATATTTTTATATCTTATCTTTTTTTCGTTCACGCTGTATCTTGCACATGGCAGGGTACGTAGAGGGTGAGTTGGGAACGTCGTGTTAAGATTACTCCAATTGTCGACGCTTTGAGTATTGAGTGGCGGAACTCAACGCCGCGTAATGCAACAATATTTTACCTATTTGTACGTTTCGTATTTTCATTTCATATTGTAAATAATATATTTTTTTTATATAGCAGCCTTCATATAATAACAACATATATTATGTTACCACACAGCTTTCCTCGCTTAAACTATATTTATTTTAATATAATTTGAGTGTATTTTAGTAAATTTAAATAATTATTTCAGATAGTATTGTGTACATATGTATACTTTTATGCACTTTATAATTCGTAATTATATATTTTTTTTTTTTATGGAACAGACGGCAAACGAGCGTACGGATCACCTGATAGCAAGTGATCACCGTCGCTCACGGCCCCGAGTAACTCCAGAAGAGCTACAGGAGCGTTGCCGTCTTTTAAGGTGGATAGGCACCGGGGCCCGGCATTACCTAACGCGAAACGCAGTGGCCAAAGCCACTACTTAACGCCGGTCTTAAATGCCGGATGTGGTAACAATCTGGTCGAGTCTGCCCATGCGTGTTGCCATTGCTGGCAACGTGTTTCTACCAATCGCATCATATATCTTATTTATGCAATAATAATCACATTTTTATATGTTAAAACATAAAAATTAGTTCATGTTATTATTCAGAGACAGGATAAACAGAACGACAGACAGAGAAAAATCAAAATGCAATTGAAACAACATGGGTATTTTAAAATCACAAACAGACGGTACAGTTAATGTATCTGTGTTCGATACACACTCGAGGAAATAAAAAAAAAAATACAATTTTTATGTCTCCCCTTTGGAAACAAGGTAAAGTGCGGCGTTGAGTTCCGCCACTCAATACGCAATGTCTCACAGCCGTCGAAAAGTGGGGAATGGCGATTTTCAACACTGTATTCCCAAATTTCCTCTGCCTACTCTGCCATGTGCTGAAAAAAATATACATTAATGTGTGTATTCTAACAGCAACCTTACAACATATAAACAATAAGTCCAGATGTCATACTCGAGTTAGAATAAACGATGCATATAAAATTAAACACAGCTTATGTTCAAATAAAATGAACTAATATTTATTATGTTGACGCCTTCGTAGCTCAGTGGAGCGCTTGATCTTCCTGATGGTTTTGAGTTCAAAATGTGGTCGATGATTTTGGGTTTAATTAGTATAAACAAATCTGTATAAATGAGGCCTGACGTGGCGCAGCGGCACAAGCGTGTGACAGGTTGTGAGTTCAATCCCTACACGAGGAAATGTAAAATAATTAATATATGTTTTCATTTCTTCGGTCTAGTACCAGGCAAAACGCGGCGTTGAATTCCGCCACTCAACACGCAACGCCTCAAATTCGGCGGAAAGTGGGGAACAGAAGTGGAACGGAGTGTCTTAACACTAAGTTCCCAAGTTCCTCCTGTCTAGCTAGCCACGTATCGGATACACCGTGGGGTTAAAATAGTCAGTTAATATTTTTAAAAATACCATTAGGAACAACCTTTCAAAATGTATCATTACAAAGCCCTACTAAGTTATAAAAACATAAATATGTGTTCTTACACAATGTTTTCTAATAAAGAAAGGTAATTTTCTAAACAGTCGTTTTCCACAAGGTGTTTCATTGATATTAATGGAGGAAAGTCACATAAAAAGTGACTATGGACGAGGTAATGGAAAGTTTTTTTTTTTTCAACTTCACGCGGTATCCCGCACGAATCAGGGTAGGCAGAGGGCACTCGGGAACCTAGTGTTAGGACACTCTGTTCCACTTCCGTTCCCCACTTTCCGCAAAAGAAACAAAGTTACTCCGGTAGTAATAAAGGAGATATAGAAAAAATTAAGGAAAAGCGCGGCGTTGAGTTCCGCCACTCAACACGCAATGCCTCAAATTCGGCGGAAAGTGGGGAACGGAAGTGGAACGGAGTGTCTTTACACAAGGTCCCCGGGTTCCCTCTGCCTACCCTGCCTCGTGCGGGATACAGCGTGAAGCTAAAAAAAAAAATCTACATTTAACAAAATATTCTCAAATAACTCTACTTTTTATACCTCATTCCTACACTATATCATAATTATTTCCGAAACACATAAATTGGAAATAAATCCTTTCCCCCACTTTAAGCCAAATTAAAGGCATTACGTGTTAAGAGGAGACACGATGCCACCTTAGGTTCCCAGAGCAAAGTGTGGAGCTGAGTGGAAAGTGACCTTAAAATAACGCGATTACAGACATTTAAGAACGCGATTTAAGAACGTCTCAGAGTATACCTATTTGTGATGGTACAACTCATTCGCTAAGCAAAGTTTTGTTTAAGTGAAACTTAATTAAACGCCTAAACTTGAAAACTTGTCGGTAACGATTTGGGTAATTTAACTTAGAAAGTATCTATTTTGTATTGAAAATTCTTAAATATTTTAATGTTTTTGAAAAACAAATAAATAATATAAAAAAATTAAAGCGTGCTTTTAAGTTATGACGTAAAAAGCGGTCAAGTGCGAATCGGACGGATGGTCGTCCCTGTAAAGGTTCCGTTTTTACCTTTTTGAAACGGAACCTTAAAAATATTGATTTTTTAAAGTGTTATTGGACACACACAGAAAAATGAGAAATGGTTTTTGGATCAAAATTAAATAATATTTAAGAAAGAACTAAAAGCGAGCTTTTGTAAAGTATAAAAGCGGTCAAGTGCGAATCAGACTCGCCCACCGAGGGTTCCGTACAAATTTCACGATTGTATGAAACGTAAATACGATGTTGATAACGGAACATATAAAATTGACGAACTTAAGTTTGCGGGCATATGCATTTATTTTGTATGATATGAACTGCAAATATGAGTTTGTAACAGTGTTTTTCTGTGGAATATCTATAAATTATCTACTTGTCAATTTTTTGCTTTAATTTTTTCCTTAATTTAATGCCAAATGCAGTAAAAATGCTACAAGCATTTATCTTTTGATTACTACTGATTGACTTAGAATATTGATTTCCTATAAGGGTTCCGATTTTACCTTTTTAAAGTGCACCACATATATTCTATAATAAGAATATTTTAGAAAAAAATAATTTAATTCTTAATTTCGATCTCAGCTATGTTTTCTTAGTATCTTACTTAAAGCAGGCTGTTAGCTAAGCTTAGCTAGGTTTGTAAGGGCCTGTCGTGGCGCAGTGGCACAAGCGTGTGACTGTAACCGACAGGTTCTGGGTTCGATTCCCGATCGAGGAAATGAAATATTTAACATTATCAATTTAAATATTTAATTTTTCATTTCTTCGCTCTGGTAGTAAGGCAAAGCGCGGCGTTGAGTTCCGCCACTCAACACGCAATGCCTCAAATTCGGCGGAAAGTGGAGAACGAAAGTGGAACGGAGTGTCTTACCACTAAGGAAGGGTTCCCTCTGCCTACCCTGCCTCGTGCGGGATTCAGCGTTAAGTTAAACTAGGTTTTTACTTTATTTTCATAGAATTGCTTGTTGAGTCACGTAACTCAACGCCGTAAATTGTACAATTATATACTAACAAAATCAAATCTATTCTATATCTTTTAAATACCAAGGCAATGTCTTAAATCCGTAATTTTCTTTACAACGTATTATTTTTCCTTAACTCAAGAACTTTAAAACCAAAATTTATCACATTTACGTAGAAAATCACAGTATTTACGATACACATATACATACACGATATTATGTATGATACATACAATATATATTAGGCACTTTGTATGCAACGCTTGTTCAGACTGACGGCGTTATTCTGATACTTTCTTGGGATGGTCTCTTGTATCTTATATCTCGACTAGCTTTTATCGGCGGCTTCGCCCGCTCGGTTAATGGAAATAACAAACAAACAAACCTAAATATAAAAGTAAACAAAATTAGAAATTTCAAGAAAATGCCTCAAAAAAAATATATTTACATAATATATACAAAGTGACTTTAGCTGTTAAACAGCTAAATATAACTAAGAAACCATCATGAAGAATATGAATTTATATTAAATAAATCACGGACATGTCACAGACAGACAGGTTACTCATCTTCTCGCACATTGCAGGGTAGGCAGAGGGAACTTGGGAACCTAGTGTAAAGACACTCCGTTCTACTTTGCCGTGTGATTCCGGTTTAGAATAGGAACACCCTGGTACTGATGGTATCGTAAGAGGCGACTAAAGTACGTGTGGGAGAGTCACGTTGTCAGAAATGGCAACAGGCATGGGCAGACTCGACCGTACCATTACCACCCCCCGCATTTAAAATCGGCGTTAAGTAGTGGCTTCGGCCACTGTGTTCACATTGGGTAGTGCCGGGCCCCGGTGCCCATCCACCTTAAAGACGGGCAACGGTCCTGTAGCTCTGGTGCTACACGGGGCCGTGGGCGACAGTGATCACTTACCATCAGGTGACCCGTACGCTCGTTTGTCCTGTCTTATCCATAAAAAAAAGACAAAAAAAAAACTTCCGTTCCTCACTTTCCGCCGAATTTGAGGCATTGCATGCTGATTGGCGGAACTCAACGCCGCGTTTTGCCTTGTACCGGAGCGAAGAAATGAAAACATAAAATATTTAAATTGAAAATATTAAATATTTCATTTCTTCGAGTGAGGATTGAACCCACAACCTGTCGGTTACAGTCACACGTTTGTGCCGCTGCGCCACAACTAGCCTTTTATTAAGACTTGACTTTATTTTTTTAGCATCCAAAGTATAGTCAAAGTATTTTTTAAATTTTTGCTGCGTATAACATTTGTTTGTATGTATATTATTTTAGTGCTTCCTAAGGGAATTAGATGAAATCTTAATTTTTATTTTTTCTTTATTCACGCTTTATCCAGCACATGGCAGGATAGACAACAAGAACTCGAGAACCTAGTGTTCAGACACTCCATTACAGTCCTCACTTTTCTCCGAAATTGAGGCATTGCGTGTTGCGTGGCGGAACTCAACGTCGCGCTTGGCCTTGTCACCAGTGCGAAGAAATGAAAATATTAAGCCCACCGTGTGATCCCGGCTTAGAATAGGATCATCCTGGTACTGATGGTGTCGTAAGAGGCGGCTAAAGTGCGTGTGGTAGAGTCACGTTGCCAGTAATGGCAACACGCATGGGCAGACTCGACCGGATGTTACCACCCCCGGCATTTAAGACCGGCGTTAAGTAGTGGCTTTGGCCACTGCGTTTCGCATTAGGTAATGCCGGGTCCCGGTGTCCGTACACCTTAAAAGACGGAAACGCTCTTGTAGCTCTTCTGGAGTTACACGGGGCCGTGGGCGACGGTGATCACTTACCATCAGGTGACCCGTACGCTCGTTTGCCGCCTTTCCCAAAAAAAAAATATATATATATTTCAACTTTTCAAGTGGGAATCAAACCACACATCACAGTCTGCCGCGTTTAAAGTCACAAGGTTGTTTGTACCTCTGCATCAAATAATCATTGCCTTACATAAATATTTTTTTTTTACATTTGGGCACAGGTTCAAAGCCAAATATGATAAAATACAACCAAGAAAGAAAAAAAATAAATAAGTTTTTAGAGCAAATGATAAAAATCTCATTTACAAAAGCGGAGTATAAAGGTAACATGACGTTGTATCTGGGCGTGTCAACACTGATATTTAAATGATTGTTTATTCGATACTGTTTGCACGGATGTAGGAGGGCGGAAGTGTCATATGGTTGTATTTTTTTTTTTTTAATCCCGCTGTAACCCGCATGATGAAACCCGCTGGGTATGATGCTCCATTCCTCACTTTTTGACATTATGTGTTGATTATCGTAACTGAACGCTGCGCTGTGTCTTCTCAACAATGCGAGATAGTAGTGAAACTTGTTTATATTTTCTCATTTTTTAAAGTGTATTTTGAAAGAAAATTATTCAGAATTTACATATGGCACGACAAAATGTATTAATTGTTTTAACATTTTTAAAGTATCGTTTAGAAAAGCTAGCAAAACACCTTCCAAACAAAATTCTAAAATTATTATTTTTTGTTTGTTTTTCCTTAATTCACTTCCTCCTTCACGGGAATCGAACTTACAACTCTTCCGTATACAATATAACAAAAAAACCACATCCAGTTAATCTAATTCAGTAAAACGTAGTTATGCAAGCGCACGTAAAACCTCTAAACTGCTTAGTTACTTTTACGAGCCGCCTTAGCCCGCCATTTTTATAGTCACTTGCATACAGTGTATATCGTGTTACATACATGTTATATTAGAATACACATTGTTTCATCATTAATATATATATATATATATATATATATATATATATATATATATATATATATATATATATATATATATATATATATATATATATATATATATATATATATATATATATATATATATATATATATATATATATATATATATATATATATATATATATATATATATATATATATATATATATATATATATATATATATATATATATATATATATATATATATATATATATATATATATATATATATATATATATATATATATATAACGCGCTTTTTGAAATTATTGAAATTTGAAAAAAATATATAATAAATTAATTTCGGAAACATGTTCATATAGATGAGCTTGTGAAATGAAAGATCAGATACAAAAATAATTCATGGACACCAAAGAGGAAATGAAACATCTACCATCGCGTTTCCACTATCTGAACCACGACAGCTTCAAAACAAAATAACATATTAAGATACTTCATAGTTTCATTTTGTGAAGCGTCTATCTTTATCGAATTGCAATTTTCGTGAGCTCAGTAGTTTGGGTGGTCGCCAGAACAGAAGTTTATGGAAGACCGATATGATGTTTGAAATATTATAATTTACTAAATTTAAGATCGTTATGGCTCAGTTAGCATGATTATGAGCAAAATTGAACGGTTTAGGTTGTAACCTGGTGTAAAAAGTAGGTTAAAATATAATCACTCACTCAGCTTCACGCTCTATCCCGCACATGCCAAGTCAGGCAGAGGGAACTTGGGACCTGTTAAGATACTCCAACCCGTTCCCCACTTTCCTACGAAATGTGAAAATATAATTATTTCATAAAATTTCAGAAGCTTTGAGGCCTATAAAGGCTTAGGAGCACAAGCGTGTAACAGTAAAAATGACAGGTAGTAGATTCGATTCCTATCATGAAACTGACAGTTATTGCAAGGAAGTAAAATATTTGATATTTTTAGTAACTTAACACTAAGCTCCGAGACTTCACACATGGCAGGCTAAAGGAAGATATTTTGGAGCCTTTGAAAGTATTAATACACTCTGTTCCAAGAAGATTGCGAAACTTTCAGTCGAATTTGAGGCATTGCATGTTGGGTATTGTACCAGAGTATAGAAATTAAAACTTTAAATATTTAAATGGAAAATATTAAATATTTCGTAGCCCCAATCGCCGTTGGGATCGAACCCACAACGTGTCGTTTACAGTCACACGTTTGTGCCAATGCGCCACGACAAGCTTCTCTTTCGGTTTTTTTTATAATAAATTATGTACATTTGTCTTAACATTAGGTTCGCAAGTTCTCGCTGCTTGTGCATATAACGTGAATCTGATTAAATAAAAAAGCTTCGTTTCTTGCGCCGGTTCTTCTCAGGACTTGGGCACTACATAACTTAAGTGAACCAGCTCGAACCGAATTTGAGTCATAGCGTGTTAAGTGGCGGAACTTAACGCCGCGTTTTGCCTTCTACCAGAGCGAAGACATGAAAACATTACATATTTAAATTGAAAATATTAAATATTTCATTTCCTCGAGTGGGGATCGAACCCAGAACCTGTCGGTTACACACGCTAGTGCCGCTGCGCCACGACAGGTCTCATTTAGTAAGCAAGCATGTAACTTAATATATTGAATAAAATTATAATATTTGAATTAAAGCGATAATATGAAAATTAATTATCCATTTACAGTGTGTCGAGACTCAGAATTTTCCAATGAAAATAGCGTTTTAGAAAGAAAATTCATTTACAAGAGCAAACATATAGACCATAACGCAGACCTGGTATGGCGCAGGGGTACAAGCAACTGTAACTGAGATACTGTGGGTTCAATTCCCAGCCGAGGAAATAAAATATTTATTTTTTTTTTTTAATTCTGCGACCTAACAAGCAATGACGGAAATTAATTTGGTAGTACGGAACGAAACGGAGTGTCTCAACACTAAATCCCGAGTACTCTCTGCCTACCCTGCCATATGCGGGATACAGCGTGAAGCATAATTAAAAAAAAAACTTAGGTTAAGAATATATATGAATAATGTTGGACCAGCATTTTCGTTATATATTTATATCATAGAGCTGGGAAGGCTGAGGATACCTAGTGTTAAGATACTTATGGCCCATGTAGAGTAGGTACAGTGAACATAAATTCAATACTCTCTTTCCACTTTTCTCCACTCTCTACTCTCCACTTTTTCCCTTAATTGTCGAATCGTTTTGTGGCGGAACTTAATGCTTTGTCTATATTGTTTACTTATATTACTACCTTTGTTTTTTTAAACGATTTAAACAAAACAATCATTAATTAATATGTGAACTCAGGTTAACGTTATATCCTGCACATGGTGGGGTAGGCAGAGGGAACATGGGAACCTAGTGTTAAGACGCTCCGTTTCACTTCCGTTTCCCACTTTCTGCCGAATTTGAGGCATTGCGTGTTGAGTGGCGGAATTCTAATTGATAAGTGTAGGTTGCCAAAATATAATACTGAAAAATTATGTACAGTAACATACGTTTGTCTATCATGTACAGGTGATAGATAATCCACTCTTCACATAAATTTTGAGACTTTGCTTGCTTAATGGTGGAACTAAACGCCGCGTTTTATCTATATGCTATCAAAGTATATGTATATATATCGGTGCAGCGGTACAAGCGTGTGACTGTAAACATAGATTGTGGGTTCGATCTCCACTCGAGGAAAGGAAATATTTAATATTTTCCATTTAAAAACTTAATGTTTTCATTTCTTTGCTCTTTCCGCCACTCAACACACAATGCCTCAAATTCGGTGAAAAGTGGGGAATGTAAGTGCAACCGAATGACTTAACACTAGGTTCCCAAGTTCCCTCTGCCTACTCTCCCATGTGCGGGATACAGCGTGGAGCTGAGCGTGCGAGTGAGTATATATATATATATATATATATATATATATATATATATATATATATATATATATATATATATATATATATATATATATATATATATATATATATATATATATATATATATATATATATATATATATATATATATATATATATATATATATATATATATATATATATATATATATATATATATATATATATATATATATATATATATATATATATATATATATATATATATATATATATATATATATATATATATATATATATATATATATATATATATATATATACTCACTCGCACGCTCAGCTCCACGCTGTATCCCGCACGTGGGAGAGTATTTTGAGGCGTTGTGTGTATATATTTTGGCAACCTACACTTATCAATTAGAATTCCGCCACTCAACACGCAATGCCTCAAATTCGGCAGAAAGTGGGAAACGGAAGTGAAACGGAGCGTCTTAACACTAGGTTCCCATGTTCCCTCTGCCTACCCCACCATGTGCAGGATATAACGTTAACCTGAGTTCACATATTAATTAATGATTGTTTTGTTTAAATCGTTTAAAAAAACAAAGGTAGTAATATAAGTAAACAATATAGACAAAGCATTAAGTTCCGCCACAAAACGATTCGACAATTAAGGGAAAAAGTGGAGAGTAGAGAGTGGAGAAAAGTGGAAAGAGAGTATTGAATTTATGTTCACTGTACCTACTCTACATGGGCCATAAGTATCTTAACACTAGGTATCCTCAGCCTTCCCAGCTCTATGATATAAATATATAACGAAAATGCTGGTCCAACATTATTCATATATATTCTTAACCTAAGTTTTTTTTCATTACGCTTCACGCTGTATCCCGCACATGGCAGGGTAGGCAGAGAGTACTCGGGATTTAGTGTTGAGACACTCCGTTTCGTTCCGTACTACCAAATTAATTTCCGACATTGCTTGTTAGGTCGCGGAATTAAAAAACATATTATATATTTTATTTCCTCAGCTGGGAATTGAACCCACAGTATCTCAGTTACAGTTGCTTGTACCCCTGCTCCATACCAGGTCTGCGTTAATCTATATGTTTGCTCTTGTAAATGAATTTTCTTTCTAAAACGCTATTTTCATTGGAAAATTCTGAGTCTCGACACACTGTAAATGGATAATTAATTTTCATATTATCGCTTTAATTCAAATATTATAATTTTATTCAATATATTAAGTTACATGCTTGCTTACTAAATGAGACCTGTCGTGGCGCAGCGGCACTAGCGTGTGTAACCGACAGGTTCTGGGTTCGATCCCCACTCGAGGAAATGAAATATTTAATATTTTCAATTTAAATATGTAATGTTTTCATGTCTTCGCTCTGGTAGAAGGCAAAACGCGGCGTTAAGTTCCGCCACTTAACACGCTATGACTCAAATTCGGTTCGAGCTGGTTCACTTAAGTTATGTAGTGTAGTCCTGAGAAGAACCGGCGCAAGAAACGAAGCTTTTTTATTTAATCAGATTCACGTTATATGCACAAGCAGCGAGAACTTGCGAACCTAATGTTAAGACAAATGTACATAATTTATTACAAAAAACACCGAAAGAGAAGCTTGTCGTGGCGCATTGGCACAAACGTGTGACTGTAAACGACAGGTTGTGGGTTCGATCCCCACGGGGATTGGGGCAATGAAATATTTAATATTTTCAATTTAAATATTTAAAGTTTTAATTTCTATACTCTGGTAGCAATCCCCAACATGCAATGCCTCAAATTCGACTGAAAGTTTCGCAATCTTCTTGGAACAGAGTGTATTAATACTTTCAAAGGCTCCAAAAAATCCTCCTTTAGCCTACCATGTGTGAAGTCTCGGAGCTTAGTGTTAAGTTACTTAAAATATCAAATATTTCACTTCCTTGCAAAAACTGTCAGTTTCATGATAGGAATCGAATCCACTACCTGTCATTTTTACTGTTACACGCTTGTGCTCCTAAGCCTTTATAGGCCTCAAAGCTTCTGAAATTTTATGAAATAATTATATTTTCATATTTCGTAGGAAAGTGGGGAACGGGTTGGAGTGTCTTAACAGGTCCCAAGTTCCCTCTGCCTGACTTGGCATGAGCGGGATAGAGCGTGAAGCTGAGTGAGTGATTATATTTTAACCTACTTTTACACCAGGCTACAACCTAAACTATTCAATTTTGCTCATAATCATGCTAACTGAGCCATAACGATCTTAAATTTAGTAAATTATAATATTTCAAACATCATATCGGTCTTCCATAAACTTCTGTTCTGGCGACCACCCAAACTACTGAGCTCACGAAAATTGCAATTCGATAAAGATAGACGCTTCACAAAATGAAACTATGAAGTATCTTAATATGTTATTTTGTTTTGAAGCTGTCGTGGTTCAAATATTGGAAACGCGACGGTAGTTGTTTCATTTCCTCTTTGGTGTCCATGAATTATTTTTGTATCTGATCTTTCATTTCACAAGCTCATCTATGTGAACATGTTTCCGAAATTAATATATTATATATTTTTTTCAAATTTCAATAATTTCAAAAAGCGCGTCTATCTCCACCTCAAAGGCCTGCAACGCACCTGTAGCTCCCTTGATACACGGGACCGCGGGCGACGGTGATTACTCACCACCAGGTGACCCATACGCTCGTTTGCCTTGCTTTTTCCATAAAAAATACAAGGTTCCCAAATTTGCCTTCCCTTACATAAACGGGAAGCTAAGCACATAATAAACATAAGGAAAGTACCAGCAGAAGGCATCTAGGATTGTAACACATCGTTCATCAATTTCTGAACAAAATTTAAAACCAATATAAAAATTGAGGCCTGTCGTGGCGCAGCGGCACAAGAGTGTGACTGTAACCAACAGGTTCTGGGTTTGATCCCCAGTCGGGAAAATGAAATATTTAATATTTTCAATTTAAATATTTAATGTTTCATTTCTTCGCTCTGGTAACCAGGCAAAGCGCGGCGTTGAATTCCGCCACTCAACACGCAATGCCTCAAATTCGGCGGAAAGTGGGGAACGGAAGTGGAACGGAGTGTCTTTACACTAGGTTCCCGAGTTACCTCTGCCTACCCTGCCTAGTGCGGGATACAGCGTGAAGCTATAAAAAAAAATATATAAAAATTATCCAAACTAAGAACGGAAACCGAACCAGTTTTCCGTGAAACAAACTAGTGTACATATAATTGAAATGTACATATTTAGTATGCAAATTTCGTGAAAAATATTATATATTTGACAATCTAATATCGTAACTAGACATAATCAATTTTATATGCACGTGATTGGTTTTCCATATTTCCTGCCGGAATAGAGTATGTCACAACTTATTTATGTAATTTCCCAAGTATATGTACTCGTTTATATATTATATACTCATCCCACACGGAACTTGGGAACCTAGTGTTAAGACACTCCATTCCACTTTCCGCCGAAATTGAGACATTGCGTGTTCAGTGGTGGAACTCAACGCCGCGATTTGCCTTGTACCAGAGCGAAGAAGTGAAAACATTAAGTATTTAAATTGAAAATATTAAATTTTCATTTCCTCGATCGAGTGGGGATCGAACTCACAACATATCGATATATTCACACGCTTGTGCCGCTGCGCCACGACAGGCCTCGATAGAGCACAATTATCAAATAACTTGAAACTTGTCGTGGCGCAGAGGCACAAGGGGGACAGAGTACACAACTGGTTGTGGGTTCGATCCCCATCAATGAAATGAAATATTTTATATTTAAATATTTATTGGCGTCATTTATTATCTCTGGCAGTGAGGCAAATTTAAGTTTAAAAGCTTGTGCCTCTACGATACGAAAGGCCTCAAGCAACTATTACTTTTTTTTTTTCGGCATCACGCTGTATCCCGCACGAGGCAGGGTAGGCAGAGGGAACCCGGGAACCTAATTATAAGACACTCCGTTCCACTTCCGTTCCCAACTTTCCGCCGAATTTGAGGCATTGCGTGTTGAGTGGCGGAACTCAACGCCGCGTTTTTGCCTTATTACCAGAGCGAAGAAATGAAATGTTAAATATTTAAATTGAAAATATTAAATATTCGATCGAACCCAGAACCTGTCGGTTACAGTCACACTCTTATGCCGCTGCGCCACGACAGACCTCATTTATTAAATTATCACTTCGCTTTGTAAATTTCTGTTTATATAAAAAAAAAACTATATATTTATTATAGGTTTAGATTATAAATCGCGTCTAAGGCGCTACTAGTTTGGATTGACAAAAATATTTTTGTAAGAGATAGTCCATTTAGCAAGAAAAGGTATATATAATTAATTATTTTCATTTAACCACGCTGCTGTAGCCGCTACAAAAGCTAGTACATTCTTTGAAAATGTTATTTTTTTGTTATTTATTTTTCAACAGACCGTTGATTGACATGCCTTTTGACGGGACTTTCACAAGTTTTACAAAGCATTTTGCATTTTCAATTGTTTAGAAACTTTTTAGCTTCACGCTGTATCCAGCACATGGCAGGATAGCGAGAGGGAACTTGGGAACCTAGTATTTAAACACTTCGTCGCACTTCCGTTTCCCACTTTCAGTCTAATTTGAGGCATTGTACGTTTAGTGGCGAAACTCAACGCCGCGCTTTGCCTTGTTACCAGAGCGAAGAAACAAAAATATTAAATATTTAATTTGATAACACCTTTTAAATGTTTCATTATCTCGAGTGGGGATCGAACCCACAACCTATCGTTTACAGTAACACGCTTGTGGGCTGCACCACTACATGCCTCAGTTAACTTGGTAATCTCTCCGTTCCTCATTACTGCCAAACTTTAAAGGTATTGTGTGTATGGTGGAAAAAAGCGTAAAGATCTACTCAACGCTTTTTCTTCTCACCAGAGCGAAGCAATGATGATATAAAATATTTTATTTCCTCTAATAAGAATGGAACCCGCAACCTGCACCAGGCCTCTACAGTACAAATTAAGACATGACCAAAACAAAGTGCCAGTTTTACATAAACTACTACTGAAAAACATCAATTTCTGGCGTACTGAAAACTCCATAACCATAAGACATGGAAGCCCTCCAAGAGACAATAGCGTCGAGGCACAGACACAGATTGTATCACCGTTAAATATTACTTGAAAATACTGCTATGTGGGTAGTTTGACAAAAAGATGAAAATCTATGAAAGTTACGACGGAAACTCCATTTTTAGGTTGCTTTACGTAAGACTAAGTTGTGAAATATGCCTTAAAAATAAACAAGAGAATAAATTTTAAAACTTGATGGATTTTGTAAAAATTGGAACGGTTCAGAGTTCGAATCTTCTTTAATGCAATTTTTTGCCTTCTGGCTTTAATCCGTCTGAGGTGAGAAAAAAGTATTTTATTTAAAAAGTATTATTTAAAAAGTATTTTGTCTTTTAGAAATTGCAAGCGTTGATGCTTAAATGAAATGCTGTAAGGGCGTCTCTATCTGGCATCGAACCTCGGCCGTTGAAGGCATTTATTTAATTCATTTTCGTTATCATTATATCATATATCATTGATCTTAAGTTAGTCGTGTTAAACACCGCATTTGATTGTAAAAAAGACAAGTTATTTTCTTACTTTGATTGTGTAACTGAAACTAAATATATTTTGTTTTTGGCTCACTATGCTATCGCAAGATTTTTTTTCAACTTCACGCTATGCACATGATACACATAACATTCAAGCACATAAGGAAAGAATATATATATATATATATATATATATATATATATATATATATATATATATATATATATATATATATATATATATATATATATATATATATATATATATATATATATATATATATATATATATATATATATATATATATATATATATATATATATATATATATATATATATATATATATGTATATATATATATATATATATATATATATATATATATATATATATATATATATATATATATATATATATATATATATATATATATATATATATATATATATATATATATTATGGAAAAGACGGCAAACGAGCGTACGGGTCACCTGATGGTAAGTGATCACCGTCGCCCACGGCCCCGTGTAACTACAGAGGAGCTACAGGAGCGTTGCCGTCCTTTAAGGTGGAAGGGCACCGGGGCCCGGCATTACCTAATGCGAAATGCAGTGGCCAAAGCCACTACTTAACGCCGGTCTTAAATGCCGGGGGTGGTAATAATCCTGTCGAGTCTGCCCATGCGTGTTGCCATTACTGGCAACGTGACTCTAATCTTATATATATATATATATATATATATATATATATATATATATATATATATATATATATATATATATATATATATATATATATATATATATATATAAATAAATAAAGGTTATTTAACAGTAAATCACTTCACCCCTTAAGAAGGTTCTTTCCTTACCGGAAGTATTTCAAAAGGTTGGTTCTTTAAAGCTTGTCTTTGTAATAAATATATTTCTTAATAAGATAAATTTATTTTAAATGAAGTGGTTCAGTAGATATTGTATATTATTTATTATTTTCAACAAGAAAGTCATTTTATCTGCATTAGTATCTACTTTCTCTTTGTCAAATAATGTAAAAATATAATTATTTGACGATGTACTAAAGTGAATTTCTCATTCGAGGAAATGAAATATTTAATGTTTACATATCCTTAATCTGGTATTGAGGTAAATCACGGCGTTGAATTCCAGAAATCGGCGGGAAATCAAGAACGGGGTGTCTTAACACTAAGGGATGCCCTTAGCAAGCTAGAGAGAGGGAACCTGAGGCACATAGAATGAAGCTAAGGAAAATATACATAGTATTAAGAATTATTTCTGTCATCGAGCATTGTAATAAATAGACAAAGAACTCTAATCTAGATAGATGTCATCAAACGGAAGTACTTTCTATCGACATCACGATGGGAACGACGCGCTCACGAACATTGCTTTATATTATAAACAGATTATAAGAGCTTGTTGTATTATATTGCGATAGTTTTAGAGACTCATAAGTTTATTGGTATATAAATGAACCATTTTCTACTAGATCTTGAACATATTTACGTATATTTACGAAATTATTAAAGGATTTCAGATGATGTTGGTTGATAATTATTTTAACATTAGGTTCCCAAGTTCCCTGTGTGTACCCTACCATGTGCCGGATGCAGCGTTAACTTAAAAAAGCTTATATACGGAACCCTTCTATTAAGTTTAACAAATTATTAAGGTCAAATGTTATCTAAGAACGCCTTACCAATCGGTTGCTACTGGTTTTAATTTTAAAGGACTATAGCATTTATTGCAGAAGAAACCTCCGGATGCATTGCGTGTAAAGTGGCGGAACTTAACGCCGCACTTTGCCTTGTTACCAAAGCGAACGAATAAAAATATTAAATATTTGATTTCCTCGAGTGAGAATCAACCCACAACCAGTTACATTTACAGTTCCGCGCTGGGAGGCCGCATTCTCATCATGCTTAGTTAATAAATAAATCCATAATTATACGGTTCAAGGGGAACAGAGTGTCTTAACACTAAGTTCCCAGTTTCCCTCTGCCTTTCCGGCTGTATGCGTGATACAGCGTGAAGTTATCAAAAAATATCACAGATCATAGCGTGAAATAAAAAATATTAACTAAAAAAGGGTAAACCTGCCTCTAATATTAGTATCAGACGAAAGTTACTCTAGGGACGTAACTTTTTTGTTTTATGTAAACAATTGAGAAAAATAACTTGTAATTTATTATTGTCCCTTAACACTTAAATTATTAGGATACTTGGAAGAATTACTTTCGGTTATACTTTTTATATATTTCTTTCAGCTTCGTACTGTATCCTGCACTTAGCGGTATTGGCAGAGGGAACCTGGGAACCTAATGTTAAGACACTCCATTCTCATAAAGACACTTTTGTTTCTCGTTTTCCATCGAATTTTGGAGGCATTATGTGTTAAGTAGCAAAACTCAATGCCGAATTTGGCTTTACGGTACCAGATCGAGGAAATGAAACTATTAAATCTTTCACTTCCTCTAGTAGGCTTTGCATTGCTCTAGTGCTCATACGCCACGACTGGTTCTATATATGATTTTTTTTTTAATTTTTTTATAGCTGGAAAAACAACTTAAAAATACACTTAACTAAAATAAGATGTAAAAATTGAATTTTCATTAGATTTTTTTTTAGAGAAAAACATACAGAAAAGTTATTCACGACAAAACATATTAATGAATTATCTCCATCATCCTCCCGCTGGTAACAAAACAAAGCGTGGCGTTAAATTACGCTCAACACCCAATATCTACAAATTTTACATAGAAAGTTGATAATGAAGTGTTTCAACGCTAACTTTTATAAATGCGTGATACAGCGTGAAGTTAAAAATTATCAATATGAACGATGCCTTACATTATTCGAAGTAATGTACTCTTTTTGCTCGTGTAGTTAATTTAATTGGCAATTAATATTTTTTTTCTATTATAAGGTCTTGGACATTGTCTTGACACGGATAGAGATTTTATGCACGCGATATTTGAGGGCTAAAGAACTAAGTTTGTATTTATTTATTTAATAATATTCTTTAGCTTCACGCTGTATCCCGCGCTAGCACGGTAGGCTATGGGAACCTGGTGTTAATAATCTTTATGAGATTTTTTTATTGAGTGGCGGGAGTTAACGCCGCGTTATTTTTTTTTCACTTTTCGATCTTAATGTCAGCGGAAAAAAAAGATAAATATATTTCTGTTTTTATCTATCTAGAACAGAACGATGTCCTACATTTTCTTTCTGGATTTGGTTGTGCGTTTATTTTCCACTTGGATGAAAGAGTTTTGGTCTTTTATTTTTATTTCCTCGCTCTGGTTATAAGACAAAACACGGCGTTGAGTTCTGCTTCTCAAAACATTTCCATAAAATTGAGAAAAGAGTGGGGTCTCTAAAAAGGTAAAACGCGGCGTTGAGTTCCACTACTCAACGCGCCATGCCTCAAATTCGGCGGAAAGTGGGGAACGGAGAACGGAGTATCTGAACACTAAGTTCCCAAGTTCCCTCTGCCTACCCTGCCATGTGCGGGATACAGCGTGAAGCTGAATAATTATCACTCTTATTTAATTATATATATCAACTGAGCCTCTAGATAGTTAAATATCTCTATAATTCCATTACATAAGTATTATTATGACAATTATTGCAAAATTCGTGACTTATTGTAGCTTATACAATAAAAGTCGTTGACACGAACGATATCAACACTCGACGCCTGATTCCCGCGCTTAACAGCTGTTCGGAGTGGCGGCCATATTTAATTTATTGTTTTTTTTTTAATAGTGTAGTTTGGCTAAGGATGTGTTTTAGTCAGTAAAGTTTTTTTTTTTGGTGGTTATTTTGTGATTTTTTTTTGGTGAGAAAAAATTTTTAAGGTTTGAAATATTCGATAGAGTGAGTATTATAGGATTTTTAATGTGTTAAGTAGTGTTAAGTAGTAGGAATTCCTTTTTTTTTAGCGGCGTTTAGTTCCGCTTTCAACCTTTTACAATTACCAATTTTAGACCAGATTGAGAAGAATTGTCAACGAAACATTTTAACACTTAATTTTATTTTTTTTTTTTATATGCCGACCGCGTGGAGCTATAAGATAACCGTTAAGAACTTTGAAATGCTAGAGAAACAAATTTAAGCTTTCTATATACTTAAAAAAAGCTGTCATATACTTTTTGAAATTAACCTATGATATAAAGACCGTTGTCGTTGCTTTTGTGCCAAGACAAAGCGCGGCGTTGAGAACCACCATATAACTGGCTACTTTCTAAAATTGGGAACAGAGTTTGAGTCTGAGATTTGGGAACAGAGTCCTCTGCCTGCCTAAAAACACAGTTTTCTTTCAGCTTCACGCTGTATCCCGCACGTGGTAGGGTACGGTTCCCAACTTTCCGCCTAATTTAAGGAATTGAGTGTGACGGAACTTAACGCCCTGCTTTGCCTTGTTACCAAAGCGCAGAAATGTAAAAAAATAATTGAGTTGGGTTCGAGCCCACAACCTATAGAGTTTACAGTTGCACACTCGTACCACTGCGCCACTACAGGCCTAAACATATTACTATTTAAAACAGTGTCCTTTTTCCTATAAAAACATGAAATAAACGTTAGGAAATAAGAAAAATATTCATCACAGGACGAGAGAAATTGACAAACGCTAGTTTATTGCTAATTTTTAGTTCGGCACTCTACTTTATTAAAGATCTTTTTAATTTTTTCATCTACAAATAAAGCGGAAACTTCTTTTGACAATGCTTTTTAATACGCTTTTATTAGCTTCGTTCGTATGTGTGTATGGATATGTGTATGTGTGAGTGCGTGCGTGCGTGCGTGTTTGTGAATGTGTGTGTGTGTGTGTGTTTATGTGTTTTGAAACGTGGGATATATTTTTTTTATACATTTATTAGGGACCAAGATAATATTACCAGTTCCGGTTCGATTTAAAGTGAAATTGTAGCAGTCGTCAGGCCTGTCGTGGCGCAGCGGCACAAGCGTGTGACTGTTACCGACAGGTTCTGGGTTCGATCCCCAATCGAGGAAATGAAATATTTAATATTTTCAATTTAAAATATTTCATGTTTCATTTCTTCGCTCTGGTAATAAGGCAAAGCGCGACGTTGAGTTCCGCCACTCAACACGCAATGCCTCAAATTCGGCGGAAAGGTGGGAAATGGAAGTGGAATGGAATATAGTGTGAAGCTACAGCGTGTAGCAGTCGTGGCCAGGTGTCACAAATGTGTGACAGTTGTGAGTTCTATATCTACTCGGGGGAAGGCCTTAGCATTAGGTTCCCAAGCACCCTCTGCCTACGTGAAGCTTAAAAAAATATAATTCCTTTTTTCATGTACCGCCCATTTACATTTCATTTGTTCAAAACTCGCTTATTTTTAACTATCAGAACGGAGAAACCAAAATAGTTTAAATATCTTTATTTTCCTGAATGAGAATTGGCTCAACAAATGCTAAGCTTTCAATAAGAGAGTGATTGCACTCTCTCACGATGTATTAACTAAATTACTTGGTTGAGTTACGCAAATCAAAAGCTAATACCATAATAATTACGCAGGTAGAGTAAGGGGGTAGAGAGCGTGTTTTAACAGTAAATGCCCTCAATCTTTACTCCGCTACATGCTGGAAATTCTTTTTTTTTTTTCTTTTTTTCAGCTTCACGTTGTATCCCGCACGAGGCAGGGTAGGCAGAGGGCACCTACTGTTAAGACACTTCGTTCCACTTGCGTTCCCCACATTCCGCCGAATTTAAGGCATTACGTGTTGAGTGGCGGAACTCAACGCCTTGCCTTATTACCAGAGCGAAGAAATGAAACATTAGATATTTAAATTGAAAATATTAAACATGCTGGAAATAGAATTAAATATATTCTCATACAATCAATGTACCAATGACAATCGAGCTATCATATGTACAGTGAACCACTTTCCAACCACACTTGCGGCTTTATAACGTAATCGGTTTCCATGTCATGAATATTACTTATACAATTTTTTATTAAATAAACAGAAGCCAGTGCTGCAAGGGCTGTAAATACAGTAGATTGTAGATTCGATTCTCGGGGTTATGAATAAATGATGAATAGGCAAAGTGCTGAAAGAATTCCGCAACTCAACACACATTGTTTAAGATTGGCTAGAAAGTGAAGGGAACGGAAGTGTTGTAATGGGAACGGACGGTTCCCAAGTTCCCTCTCTGCTATGTACAGTATACAGAGTGAAAAAATTATAGAGTAATAATAAATATGATTAGTGGCCTTCTCTCAGCCTTATCTCATTGGGCTACATGATTATAGATCTTCTTTTTTATTTCTTTTTGGTGGGTAATGCGCACAAAAACTAGTTTCTATGATATTGTATGTATTGACTAATTACAAATATTTCCCTGTATATAGTTCTTTAATTTTTCTACTCTAATAAACATCAAGCAGCGCTCGTTACCGCAAAATTGCCTGAAAATTAGACGAAAAATGGAGAGTTTAAGGCCTAGGTCAGAGGGACCTAACCTATCCTACCAACTGTGTAGGAAAAATCGTGAAGCCAATGTATAAAGGAGTATGTCGTGTCGCAGGGGCAAAAGCATGTGGGTATAAGCGCGACAGGTTGTGGGTTCGATCCCCACTCAAGGAAATGAAATATTTAGTATTTTTATTTCCTAATTTTAGAAATTTGGTAATGCGTGGCGTTGAATTCCGCCACTAAACACGGAATGCTTCCCGAATTCAATAGTGCGGAGTGGGGAACTAAAATATTTTAGGGGGCAGTGTATATGTAGGAAAGGACTGTTTTTTGTTGCAAATACAATGCTTGACCATAAACAAATTTACTTGTACACATGGGAGCGAACGAAAGAGAAAAGTATGATTGATCTATTCATAGTGGATCAGTGTATTCCAAGTCCAAGTTATGGACACGCGAGTGTTTAGAGGTGCTGGATTGGGAATAGACTGTTATCTAGTCGTAGCTAGAATAAGGGGTTGGTTCGCAGGTTGGCGCAGCCGCACTGGTTGTTCAAGCTTGGCACCGAATTATCGCATAAGAAGCTTTAAGATCCACCGATCAGACAGGAATTTCAAGAAAGAGTTTCCAATAAGTTAGACAGCTGTGAATCATGAAATGGAAATATTGAAGTACGCTGGCAGAACCTAACAAATTGTATGACGAAAGTAGCGGCAGAAGTATCTAGAAAAGAGAAAAGAGGCTTTAACAAAAAGCAAGCAAAAAAGCAAGTGAATTGTGGGATGATGAAGTGAAAGATACAGTAGAAAGAAAGAAGAAATTATGGCAGGAATATAAAGCCTCGGGTAAGGATAAAATCTTGAGAGAGATAAGAAAGAAAGAGTATAAGCTACAAAAACACCAAACGAAAGTGCTGATAAAAATGAAGCGTGGTAATTCTGAGGAAGAAAGAGATGACAGGTTAACGAACAACTTTCGGGAAGACACAAATGAGAAAACGAGAGGTGAGTGGTTCCTCGATTTGCTCGCTGACCTGTAGAATGAAAGGGGTGCTTTCGAAGGACGATGTTCTTTTAACAGAACAACCACAGGTTTTGCACCGATAGACAGAATTTTACAAGGAGATGTATGAATGTGATGACGCCTCTGCCTCAAGTGACTCGTCTCGATGCAGCTGATGGTGAAATTAGGATAAAAGAAGTTGAGAGTGCCACACGATAGTTTCAACGCAAAATTTTATAGATAGACTGCGCAAGCTATAAGGCTATCAGTTTGATTACTTTAGGTCGTAAAGTTAAAATAAGTGCTAAAATAATAGCGAGAAGAATGCAAGATAGATCCGAAAGACTGTTGTGGGAGATCCAGAGAGGATTTAGACCTGGAATAGTATGAATAACATCTTTTCCCTCCTTATGATCACGGAAATAAAATTGCCAGTAAACAAAAAAGTTTTCTGTGCTTTTGTGGACTTGGAAAAGGCGTTACAATGTAAACGGACCCTTGCATATACATAATACATGCTGCAAAGTCTCTTTACAGAGATCACTCACCCTGCTTGCATATAGGAGCTGACATGTCAGTCATTCATTCGGGTAATAAACAAGGTTCCGCCATGTCAACTTGGTTGTTTAATTTGTATTTGGACAGCTGTCTTTATGAAGTGAAACAAAGTGACATGGGAGTGAAAGTAGGTACCTCGAATATAAATTGCCTGCTGTACGCAGATGATGCAGTGCTTATTGCATCATCAGAAAACGAGTTACAGGCGTTGGTTACTACTCTGAAAGAAGGGTGTGCAAATAATGATCTAAGCCTAAATGTGAATAAAACGAAAGTTCTGATATTTGAAAGAAATGAAGAAAGGACAGAATGCAAAATCAATGTAAATGATAACATATTAGAAAAAGTGAGTAAGGTAATATATCCGAGAAGTATGTTTAGCACAGACGGAAGATACAAAATAGATGTGGAAAGGCGTATTGCTGCCGATAACATTGTTAAAGGTGCTGTAGCTGTATTGTTGAGTCGGCGAAACGTCAGCATAACCGCGCGATAGGCCGAACACAATGCAGTGTTGGTACCGACACTGATATACGGCAACGGAACGTGGATATTACGGAAGAAGAATATAAGAAAGAAGAATTCTGTAGAGAGGCGATCTCTTTGTCGGATGTGCGAAGTCAGTTTAGCTGATCGCATACCCAATGAAGAGATACACAGAATGGTATCTCTTCAGTAAGTACTAGTGTGGATGTCACAGTGAGAATGAAGAAGAACGTGCTCAGGTGGTTTGGGCACGTCGAGCGAATGAGTGAAGAAAATTTATGAAGGAAATGTGAGCGGTAAGGAGAGAAGGGGAGACCTCCCGGAGGGCTTGTTAGATTATATATATATATATATATATATATATATATATATATATATATATATATATATATATATATATATATATATATATGTATATATATATATATATATATATATATATATATATATATATATATATATATATATATATATATATATATATATATATATATATATATATATATATATATTATAACTGCATACAATTAAAAGTACATAGTATTAATTAAAGAACTTGCTTCACACAGCGTATCTCCCACGACACAAAGACTTTATGACAATATGCTGTACTGTTCACACGAGTGATGATGCAATCGATATTGTTTTTTGTATGAACAAGTATTGTTAAAGTAATGGATTTTTATGAGCGTGCAATGTTTTCGGTTCAAATCATGTTAACTTTCTTTTAAAAACGTAAATGTAAATGACACATCGTTCTCTTTAGCTTTATTTTGGATATATTGATTGATAAATGGCGGAGCTCAACGCCGTGGCTTGTCATGGTACAAATAAATTATTATCGTGAACGGGGATTGGTACTAGTCAAGTTCCGCTGCCCCAATTCAAGATTTATATGTAATCTGGAGAAAAATGAATAATAAAATGATCATACCGGCTATCGTTTTTATATTTTAAGGTACGATATATTAAAAGTTAATTGCCGTATAACATACAGAAAGAAAGAAAAGACAAATCTATAAAAGGTGTCGTTTCATGTACTATATAAGGATACGGAGCCCGAAAAATGATGATAAAACGCTTATATTGCTCATTTCAAAAAATACATCTTTCTTTAATAATTATGCATAATAATTTATAGGAAAAACGGCAATGTAGGCAGAGGGAACTTGGGAACCTAGTATCAAGACACTTCGTTCCACTTCCATTCCCCACTCTCCGCCGAATTTGAGGCATTACGTGTTGAGTGGTGAAAGGCGCCGCGCTTTGCCTTATTACCAGAGCGAAACATTAAATATTTAAATTGAAAATATTAAATATTTCATTTCCTCTTGTGGGGATCGAACCCAGAACCTGTCGGTTACAGTCACATTCATGTGCCGCTGTGCCACGACAGGCCTCAACCAAAGTTGTGTTCAAGAGATATCGATTTCGTGTATATCTACTGTCATTTTAAAATTAAATTTAAAGTATACCGTATATATTTCCGTCTGAAAGGCTTTCAATTAACCATTGAATTCGCAATCAACTGTGCAAAAATCTTTCTTCTACCCGTAATTGAATGATATATATATATATATATATATAATATATATATATATATATATATATATATATATATATATATATATATATATATATATATATATATATATATATATATATATATATATATATATATATATATATATATATATATATATATATATATATATATATATATATATATATATATATAAATATATATATATATATATATATATATATATATATATATATATATATATATATATATATATATATATATATATATATATATATGAAGTATAACGGTTATAGGTTCGATTTACGTGCAAAATTTTTTTTTGCGCTGGTAACAAAACCAGACAATATGCGGTGTAGAGTTACGTCGCTCAACATGTTATAATGTTTTTCAGTATATTTCAGCTTATTTCTATATTGCCTTTTATATAACAAAGAATAAACACTATCTGTACCTATATACAAAATATAAAGGAAAATTTATTTATTGATGTAATAGAACTCAAACCAAAAAAATTTAAAATTTAATTTTCACTCCTGCATGTTGGTAACCTTCACTCAAAATTCAATGTTTGTTTTAATTCAATCAGTCCATAAATAAAAAAAACATTATAAATATTTAGTTTGACAAAATTGTTACATAAGTAGTATATAAATACTATCAATATAAAGGCCTGTCGTGGCGCAGCGAAACAAGTGTGTGACTGTAACCGACAGGTTGTGGGTTCGATCGCCGCTCAAAGAAGTGAAATATTTAATATTTTCAAATTTAAATGTTGAATGTTTTCGTTTCTCTCCTCTGGTACAAAGCGAAACGCGACGATGAGTTCCGCCACACAACACACAATGCCTCAAAATCGGCGGAAATTGGAGAACGGAATTGGAACGGAGTGTTTTAACACTAGGTTCCCAAAGTTCCCTCTGCCTACCCTGCCATGTGCGGGATACAGCGTGAACCTAAGTAAGTAAGTGTCAATATATAAGTAAAATCAAAACAATATATCAAAAACATAATATTTCCATAAATCAATCTCATAATGAATTCCTATAGCAATCTTCATAGAACATGGACTTGCGTAATCCACCCCCCTACTAATAATACAAGAGGTACAAGAGAGACGGACAGATTACTTTGCAACTTGATGTATTAACATGAAATTAAGCTGAAAGGTGCTACGTTCTTTGTATTATAATAATGTTATTTTCATGCTGTAAACACGTGCCGGCGAAGCCTTTTTAACTTCTGACGTAAAAGGAGTGTTAAAGGTTTGGTCTGTCCGTTTGCATGTAAGTCTATGGTGCTGTTGCTCCTGAATAGATGATGATCCGATTTGAGTGCGGTTTTCTATAGATGATTTAAACTATCAGTTCTTAAACTATTAGTGTTTGTTCGTTAGTTAATAACGTCAGTTGTGATTCCTGTCGAGAATGCAATTTTAAAGTTTTTCTCAAGGTTACATGATGGTGCTTGGTGAACGGCATGTCTTAACACCAGGTTCCCTCCAGCTAAATGATGTTATATTGAAAAACTTACATTGCTATTTAATATATACATATATATATATATATATATATATATATATATATATATATATATATATATATATATATGTATATATATATATATATATATATATATATATATATATATATATATATATATATATATATATATATATATATATATATATATATATATATATATATATATATATATATATATATATATATATATATATGAAGTATAACGGCTATAGGTTCGATTTACGTGCAAAATTTTTTTTACCAGACAATGAAATATTTAATATTTTCAATTTAAATATTTAATGTTTCATTTCTTCGCTCTGGTAATAAGGCAAAGCGCGGCGTTGAGTTCCGCCGCTCAACACGCAGTGCTTCAAATTCGGCGGAATGTGGGGAACGGAAGTGGAACGGAGTGTCTTAACATTAGGTTCCTGGGTTTCCTCTGCCTACCCTGCCTTGTGCGGGATACAGCGTGAAGCTAAGAAAGACAGAAAAATTTAACACAATTATAGTAAAATATATGTGAAATAAGTGGGGAACGGAAGTGGAACGGAGTGTCTTAACACTAGGTTCCCGGGTTCCCTCTGCCTACCCTGCCTCGTGCGGGTTACAGCGTGAAGCTTAAAAAAAATGTGTGTGAAATATGTGAATTATAATTAAACTATCAAAGTTTTCCTATTGGAGCGAAATTACAAACGTCATATACATATAATTAATCCGTCTGAACATAGAAAATATAAATATATAATTAATATTAATAAAAAAAAAGTAATTTTTGTTTGCTCATCCGTGCGTATGTACGCGCTAATATACAAAAACGACTAACCAGATTTAAAAGCAGTTTTCACTATAATCATTGGCAACCTTAACATTTAGTGATAGGTTTGTTTATTCAAATGAATTTGAAAAATAAAAAAAAACGTTACGTTAACTTAAAATATTAAGCTCGACAAAATTGCTACAAATTTTTCATTCATTTGGCTGAAGTTCAGAATTCAATACAATAAAATAATATTATTCACGCGGGCGAAGCCGGGTGCGTCGCTAATTATAAATATAGTCATTTCTTATACCCAGGATTGAACCCATATAACCCTACGAACACAGACAATCTCCACCACTGTACTATAACGGCGTGATTAATTATATTCTTAATTGCAGGTACACAATGTTGATTGTCTTCATTATCTGTACTACGGTAGCGAGGTCCCAAGAGATACCGACTCCGGCGAGCTTGATCGCTCCCAGGAATTTCAACTACCACCCGTACGAAGTTCGAAGCTTGAGTGAAAACAAAATTGAACCAACTAAGTAAGTGTATCTTTTTATTTTATTTTTACATGGCAGAGTAGGAGAGGGAACTTGGGAACCTTTGGGCACTTTGTTTTGTTAGTTGTTAGATGTCCAGTTTTAGGCATTGCGTGTTGAGCGGTGGAGCTTAACGCCGTTTTATCGTAGATTTTTGTTTTTGGTATGTTTTTTTAGATTTATTGTATTATGCTTATAACAAGTAGACAGAGGGAACCTAGAGTTAAGACACTCCGTTCCCTACGTACTGTATTTTGATATTTCGCATGTTTACTGGCGCAACTCAACGCCGTTACTTGTCTTGTAATAAAAATGTGTCATTCTTTTTTTTTTGTTATTGTCTACAGTCAGACTCTATGATATAATCTCTCAAAAAAAAATATTTTAGAAAATGTACAAAAATATTTTTATTGCTTAGTAGGACTCTAAACTGCGTCTCTTCTATGCCGTTAAATCTAGTTTATATCTTTATATATTATAAAAAAAAAATTCAAAAGCAAGTGAACATAAAAGCGTTGAGTTCCGCCACTCAACACGCAATGCCTCAAATTCGACGGAAAGTGGGGAAAAGACGGAAGTGGAACGGAGTGTCTTACAACTAGGTTCCCGGGTTCCCTCTGCCTACCCTGCCTCGTGCGGGATAAACGTAAAGCTAAAAAAAAAAACATAAACCATACGATTGCTCGTACTGGTTGTTGATTCAATTAGCACTCGAGCTAATTATAATTTTTCTCGCTCTGAAACCAAAGCAAAACACGGCGACGAATTGTGATTTGAAGTACTACACGCCACTCAACAAACAATATCTCAAATCGACGGAAAGCGGGAAAACAGAAGTGTCGTAACACTAGCTTGCCTGGTTGTCTTTTTTTTTATGGAAGAGACGGTAAACGAGCGTACGGGTCACCTGATGGTTAGTGATCACCGTCGCCCACAGCACCGAGTAACTCCAGAAGAGCTACAGGAGCGTTGCCGTCTTTTAAGGTGGATGGGCACCGGGGCCCGGCATTACCTAATGCGAAACGCAGTGGCTAAAGCCACTACTTAACGCCAGTCTTAAATGCCGGGGGTGGTAACAATCCGGTCGAGTCTGCCTATGCGTGTTGCCATTGCTGGCAACGTGACTCTACCACACGCACTTTAGTCGCCTCTTACGACACCATCAGTACCAGGGTGATCCTATTCTAAGCCGGGATCACATGGCAACTGTCTCTGCTTATTTATACATTTTTTTTAACGCTGGTAACAGGATAAGACAAAACGCGGTGTAGAGTTACGCCGCTCAACATGTTATAATGTATTTTATTATATTTTTGTTGTTATCGTTCCTCTTTATTTCCTATTTTACAGATATTTATTGCCTACTACATAACATAGTATAAACTCTATCTGTACATGAGAGAAACATATAAAGGAAATATTTAATTTATTAATGTAATATAACTGATAACAATGAATTTAAAAATTTGTTTGTTTGTCTCAATTCGGAATCACGGAAAATGTGGAAACGGAAGTGTCGTAACACTAGGTTCCCAGACTTCCTCTGCCTATCCCCGCTTTGTACGGAATAATGTACGTAAAACTTAAGACAAAGCTTCTATGCCACTGTGAATTTAAACAATATATCGTACAACCGTCGACGTTGATTACTATTAAAGTAAAGTTATCTATAGGAATCAATACGATAAAGTTTTAAGTATCACTAACGATTGTTGTTTAATGAATTTTAGTTTTACTTGTTCGATAAATGATTCTAAATATATAACTATAATATATATTATGTAATTCAGTTAAATTTAAAGATCGTATATATCTAAAAGGTGTATTAGTAGATGGTAGGTTTTTTTATTATATTTTAGGGTTCCTTATTTCAAAATGTATAAAGGAAAAGTGAGGCCTGTCGTGGCGCAGCGGCACAGGCGTGTGACTGTAACCGACAGGTTCTGGGTTCGATCCCCAGTCGAGGAATTGAAATATTTAATATTTTCAATTTAAATATTTAATGTATCATTTCTTCGCTCTGGTAATAAGGCAAAGCGTGGCGTCGAGTTCCGCCACTCAACACGCAATGCCTCAAATTTGGCGGAAAGTGAGGAACGGAAGTGGAACGGATTGTAGTCTAGGTTCCCAGGTTCCCTCTGCCTACCCTGCTATGTGCGGGATACAGCGTGAAGCTGAGTGAGTGAAGGTGTTTTAGTAGATGGTAGTTTTTTTTTTTATATTATAGAGTTCCTTATTTCAAAATGTATAAAGAAAAAATTAAAACATATGGATGTTTTTTTTAAAATTATCACACTAACAGCATATTTGTAGTTAGTTTCTTATAAAATGAGTGCATCATATCAAGGCATTGCAAATTTTATTTATTAACGGCGTAATTCTAGGTGGTAGTATAAAGTTAATAAGAACAATGAGAAAAAATATCTTTGGTTATATTTCATATACATAAGCCAGCCAACTTAAGTTTATCATCTTTTATAAGTTGAACTTCTTGTTGACTTATAATCTTGATATTAATTCTATTACCGTTTTGTGAATTTATTTATATATTTTTTTATTTGATAAAAATCTTATATTAGATTTTATATGCATATAAAATCTAATTGAAGCCCACAAACTTGTTTGTATACTTTTATAAGTAGCCGGAGGGAGGCCTGTCGTGGCGCAGCGGCACAAGCGTGTGACTAAAACGATAGGATGTGGGTTCGATTCCCACTCGTGGTAATGAAATATGTAATATTTTAAAATTAAATATTTAATGTTTTCATTTCTTCGCTCTGGTAACAAGGCAAAGCGCGGCGTTGAGTTCCACCACTCAACACGCAATGCTGCAAATTCGGCAGAAAATATGGAACGGTAGTGGGACGGAGTGTCTTAACACTAGGTTTCCAAGTTCCCTCTGCCAACCCTGCCATGTCCGGGATACAGCGCGAAGCAGTCAGAACCATCATTTAGCAAGTCCACCTCGGCCTTTACCGTTTTTTTTTTTTTCAAAAAAACGTGACATGGCGCAGTAGCAATTTGACTGTAAACTCGAAGATTGCTTCTTCGATCCCCACTCATAAGAATACATTATTTTTATTTCTTTGCTCTATGATGCATAGAAAGTAATTTCAAAACACTGTATTTTTTTTTTTAATTTCACGCTTTATCCCGCACATGGCAGGTAGGCAGAGGGAACCGGCGAACCTAGTGTTACTTGCCACTGAATCCAGAGGCATTGCGTTTGTGAACTTAATGTCGCGTTTTCTAGCAGAGCGAGGAAAATGAAAACATTAAATAATACATTTCCTCAAGTGGGGATCGAACCCACAACTTGTCGACACCACAACAGGCTCTAAGTATTTTTTTTTATTTTTTAAAGCTTCAAGCTGTATCCCGCACGATGCAGGGTAGGCAGAGGGAACCCGGGAACCTAGTGTTAAGACACTCTGTTCCACTTCCGTTCCCCACTTTCCGCTGAATTTGAGCCATTGAGTGTTGAGTGGCGGAATTCAACGCCGCGCCTTGCCTTATTACCAGAGCGAAGAAATGAAACATTAAATATTTAAATTGAAAATATTAAATATTTCATTTCCTCGACTGGGGATCGAACCCAGAACCTGTCGGTTACAGTCACACTCTTGTGCCGCTGCGCCTCGACAGGCCTCTTTTAAGGCCAAGGCCAAGGCCAAGTATTTTTTACATGATCGATATGAAATATTCAGAATATTGCTTTAGTACATAATAACAGGGGGTACACACGTAAGGTCAGAAAAAAAAGAACTTTAATATTATAACGTCGATATTGTTTCTACTGTACAGTTAAACGAGTTAGGTGCCCCTGATTGAACGGTGAAATGAAACTGCTATATTTTGTCACATTTTTAGGCAAAAAGTTAAAAAATAACATTTATTTTGATGTCAAAACAAATATGTTAGAAAGCTGTATAGATTATTTTTTTCATATTTTAGTGTCAGTCTATAGATTTTTAGAAATTATAATATAATTTCTCTTTATTTTCTTTCTTAAATAATGTATTAATTTTTTTGTACCTTCACGCGGTATTCTGCACATAGCTGGGCAAGCAAAGGACCCCTGGGAACCTAGAGTTAAAACAATCCGTTCTCATTAAGATACATCCGTTATTAACTTTCTACCTTCTTTCTACATTGCGAGCTGAATGAAAATCGACGATGTGGTTTGCCTAACCTTGAACTTTGTACCAGGGCTTGGAAATCAATATATTAAATATTCCATTTTCTGCAATGGGCACCGACTTGAATTCGGCTTCCTGTCGTGTTTACTGTCACGCTTGTATCCCGCGATGGAATGATTGTTGGTTCGATTATCTCTCGAACGAATGAGTTAAAATCTCATTTGGACGTAACAACATAAAACGCCGAGTTGAGTCCCTGAAATCAGGGAACATTGTATTACGAAGCTGGGTTCCCAGTGACTTCCTTGTTTATGCGGAGACGCAATGTGAAGCTAACATTGCACTTGCTCTAACAGATTAGCTACACCTTATAAGTTCTACATTATTACCAAAAAATAACAATTCACAGAAGCATCACTATCTAATACTAAATTACTAAATTAGAATTTTGCCGCCAAATTTGAGGCATTGCTGTTGAATAGCATAACTCAACGCCGTACTTTGCTATGTTACTGGAGCGAAGAAAATGAGAATATAATATTTCATTTTCCCGAATGGGGATTGAACCCACAACCTGACACGTTTACAGTCACGCGCTTGTGCTCCTGCGCCTTGATAGGCTTCTAAATATTAATACATCTTTTATCTGCAGACAAGGCCCAGTTCTCTTCCCAAACGATGGCCCTCCTCCACCTAAGCCTCCTCTGGTGGTAACATCACGTCCGCTCATCGAATCTATCGCAAGAAGTGACTTGAACGACAACACAACCGCAGCTGCATCGGATTCCAACAAAGTTTCAATTTATCGACAGAATTTCGCCAGGAATCCTGAAAATATATATGATCAGACGCTATTTGGAAATGATTTTGCTAATAACGTGGAATATCAAGCGTCCACGTACAACGGGATACCGTATGCGGGTGTCATGAAGAATTTAAGAGAGAATGGGTTTGGTAGAAACGATTATAATGATTATGAGGTACAATTGCTTTTTAGAAAATGTATAGATAATAATATATCATATCATATCACATCAGTTTCACGCTTTATCCCGAACAAGGCAGTGTAGGCAGAGGGAACTTGGGAACCCAGTGTTAAGACAGTCTGTTCCACTTCCATTCCTATGAATCACTTTCCACTGAATTTGAGGCATTGCGTGTTGAGTGGTGGAACTCAACGCCGCGTTGTGCCTTGTACCAGAGCGAAGAAATGGAAACATTATATATTTAAATTGAAAATATTAAATATTTAATTTCCTCGGGTGAGGATCGAACCCACAACCTATCGGTTACAGTCACACGCTTGTGCCGCTGTTAAACTCCACTATAAACCACGCACTGTACCAAAAATTGGGTAGTGCGTAGAGATCCCCAGATCATTGCGGGATACAGCGTGAAGCGTGAAAGAAAGATGATAGTCTATGTCCAAAATTAGACGAACACAAATAAGCAGTAATCCTGCTTAAACAATAGTAGTAATAACATACATATATCGTAAACACCTGTTACGATCAATCACCGCCGCGTAATGTGGGAAAATAATAATATTAAATCATTTATACAAATATAATATGAAAATGATCATTTTACTATTTCTTTGTTAGTGCAAAAGTTAGCTGTTGTTGTTTCTAAGTAGCTACAGGTTGTTGTGGATTCGATACCTATGAGGGAGTAATTTTTGGTAACATGGTAACATTTGGTAACATTTTTTCGAGTGGGGATCGAACTGGTCTCGAATCGAGCGCATCGGCTGGTGCTTACGTAATATAATATGTATATAAATTTATTACCGTTTTTCAGGAAAGAACCGTCCTACCACCAATATACAAGGCTTTTGAAGATCACGCCAAGCAAAATGTGATAGATTTGCAGAAAAGACGACTTACTAATTATAACCAAGTTGGTGTATTACATAATTATTATCTAGAGGCTTAAACGTCGTACCTTTAGGTACCCAAGTTAACCCTCCCTGTCTACTCCCTGCTATGTGCTGGATATAATATTAAGCTAAAAAAAACGGCTACGACGAGAGTAAATATAGAAACACGCCACATTATGGACTCAATATATATATAATTGTTTTCACACTCATAGCAAGGTGGAAAAGGAACCTAATGTTTAGTCATTAAGACACTCCATTGCCAACTTCGGTACTCAACACCACTTTTTGTGTGCCAAAGCTGAGAAAATAATTTATAATCACGCCCCTGAGTGGGAATCAATCCCACAACCATCACGTTTACAGTCAAATTGTTCGACTGTGCCACAGAGCAGCATTTAATCACTATATAATCTAATATAATTAATACTTCACTCGATTTACAAATGAAATTAAACGTTAAATATTATTTTTTTCAGCCAAAAAATATCGATTACACAAACCAATATGAAATTAACGATGTATCGAATGATAACCACAATGAATATGACGAGGATCAGGTAAGTTAATATGTTAACATGTTTTAATAATTAATTTTAATGAATAAATCTATAATATTTTAAATAACCTATTGTAAATGTACAGCAGTAGGCAGAAAATACTTTACTTGTGGCGGAACTTAACGCCGCGCTTTGTCTTCTAAAGCGGTAAAATAATAACAGACAGTAGCCCTTAATTTTGCCACTCAATAATACAATGTCTTTTTGGGTAAAAGTGGGAAATGAAGGTGTCTTAATGGTAACATAAAGTCTTAACACTTGATTCCCAGGTTCCCTCTCTCTCCCCTAGTATCAGTAACCACTTAAAGCTTTTCAAATTAAAACAGGTCCCAAATGTAAAACCTAACGTATTATTTGACTTGTTTTTTTTCTTTTTCGTATTATAATGATTTTTTTGTTTTTTTTTTATATATATTTTTTTTTATTTTATTGTGTTATTTAAACTGAGTTTATCAATTTCTTTTTTATATTTAATTAAGTATTTTTCCCACATATATTTATCCTACATATACTCGTATCACAATAGGGAAATGGACATTGCCTTCCCATGAAGGCACTACCATTCCCCATCTTTTCAACTTATCCTAGAGTAATTGCATGTTGTGTGGCGAAACTCAAAGCCGTTCCGTTGCCTATTCATCAAAACAATGAAATCAAAATAATTAATATTCATAATTTATTTCAGAATCAAAATTACGCTTTCTCGTACACAGTGAGAGATCAAAAGACAGGTGATGATTTTTCTCACTCCCAGCAAAGCAGTGGCTCAGCAACCAACGGAGAGTACCGGGTTCGATTACCGGATGGCAGAACTCAAATAGTTTCCTATACGGCTGATGAAAACGGCTATAAAGCGAACGTTCGATATGATGACCTAAAAACTGATAATAATGATTATTACAATATTAATAACTATAAAAATAACAATAACGACAACAATCATTTAAATAATTACAATAACAATCCTAATAACTATAACAATAACTTCAATAACTACAACAATCCCATCAATTATAACAACAACAACAACAATAACTTTAATGACCAACTATTAAATAACAATTATAACGCAAATAACAATCAAAAGCAAGCGATTCCAGTACATGAAGATTCTGATTACAATTCTAAAGAATACTTCGATTATTCGTCAGAATACAACAATAATAACTATGAACCTTATAAAACTAAATTTTCTTTTAACCCGGTTTCAACGACGGTTGTTGTACCAACAGTTAGACCTTCATACGATGAAATAAAAGATTTATTCACTCAAAGAATAACTTCTACACCAATATACACAGATTTATTAGTAGGGAGTAATAATCATGAGGCAAAATACGATTCTACAACAGAAAAAGTTATTTTAATAGGAAATAAAAATATTTACAACAATTTAATAACGCAAAAACAACAAAGTTTTGTTGGTTCTACACCAGCGTCGTACTTAGCATCTACCATAGCTAGTTTGAAAGAGAGAATAGCAGCTAAGCCTATATTATCAAATAGTTTTATAAATAGAATAAATAAATATATCACTTTCAAATGAGTTTAAGTTATAAAAGGGTTTAAAAAGGGGAGTAAAATCGCAAAAAGCTAACATTTTGTTGATTGGACTTGTTCTTTCTTCGTGTCATTAATGTTGATTCATATTTTTTTAGTTTTGTATTATATATACATAAATTCTCTATTTATCCACTTTATTCACCTTTAGGGGTAGGATTTCAAAAGACCGATACTTCAAGCTACCTTGTTCAATAGTTTTATATTTCAAGTTCCTTTGGTTATTTTTCTGTAGATCAATGTGTTAAATGAATTAAGTCACATATTTTTAAGTATTTTGTAAAACTATGAAACACGCACGTCAGTCACACCCTGTATACCAAATTTAGCAGGGTAGGCAGAGGAAACGCAGTACTAAAAATATTCCGTTTCTCGCGCTCTAGACCTTGTGTACATGCGGGTCTTAACGCCGCGTATGCCTTGTTATCAAAACGAAAAAATAACATATATATTATTGGAATCCAGGCCACAGCCGTTCTCACTCACTATACGCAGTACCACGACAGTTTCCTATTAAAATTATTTTTTTTTTTTTTATTTGCCTTATGTAATTACTATAAAATGTTAACAACGACCTCTGTATGTATCTGTATGTATCTTTGAATAAATTAAAAACATCACTTTATATTGTAATTTGTTCGTTAGTTAGTTTTTTTTTTTATTTTTTTCGCTAGTTACTTTTTTTTTTTTTTCAGCTTCACGCTGTATCCCGCACTAGGCAGGGTAGGCAGGGGGAATGAAAGTGAAACCTAGTGTTATGACACTCCGTTCCACTTCCGTTCCCCACTTTCCGACGAATTTGAGGCATTGCGTGTTTAGTGGCGGAACTCAACGCCGCGCTTTGCCTTATTACCAGAGCGAAGAAATGAAACATTAAATATTTAAATTGAAAATATTAAATATTTTATTTCCTCGACTGGGGATCGAACCCAGAACCTGTCGGTTACAGTCACACTCTTGTGCCGCTGCGCCACGACAGGCCTCTAGCTAGTTAGTTATGTTATAAGTATTAAGTAATTGTAAATATTATTTTTGTTATAATAAATATTTTTTTTATTTTTATTGTTTTTTTTTTATATCCAACACCTCGCCAAGTGCGGATCGGAGTCGTACGTACCCGTTTTAAGTTTTTAGACCGACCGGAAGTAAAAATTATAAAAGTTGACAAACTTAATGTTGCGTTTGTATGCATTTATTTTGTATGAAATCAAGTACGATCATATGCTTGTAATCGGCTTTACCTATAACATGTAAATATCGATATTTTTGTTTATTTATCTACGGTAAAATACTAAAGATTTGATTACGCGACGAATAAAGTTGACAAATTTACGTTTGCGGAAGTATGCACTTTTTTTAAATGAATTGAACTACGAATTAAAGGTTGCAATTAATTTATTTAGATACCTATCGTGGCACAGCGGCACAAGAGTGTGACTGTAACCGACAGGTTCTGGGTTCGATCCCCAGTCGAAGAAATGAAATATTTAATATTTTCAATTTAAATATTTAATATTTTATTTCTTCGCTCTGGCAATAAGGCAAAGCGCGGCGTTGAGTTCCGCCACTCAACACGCAATGCCTCAAATTCGGCGGAAAGTGGGGAACAGAAGTGGAACAGAATGTCTTTACACTAGGTTCCCGGGTTCCCTCTGCCTACCCTGCCTCGTGCAGGATACAGCGTGAAGCTGAAAAAATAAATATTGTATGAAATATCTATAAATTTTCATTTCTTAGATTTTTTCTTTATTTATATTTTCAATTCCAATTTTATTTCTGATGTGGTCCAAAGAGCCGTACTTGATTATTTGATATTAATTTCAGCTTAATACTTCCACACGATATCGAGACAAATGGTCCTTGTTACCAAAACGAGAAAAATAACATAATGGTCTAGACAAACGGACAGACGTAAAATAAAATATTTCTACAAGGGTTCCGTTTTAACCTTTTCAGTAACGGAACCTTTAAAATACTATTTCCGTACTCATTTAGATCCACGCTACATAGCTCATAGCAAGGTAGGCAAAGGAAACATGGGAACCCAGCGTTAAAAACCGACTTATTTCGTGCCCCGCTTTCCACTGAATGTTTTAGACATTGTAGTAAGTAGCGTTACTTAACGCTTAAGTTAGAATTTGATCCTGACATTAGATGATGAAATGTTTTCATTACTTCACTCTGGTAACAAAGCCTATACATCTATAAAAAAGAGTGGCTGACTTCAACGTCTCGCTTTGTCTTATTTCCATTTTTCCCGAGTAAGAATCAAACCCACAACCGCTGTAAGTGTCCAAAAGAAACAAATATACGCAATAACTATTAAAAGTTGTTCAGCTTCACGCTTTATCCTACACATGGCAGAGTGGGAAAAGGGAACTTGGGAACCTAGAGTTAACACACTCCGTTCCACTTCCATTCTCCACTTTTCCAACAATTTGAGGCATTACGCGTTAAGTGGCGGAACTCAACGCCGCGCTTTGCCATGTAACCAGAGCGAAGAAATGAAAACATTCAATATTTAATTTGGAAATATAAAATATTTCATTTCCTCGAGTGGGAGTTGAACCCACAACATATAGTTTACATTTATACTTGTGCCACTGCGCCACGACAAACATCTATTAAAAGTTATAATTTTAAATAATAACTATAACAAGATACCAGTGAAAACGTAGTTAGGAGTATAGACATTTATTTAAGAGATTGATGATCAGTTGACGTGCAAACGTTCAGTGAAGTAGCATTCCGCTATTCGACATGCAATGTCTGTAAAAATAGGGCATTGCGGGGAAGTATTTTAACAATAGGTTCCCTTTTAGATTTCTTTTGTCTTTACTATGTACTGTGAAATATAGTGTTTAAGCCAGAAAATGTAATACTTTTTCCACTGACCGGGAATCAAATCCAGAACTAAAGTTACAGCCATATAACTGCAAAACATAATACCAGCAATCTCTTGAAAGTTATAATTCTCAATATTAACGCTAAAATTGTGGTAATATTTGGACTGCATTTCGTTCCGAGCTGAATCCATCAAGAGCTGGCTGGCATACGTCTTGTATTGTACGGGTTGCCTCTAAATGCTAAATACCTAAACTCTACGTTGGGTACGTTATACATATTGTAGTTAAGAAATATTCTTGTGGGGATATTAGTTTAGTATTTTAAGATAAACAGTATTGATATTAGTTATTGAGGCCTCTTGTGGATCGTTCTGGGTTCAATCGCCACAATCGGAAATTAAATATTTGTTATTTCCAATTTAAATATTTAATATTTTCATTTCATTTCGGTTTTGTAACAAGGCAAATCATTAAATTCAACGGAAAGTGGGAAATGGAATAGTATATGTTAACACTAGGTTCCCAGGTTCCCTTTGCCTACTCTATGTGAGGTATACATCGTAAAACTAAAAAAATGTACAATAGTTACCGTTTCGTTTTTCAAAAATGGTGAATGAACTAATCGGCAGTATTTGTTTAAGATCGAAGTATCCGCAATGCAATATTTCAAAAAATAAACAAAATGACTTAACAACAGGTTCCCTCTTCCACTGGGTTCCCTCTGCGTATCTTTACTGTGCACTTTTGCATAATATATTGTTGCTAAGAATTAGATATATTTCTATATCTAATTATTTTTTTCTTGATTCTCAAAGAAGGTACGTAATAACAACATTTGCTGTTTAATATAAATATATTATATGTATAGGTTCTTTTAAATAAAGCTGGACAAGCTTTTAACTATTAGCTTTTTTATAGATAGTAAGCTGTTAAGATAGGAACTTAGTGTTGAATTAATATATGTATACGATTTTCTCTGATACTCTGTATATAACCTCTGAGAAAGAGGCAAAACGAATAGATGAGAATTCGGCAGAAAGGAACCGGAAGTATCTAAAGAGATCTTCAAGAAGTAATGGGAACTATATGTAACACTAGGTTCCCAGGTTCCCTCTGCCCACCTTGCTCTATATTATTTCAGCGTGAAACTTATATATGTACTTACCCTTAGCTTTCAAACTATGTCTATAGACATTCTCTATAATTGTCAAAGACATGTACGAAGTAGGTACAATTAAAATGATTATTATAACATCTTAACATATTGAAGTGAGCATTTGTATATGAACGATACTCACATACATAAATCTGTATAACTTACCATATTTAGTATACATATGTATATTCGGCGGAAAGTGGGGAACGGAAGTGGAACGGAGTGTCTTAATACTAGGTTCCCGGGTTCCCTCTGCCTGCCTCGTGCGGGATACAGCGTAAAGCTAAAAAAAATGTGTATGTTATTATGAATCATAGAGCAAAATTCTAGAAGTGTTGCGTGTTGAGTGGCATCTATTGCTTCGTTACTAGGTAAAATATTTAATGTTTCATTGCCTCGAGTGGGCATCGAACCCATGTTTACAGTCTCACGCTTGTGTCCGTACACGACGACGATCACTCATCTACTCATATTTAAATTAATTGTCATTATTTTCTTTTTGTCCGTATGTAACAGACTTACATCTAGGCTTGTTAGTCAAGTTACGTAGCGTGGGATCTTAGCCATTGTTGCTACAAACATATATATACATATATGTATACATACGTTTGTGAATGGGGACGCGCAGGTTGTGGGTTCGATCTCCACCCTAGAATACGAAATATTGAATATTTCCAAAGTTAATATTAAATATTTTCTTTTTTTCCACACTGGTCAAGCGACCGCAATGCGGTCACGCTGTATCCCACACATAGCAGGGTAGGCAGAAGATACTTGGGACCTAGTGCTACCTTGGGACACTTCCGTGCCGTATATATATATATATATATATACATATACATATATATATATATATATATATATATATATATATATATATATATATATATATATATATATATATATATATATATATATATATATATATATATATATATATATATATATATACATATACATATACATATACATATATATATATATATATATATATATATATATATATATATATATATATATATATATATATATATATATATATTGTGTGTGTTTGTACACAATTTTGTTAAGTGATTCCGTATTTAACAACTAACAGCCCCTTTCAGTGTAATTCGTACCTTTTTAATTATAAATTGGCAGCCTAATTGGTTTTACATTCTTTGATTTAGATTGCTTTGTTTTGAGTGATTGTTAAATTGAAGTACATGTTAAATTATAGTATACGTTCGATTTATATATATATATATATATATATATATATATATATATATATATATATATATATATATATATATATATATATATATATATATATATATATATATATATATATATATATATATATATATATATATATATATATAATTTAAGTGAGGAACGGAAGTGGAACAAAGTGTCTTAACACTAGGTTCCCAGGTTCCCTATGCCTACCCTGCCATGTGCGGGATACGGCGTAAAGCTGAGTGAGTTATTTTTTTCGGTCTAGCATCTTGGCAACGCGCGGCGTTGAGCGCACAGTACCTAGAAAACTTATCGAAAAATCGAAACGAAGTGTTAACTGAAAGCTTAAAAACTAGATTTTTTCTAAAATTTACTGTTATTGTGACCTTCGAAATGTCGAGAACTATTACTAGAACATATTTTGAAAGCAATTTATTTTTCTTCGATTCACCGAATCCCATAGCAGGATAATCAGAGGGAACATAGGAACCTAGTCTTGAGACACTACTTTCCCATTACGGCACATAACTATTTTACTATAGCGACACTACAAAAGCCTGTCGTGGCCCAGCGGCATAAACTTGTGATTGTAAACGACAGGTTGTGGGTTTGATCCCCGCTCAAAGAAATGAAATATTTAATATTTTCAAATTAAATAATAAATATTTAATGTTTTCATTTCTTCGCTATGGATACAAGACAAAGCGCAGCGTTGAATTTCGCCACTCAACACGCAATGCCTCAAATTCGGCGGAAAATGTGGAACGGCAGTGGAACGGAGTGCACACACTAGGTTCCCAGGTTCCCTCTGCCTACCCTGCCGTGTGAGGGATACAGCGTGAAGCTGGGTAGAGTAGAGTAGACACTGCAAAGTATAATTTTATATTTGGTAATACGATCCGAATAAGACGATTTAACAGTGGAGGCGTAAATGCATTCAAGAGTGCATTATAAGCCTTACGTGGGCAACGTTATGAACGGGTACACAATGTAATAAAATTCTAGTTCTTAAAACTACAAGTTTTTTTTATAGCTTCACGCTGTATCCCGCACTAGGCAGGGTAGGCAGAGGGAACCCGGGAACCTAGTGTAAAGACACTCCGTTCCACTTCCGTTCCCCACTTTCCGCCGAATTTGAGGCATTGCATGTAGAGTGGCGGAACTGAACGCCGCGCTTTGCCTTATTACCAGAGCGAAGAAATGAAACATTAAATATTTAAATTGAAAATATTAAATATTTCATTTCCTCGACTGGGGATCGAACCCAGAACCTGTCGGTTACAGTCACACTCTTGTGCCGCTGCGCCACGACAGGCCTCAAAACTGAACTACAAGTTTAACTACTATTTTTAGTTTCACTCTGTAGATTTTGGTGAGTTTCCTCTGCCTACCCTGGCCATGTCCGGGTACATGGCAGGATAGGCAGGAAACTAGTGATAAGACACTCCGTTACACTGAGACATTGCCGTTCCTTACTTAGTTGCGTGGCAGATCTCAACGAGACGCTTTTCCTTGTTACCGAGAACGGAGAAATGAAAATATTATATATTTAATTTCTTCTAGTGAGGATCGAACCCACAACCTGTCAGAACAATCACTCGATTGGTCTCTTTTAACTAGTCAACTTAGCTTCACGCTGTATCCTGCACATGGTAGGGTAGGCAGAGGGAACTTGGGAACCTAGTGTTAAGACACTCCGTTCCACTTTCATTCCCCATTAGTCCATTCTTACCTAGTCCATTATATAAAAGCACATTTTGTATGATACGAATAAGAAATTAGTTCAATAGATATATTATTAAAGTGAGCAACCTTATATTCTGAAAGAAAATCATACCAAGTTCGCGCTCGAGGCGTTTTTACATTTCTTAAGGCGGTATTCGAAAGTTTAATGCAATCCGACCTACATTTCATATCATTAGTTCGAAATATATATATGTTTATATAGATATGTTTTTATAGAAAATATTGTAACATTTATAAGGGTTTAGCTTCGTATAGATTTTGCGCCATATTTCGCTTGGTATTTCTAACTTTTGTGGGAGATTTTTTACTTTCACGTTGTATCCTTAACGGAGATATGGAAAATAGTGCGCCAAACTCTAGTGCCTCATATGATTCGACCACTCTTATCGATCTTTTCGATAGATTCTAGAACTCATCAGCTTTTCCTTATTGGAGATGAAAAATAATAATTTATATTTTTTTGAAGCCTGTCGTGGCGCAGTGACACAAGCGTGTAATTGTAACCGGCCGGTTGTGGGTTCGATCCTCACTCGAGGAAATGAAATATTTAATATTTTCAATTTAAATATTAAATGTTTTGATTTTTTTCGCTCTGGTACAAGGCAAAACTTGGCGTTAAATTCCGACACTCAACACGCAATGCCTCAAATTCGGCGGAAAATGGGGAACGTAATGATAGAACGGTGTGTCTTAACACTAGGTTCCCATGTTCCTTCTGCCCACCCTGCCATTTGTGGGATACAGCGTGAAGCTGAGTTGAGTAAAGTAAAAATAATAATTTAAAATAAAACAAGGAAAAAAGATCGAATTCTACTTTTTTCATATCTCTAAAATTATAAAAAAAACTGTTTAACGCATATAGGAGAATAGACAAATAAAACCTAGTGTTAAGACTCTCCTTCCCCCACGTTCCGATCAACTTTGCCTACAAATTTAGTACGGACAGTGGAAAACGGAAGTATCTTAATGGAACGGAATGTCTTAACACTAGGTTCCCAGCTCCCTCCCTACTTTCCCTATTTTTTATGGAATGTCGCATAAAGATAACAAAAAGTAATATAAAATATATAAATCCCATTCAAAAGTTAATACCACCAAACGGAAACCTAATTGGCGTTTTCGTCGCTGAAAGCGGAAGTGGAAAATTGCAAGACTATATAGTTGTGAGATAAGATACTCGCTGTGGTATAGACTGTCGATTATTGCCTACTATTCTTGTAGTGATGTGCCATTGTCGATTATAATATTAATTTATTTATTATATTTTTTTAGTTTCACGCTGAATCCCTCTTATAGCGACATAGATAGAGGGATAGTATTATTTAATCACTTCGTTTCTAATTTTCGAGGCATGTTGTTAAGTGGCGGAACCAAGGGTCCAATTTGGATTTTTCGATGCAAGCGCGAAGAAATGAATATAATTCGGTCCCGGTTTGAGAACTTTCTTTGTTTTAAAAGACTTTCTAGCGGTAGACCCTCTCTTCTTTCCATTCACTTTATATATATTAAAAGTAATAGAAAAAACGCACTCATGTGTTCATATCACTGGGAATAAATAACTAAACTTAGCTAATAGCTTTACTTTGCTTCTCTGTAATCGGTAATTCATTTCATAGGATCGCGGCATGCATCAGCATTCCATTTGGAGTGAATGATCTGTCTTCACTGGTTACTCTCCAACGTTTCTCTAACAAACGTATAGAGGTGATGAAGAAGAAGGTAATGATTCTGGTACTCGAACGATTGATGTTCATGGTGCACAATACGATATTTTTGTCTTTGGTGTTTGTTTAATACAATAAGTTTACCAGTCATCGCTTCTAGGCATATTGTGGCCGAACTATAGCCCAAATTATTTTTATATACTAACCAAAAGCCAAGCAACAGTTTTATGATGCAGTGTCAACTTGTTACTTAACAAGTATTTTTTTTACGTTACTCTTAATTCAATCTTTGTAGAAATATTTTTTCAATGAGTATTTTTTATTTATATTCTCAAACACATGTTTTAATTGTTGTCTTAGTGTTGTTTATTATTATTTATTTAATATTATATATATTATTGTATTGTTTTTATACACTTAATACTTCAAGTATACAAAATTTCGAAATAATCCAACATTTTAAAGTCTATCACGTTTTAAAATTCCTTAACAGAGACAAGCATACCAAGATAATTAAAGCGTATTAAAAAGATAATATAATAATCTATCGACTTATTAAACTATCGATAGTCTACAAATCAAGTGTGTCACATCACTATAAGCCATGCATCACGCCGTCCCGCTGACTCGCTTGGCACGTTGCCAGTACTACATCACTACACTATGTATGGGAATTAAGTATTAAGGAGTTTATATGCTTCATTGATACTCTTATAGTATTCTCAGTGGAATTATAATTTGATGAAAAGTTCTAATTTGATGAAAGTTTACAATAATATTAGAATTGCTCACTATTCCGCTTCACGCAAATTGAAGGTTAGGCAGAGGGACCTTGGGAACCTAGTGTTAAGACGAGGCCGGTCGTGGCGCAGCAGCAAAGGTACGTGTCTCTAACCGACAGGTTGTGGATTCGATTCCCACTTGAAGAAGATAAATATATAATATTTTCATTTCTTCGCTCTTGGTAAAAAGGCAAAATTGTGTATCGAACCCACGACATGTTAGTTACAGTCAGACGCTTGTGCCGTTGCGTCACGCAATGCCTCATGATCAGGAATAATTATATATATATATATATATATATATATATATATATATATATATATATATATATATATATATATATATATATATATATATATATATATATATATATATATATATATATATATATATATATATATTTCTCTTTAACCAAATGTCCGCTACTCAATACCTAATGCCTCAAATTAGTGAACGGAAGAGATGCGTTCCGCCAATCCTAACACATAATAATGTCATACAAATAGTCGTACAAAAGCGTATACTGTTATACAATTATTAAGTAATTTACCATCAAATGTTTACAAGTATAGTATCATTAAGTGAATATCCTTATCAGATGACATAGTGGTGTAATAGGGCACATGTGTAACTGTAAACGGGGATAGTCGATACAAATTCATTTAAAATGTTCCTATTTATATGTGTTTACATAGTTTTATTTAAGGCCTATCGTGGGGCAATGTGTAAGTGTTCTTTTATTTTTAGCTTCACGCTGTATTTTGCACATGGCAGGGTAGGCAGAGGGAACCCGGGAACCTAGTGTTAAGACACTCCGTTCCATTTCCGTATCCCACTTTCCGCCGAATTTGAGGCATTGCGTGTTGAGTGGCGGAACTCAAAGTCGCGCTTTGCCTTATTTTTTGCCAGAGCGAAGAAATGAAACATGAAATATTTTAGATTGAAAATATCAAATATTTTCCTCGACTGGGGATCGAACCCAGAACCTGTCGGTTACAGTCACACGTTTGTGCCACTGCTGCTTTTTTATGAAGACCTTATTGTATAATAAATGATGTTGTATTTTTTAGCGTTGGAATTATAACTGTAACATTTTCTAGTATATGTAATTAGATCTTAGATTTTCGCGATTATCACTCATTTTAAATAAAACAATTTTGATCAGATTAAACGCGTATGTTAATTTTCATACAAATGTACGGAAATCAATATACATAGATTAATCCAGTTAAAATTGGAAGCCCGAAGTTTGTGTCTGTGACTATGGACTACTGCAAAGTGTTCGAAACGTCAGGTTTTATTTTAGTGTATCTATATAAAACAAATATATATAAATCTTGTATCCCGTATGAACCCGATACCGACGGCTTTAACATCAAAACAACTTGATAAAAGGGAATTCTTTAAAACAATTAATGGCATTTGACTCCAATTGAAAGACATTAGAGCTTCAAAGAAGAAAATGTTACAATTCATATGTAACTTCGCTCAGTACTTTTAAGCTGTTTACTCGAAAACTTATTTTCATTATAGACTATGTATGTGAAATACATAGAGCTAAGAAGATCTTACAATTTTGAAAAACGTTAATTATATGAAAATTAACCTCAGGGACGTAATATTAAGACACTACATTTTGCACCCAGAGGGAACTTAATGTTAAGACACTACATTCCCCCAATACTGAAAAATATTTGAAATGTCGAGTCGAGTGGCAGAGATAAGTATGATGCTTTCTCTTGTTATCTTAGCATGTAAATGAATAAGATTATTTCGTTCGAATGAGGATCGAATCTATAAACGTCACGTTTAAAAAGCGCACCGCTCTACCACAATAGCCTTATATATGTAAAGATTATAAGATAATAAGGCAAAGCGCGGCGTTGAGTTCCGCCACTCAACACGCTAGCTCGAATTCGGCTGAAAGTGGGGAGCGGAAGTGGAACGGAGTGTCTTAACACTAGGTTCCCGGGTTCCCTTTGCTTACGCTGCCTCGTACACATACAGCGTGATATAGCATACGCATACGCAGCGGGATACAGCGTGAAGCTATAAATTAAAAAAAATATATATATATATATATATATATATATATATATATATATATATATATATATATAAATTAAAAAAAATATATAAGTTAGGCCAGTCATGCAGTGGCACAAGTGCGTCTGTAAATGCGACAGGTTGTGGGTTCGATTCTCATATGAGGAATTGAAATATTTAATATATTAATTTCCTGGTTCTGGTAAAGAAAGAGACAAAAGCGCGGCGTTGAGTTTTGCTGCTATGCGTTAATTTCTCGGAAAGTGAAGAACGGAAATGTCTTAATGAGAACGAATCTGTACACTAGGTTCCCAGGTTCCTCTGCTATGCTAAATTCATTATACAGAAAACCAATCAAATCTAGAATGTATTTTAAGAACGATAAATATAAAAAGAAATAAAAATCTTTCGACTTAAAAACCGGTATCTCTTTTGCCAAAGTGCTTGTGGTTTCCAAATCGCAAATCCGATTTTCATAAAACACACTTAAGAACTACCGCGACGAATCAGCTTTTAAAAAATGTCAATTAAATCAGTTCATTCATGCTGGAGTTATGGCGCAACAGACAGACACATAGACAAGAAAAAATCTAGCCTTTTATTACGTAATATAAAATATTAAGAAAAAAATTAGACTTTTATTACGTAATATAAAATATTATTTAAAATATTAAGAAAAAAACTAACCTTTTATTAGGCAATATAAAATATTTAAGTAGGTATTAAATATTTTCAAATTGACTATTGAATATGTTCAATTCTCGCTCGCTCTGGTCACAAGGGAAAGCTCGGCGTTGAGTTCCGCCACTCAACATGCAATGCCTCAAGATCGGTGCAAAGTGGGGAACGGAATAGGTTTCCAAGGTTCCCTCTACCCCGCCATGTACAGGTTGCAGCGTGATGATGAAAAAAAAAAAGTAATAAGTGTTTTTAGTCCCCACTTATCGCCGAATTCTGGTGGCATTGCGTATCATGTGATGGAAATCAACGCTTCTTGCCACGGTACCAGAGCGAGAGAAATACTAAATATATCATATCCTCGTGTGGATATCGAGCTCATATTTTGATTTTATACAAATCAACTTATAAAAATGTTAAAAATAATACCGTCTCCATTAAAACACGCATCGTAGAGCATTCGTGATAATATATTCCACAAGTGTCGGCCCCGAAACTGAAATTGTTAATGAATTTGAGGAAAACGCTTATATATGTCTACGTATATATATATACTGAGGCATTCCTGAGGACTATACAGGCGATGCGTGGTTCGATTCCCGCTCTAGGACTGATTTCAAAACATTTTTTAATTTTAAGTTATCGCTCTTGTAACCTATCACAAGGTTTCCTTTATCTACCCTGTTATGGATACAGAGTGAAGGTATATAATAAGGAAATAAAATTTATAATTAAAAAGTCACCATCTCATCTCGGCTGAAACGAGGCTTTTGGAGAAATATGCATATTATCATGGTTATAATATTTTTTTTACAGATGAGCCGGTTGTTCTTCTATTTTGACTCTGAACAATAGAGCTAGCTTCCTTTTAATAGTTACGGTAGTAGCAACAGGGTGAAAGGGGTGGTCCGTTGTCACTCTAGAAAAGTCTTATACCCATTACTCTTACCTCTGGCCTGGTCTACCCCAATATCAACTTGAATTATTTGATCGCATACACCGTAGAACGGTCGGAATCTTTGAGGGGCCAAGCCGGCAACGCTCCTGTAGCTCCCCTGATCTCACACGGGGCCATGGGTGGCGTTGATCACTCACCACCAGTTGACCTGTATGCTCGTTTGCCTTGCCGTTTCCATAAAAAAACATCCCCTAACTCCAACATATCTGTTCAAAGTCCTGGCCCGCCCAAAAAAATGTTCTAGATATACCCATTGCATCATTTAAAGTATATGTTAAAACGATAAAAAGTAGGAAACTAGAAATTGAAAATTTCATTAAAAAAAAACATGATACATGAATAACATGAATAACTTTCCCTTAATAATAACTAAACCCGAAACTCATTTATTTTGGCGCAAACAAAAATCATCTTATTGTTTAATTAAAACAAAAAACAAAACAAATTAATAATATAAATAAAAATAAAACTAAATTCCTTTAACGACTTTCCAGATACGGTACGGTTATGGCCGCCATTTTGAGATCGCACCAAATGGCGGGCGTTATGGCGGGAAATACGCTTTGTAGGTTAAGATGGATTTTTATAACATAATTAAAGCTTTCTTCTTTAGTTTATTTTCGTTGGCTTATTTTATTTATTATAATAAAAACATTTGCTTTATATAATGAATGGGGATGATTATTTTCTTTATTATAATTCCAATTTTTATTTTATGAAGAGAATTGAGGCCTATCATGGCGTAGGAGAGCACAAGCGTGTAAATAAACGCGACAGGTTGAGGATTCGACAGTCAGTCGATGAAATTAAATATTTCATAGTTTCATTTCTTCGCTTGCATTCGGCTTAAAGTGGGAAACGGAACGGATCTTAACTCTAGATTTCCGTGAAGCTGAAAAAAAAACCAAAGGATCATTGAAATAGATCAACAAAAGAATTTTAAATAATAACTTATGACGTTCTGCCCTTAACTGTAGCATATTTAATCCCCGACGCAAAAGAGGATCATTATGAGTTTAACTTATCTTTTTGTTTTTATATCTGTGGCAAATGGCGTAGAACTATAACTAAATATTTCAAATAAAATGTTTACGTTCAATGAATTAAAGCTCATGAACTACCAAGTAAATTATTTGAAATAGCACTTGAAAAAATTACAAACATCCATTAAATTAAATTAAAAAAGAACCCTTCTGATCCTAATCAAAATTAAAGCTGCTAATCCGCTTTTCATAAAACATAGCTAACAACCACCGCGATGAACGAAGCTATCGATTGAATACACACTCAAATCTGTTCATTCAGGAGATACAACGTTACAGACAGACACAGATAAGCAGGGAGGCTGGTAATATATTCCAACAACCAAAAGCATACTTAAGACTTACTTTACTTGGCAAGTGTTTGGATTAACACGAAAGCCACTAGAGTGATGGATATCAAACTGTCGACCTTTGATCTTTCCTCGTGTGAACATCTGATATGTGATGTTTTAAGCGTTTTATGATAAATTTTAAAGTATTAGTAATAAAAATACTTTTGTAAATATTTTTTTTATTAATATATATTTGGATAACTTCGTAGAACGTAACTTCACATTACGACACTTTCATTCTTTCTGTTGAGTGTGGAAACTCAACGCCGCGCTGTTCCACTGTTACCAGTACGAGGAAATGATAATAATGTTTTTTTTTTTTATTTTCTCAAGTAGAAATCGAACCTGCAACACGTTATTTTAGGATTAATGCTTGGAGAATAATAGCATTTTTATTACCATCTCCCCGCTCTGGTCGACAAAGCGTAGCGTTAAGTTCCGCCACATAACACGCAATGTCTTGAAAATTCTGTTTTTTTTTTTTCAACAATTCCGGAGACCGAACAACAAATACAAGCGGCGGCGTTTAATTACACCAGCCAATAAAAATATATTTATATTAAATAGATGAAAAGTTGAAAACATTATCATTTTACATTGACGGGCTAGAATCACTTGTATTACAAGAGCGAGGAAATAAAAATAATCCCCTTAAACGAGTATTGAACTCGCAACCATCGCCTTTACGATAACTTCAAAAAAAATACTAAATAAAATAAAACGTAAATTAATACCAGTAGTATATATAGTTCTATAAATAAACCTTTACACGCAAAGTAGATGTCAGTATTTGACGTACAAGCAATCAAGATCACTTACCAAGTACAAAGCGCATACAAAAGGGTTAATTCTAGTTGTATCTAGTTGAACCTGGTTGTACCTCTAGTACTAGGAAGTATTTAGATTGTAGATTGTGTTTGTACTTAACCACCTATCTATATGTTGATTGATTTCCTTGTCCTGTTTCAATTGTATAATTTCAATAAATTATTTATCTGTAGCATTCAGATAATTTATATCTGGTTAATGTTGCCCCCACGGAAGGGGGCAGATTAAATACGGGTGTAAGCTCGCATCTCGATTGAGAAATTGTATTATTTAATATTTCTAGCTCTAGTAACGATATACAGCGCGGCGTTGAGTTCTGTCACTCAACATGTAATTAGGGTGTTGGGCGAAAAGTGGGAAATTGAAATGTCTTACTGGGAACAGGGAATATGTTCCCAAGTTCCCTCTGCCTACACTTCTATGTGCGGAACACAACGTGAAGCTCAAAAGATAATTATTATGTATATTTGTTATTGAAATAAGTTGTAAGACCGTCGTGGTGCAATTAAGTAAAGATTGTGGATTCGATTCCAACTCGCTAGAATCAACTATTATAACTATTACACGGCGTTGAGTTTCACCATTCAACACGCAGACTCCAAAATTGATCAGAAAGTGGATAATTCTGCATACTCTGCTATATATCTACAGAATAAGTAAAGCTAAAAAAAAAAATATAGTTTTGTAGATGTTATACAGTGATCGATGTCATTGGTCAAAATTTTTATGTTATAACTTCACGTTGTATCCTGCACATGGCAGCGTAGGTAGAGCGAACTTGGTAACTTAGTGTTAAGACACTCCGTTCCACTCTCGTTCCCCACTTTCCTTACCATAACCTTTATCGGATCATTATGTCATCTGTGTATCAAGATGACAAGAAATTTTATCTCATGATAAGTGTGTGGAAGTATTGATGGGAAATTCATATCAAATATTCAGGTCTACCATCTTTTCAGACATAGGAAAATATTTCAAGCTTCCAAATCAACGAAATTAAAATTTACAATAAGTAATAAGGCAAAGCGCGGCGTTGAGTTCCGCCCCTCGACACGCAATGCCTCGAATTCGGCGGAAAGTGGGGAAAGGAAGTGGAACGGAGTGTCATAACACTAGGTTCCACTTCCGTTCCCTCTGCCTACCCTGCCTAGTGCGGGATACAGCGTGAAGCTGGAAAAAAAATAAAATGTACAACTATTTTAAGAAATTCACCGCTTAATCAAAACCTATGGGATATATGTATATGCGTGCACCGACGGTTCTGAAACTTGACACGAAAAGAGAATTTACAATAAAAATATGTATAGGAAAAATCGCCAAAGTAAAATTTTACAGGTATTTCTTGAAAAAAAAAAACATAACATATTACTGTTATTCATTTCATACAACGAAACCTAAATTAGTTTAATATTTTTACTATTTTTTAAAATGTTATTCCACACTTATTACAGAAAATATCAAGCCATTCGTTCAGAGCGCTTGAACGGTTTTCAGGAGGCGCGGGTTCAAATCCTGCTTCGTTCAAAATTTTTATACGCTTTTTAAATTTAAGTTTACTAAATTCGTTTATTTTAATAAGTTTTACCTGTGACTTACAAACTATGGTACTCAACTAATACAAGACTTATACTGCGTGTATAACCTGTGACTTACAAACTATACGCTTATTTCGCTTATTTTTCCAAAAAAACTTACTTCGCTTAAACTTACTTCGCTTGTAAGCGTTACCATGCAAAACAACACAAAAAATAATGACAAAATTCAAGTTACTATACAAACGCGCGTAAAAACACTATCCCATCCAAATCTCTTCATTAAGATCGGCTTTGTTTTATATTGGTACATTAAAAATCTATTACGTCGTGTAATCTCAGTGGAAACAAAGGGAGCGGAATCAAAGATCGCTTATCTGACTGCGATTGAAATATATTAGCTACTTGTTTTGAAAATTTAAATATATTATGGGTGCTGCCTGTCGTGGCGCAGCGGCACAAGCGTGTGACTGTAAACGACGGGATGTGGGTTTGATCACCACTCGAAGAAATTAACTCACTCACTCAGCTTCACGCTGTATCCTGCACATGGCAGGGTAGGCAGAGGGAGCTTGGGAACCTAGTGCTGAGACACTCCGTTCCACTTCCGTTCCCCACTTTTCGCCAAATGTTTGAGGCATAGCGTGTTGAGTGGCGGAACTCAACGCCGCGTTTTGAGAGGAAACGAAATATTTAATATTTTCAATAAATTTATTTAACATATTAATTTTTTCGCTCTGATAACAGAGCCTCTATTTTGAAGGAAAGTGGCGAATAGAATAGAGTGTTTTAACACTAGTTTCCCATGTTCCCTCTGCCTACCCTGCCATCTGCGGGATACAGCGTGAAGCTGATGTACAAAAATGAATATACTATTCACTACACGGAACACTTAGTGTATACATACAGTGTCTGTACGAAAACTAGACAACTGACACGATAATTAGTGTCACAACAACCGCTCTGTAAAGACATTGTGTCAAAATTTCAGTTGTGTAGTTAAAAAGTTTTCGAACTGAAACTGTCGGACACTTTATAATAGTAGCACCGCCCTCTATTATTTATTTACATTTGGATTCAAGGAGCGCGGGTTCAAATCCCGCTACGTTCAAAATTGTATATGAGTGTATATAGTTAAATACTTATTTAGAAAAAAATAAGTATTTAACTATTTAAATAATCCAACAGGTTGTGGGTTCGATCTCCGTTTAGTATTTTTAATTTAAATATTTAATGTTTTCATTCCTTCGCTCTGGTAACAAGGCACTTCGTGGCGTTGAGTTCCGCCACTTAACACGCTATGCCTCAAATTCGGCGGTTAGTAGGCTGCGGAACAAAGTATCTTAACACTAGGATTCCTCTGCCTACCCTGCCATGAGCGTGATACAGCGTGCAGGTGAAAAAAATACCATTTCGCGTGTTAAACAGATCGTACACGATTTCCGTACAGGTACAAATTGATATAACACAGCTATAAAAACCGTACAAGTATAAGCAGTTCTAAGTCTAATCTATAGTAACTATGTAACTCGCAGATGTAATATAGCCCGTCACCTTCCCCGATAAGTAGAATAAACACAACATGTAAATACTCATCTCATACTCAGCTTCACGCTGTATCCCGCACACGGCAGGGTAGGCAGAGGGAACTTGGGAACCTAGTGTTGAAACACTCCGTTCCATTCCAAATTCGAGGCATTTTATGTTGAGAGACGGAACTCAACGCTGCGTTTTTTCCTTGTATCAGAGCAAAGAAATAAAAACCTTAAATATTAAAATTGAAAATATTATATATTTCATTTCCTCGAGTGTGTTTCGAACCAACAACCTGTCGGTTACAGTCACACTACGTGCCGCTGCGCTACGACAGGCCTCAACATATAAATATGTTTCAATAACCTTTTACCAATTTAACGATATTCGTTAAATTGGTAAAAAGGGAAAAGGTCGTATTCTTTTAACTTCTTTTAGCTTCACGCTGTATCCCGCATATAGTAGGGAAGGCAGAGGGAAACCGTGTTAAGATACTCCGTTTCCCTCGCGCCGCCCAATTTTCAAGATATTTCGTGGGAAGGCGCAACTTAACGCCGTGCTTCAAATACCAGAGCGATTCTGCAATATCCCTAACGAAGAAAGTATTAATGTAACACTAGATTAAAGTTGTATGTGTAGAAATATCTATGTAATCATAAAGAACGAAGTTCTTCAAGTTAAACTAGAACGATTAATAGTACGTTTTGATACAAGGGGGTGTAACTCAGTGGTAGAGTGTCTGCTTCGCATGCTGAAAGTCCTGGGTTCAAATCCCAGCACGTCCACAATATTTGATATATTTTGCCTCCACAATATCTCATATATTCTTAATATATTTTTTGGCTTAGAAAATTATACCCTTTTTTTATTTATTTTTTTGATGTAGAACAAATTATGCCAATGTCTGTATAGCTTAAAGCTAACGCCCACTCGAAAAAAATTAATATTTAATATATTCAATTTAAATATTTAATGTTTTCATTTCTTCGCTCTGGTAACAGGCAAAACGCAGCGTTCAATTACGCCACTCAACAATGCCTCAAATTCGGCGGAAAATGGTGAACGGAAGTGGAACGGACAGTCACAAGGTTTCCAAGTTCCCTCTGGTTACCCTGCCATGTGCGGGATACTGCGTGAAGCTAAAAAAAAGAAGCAAACTGGACCGTCATATTAAAGACAAAGTAAGTATACAAAATATTTACATAACTTATAGCCTGTGCCTTCTAATATATAAACTATATATTTTCAAGTTAAGTTTTATCTAAATCGGTAAACGACGATCGTGGGTTCGATTCCTATAAGGGAGAATGAATTAGCTTATTTTCTATTACGCGGTCCACCACTTAACGCGCAATATCTCTAAAATTGAAATTGTAGATTACAGAATCTCTTTTTACTCTAGATTCCCTCTGCCAACTCTACTATGCGTGAAAAAGCGTGAAACTAGCGGTTTTTTTTTTACTATAAAATTTAAATACAATATATATGTATGTATGTATGTATTGTACTCGTATAAGTACCTAACCCTCGATGCAGCTCGGTTTGAGCTGTCAAATTCAATGCATCTTCGTTAGTTCATAGTTTAGTGTTGAAAAATATTTATATCGATATTTTAGATAATATTTATAAAAGTTGAAGCCTGTCGTAGCGCAGTGTTACAAGCGTGCGACAGTCAAAGCGATTAGTTCCGGGTTCGATTCCTTTTCCGAGGAATGAAATATCCAATATCGTGAGCCGAGAAATGACATATTCAGTATCCAGAGCTAAACAAAGTTAAATATTTCTAATATATTATTTTTCCACGGCGTTGAGTTCCGTGACTAAACAAGCAATGCCTCAAATTTGGCGGAGAAAGGGGAATGGAAGTGAAACGGAGTTTTTAACTTAACACTAGGTTCCCTCTGCTTAACATTAGGTTCCCTCTGCCTACCCTGCCATTTGCGGGATACAGTGTGAAGCTGAGTACCTAAGTGTATGATATTATTTTCTAAAAGAAAAAGGGATACCACCATTATCGTGATTACAGTCTGTTCCACGAGTTTATTGTTTAGGAATGATATAATCCCGTAATTAAAGTTGGTTTTTTTTTCTATTTCCATGGCCTTCTTCTCACTTCTTGATTGTCTTTGGATATTGGTGCCCATTCAATGATGCCTTATCTCATTCTACAATAACAGTTCTTCAAATTAGAACTAGTCTAGTCTAATATGAATCAGTCTAGTCTAGTCTAATATGGATCAGTGATCTTGCAAGCTTGTTTTTATGATGTTTCAATTTTATTTTGTACGTGATACATAGTTTGTGTATCTGGTCCTCGACGGTCGGAATTTCAAGAAATTTGTGGATTTCTGATGAACCATGGAGCATATGCCATTTTCAATGTGTTATTTTGGAAACGTTGAAGTATTTTATATTGGCTTGCTGATCAACAGAGATCAATGTAAGAGGCCCGAAATGAAAAAGGAGCTTAGTTTAAACATTAATAATAAAATTCTCCATTTTTGTGATACCGCTGTGTTCTTGGGACTAACCCTAGATTCGAAACTACAATGGGGCCACCATCTGTCTCCTCTTGCGGGCAGACTGAGCTCCGCTGCATATGATGTTAGAAAAGGGAGGTAGCTTACGGATGTTGATACTGCACAGTTAGTCTACTTTAGCTATTTTCATAGCATATTATCCAACGGAATACTATTCTGGAGCAATGCTGCAGATATCGAATCTATATCCGTAATTCCAAAAAGAGCAGTTCGAGCCATTTACGGCATGGGAGCTCGGGAATCCCTGGGAGATTTTTTTTAAATTAACGGGTATTCCTACGGTGGCATCACAGTATTTATATTTAATAATATATATATACATATTTGTTTCCGACACTACAGACATTTCTATGTAGCTTGACAATTCAAAGGTGCTTGTAATGGCCTAATTGAATAAAGAATATTTTGATTTTGATTTTATAGTAAAAGTTTCATTCTTTTCAGCCTCACGCTGTATCCTGCACATGACGCTATCATGAGAGAGGAATCTTGGGAACCTAGTCTTAGGACACTCTGTTCCGTCTCGCATTTTGCCTTTTTACCAGAGTTTAGTAATATAAATATTAAATATTTCATTTCTATACATATTTTAATAACATTAGGTTCAACTATCTCGATATCTACATACATATGTATGTACATCACTCATAGTCTAGACACGTATAACCGCGCATACGAGCGAGACGGGTAGTTACCATAATTGACACATACACTTCAGTCAGATGGATGGGAACTTTGACGTTGTTTTATATTATGTATTTTATTATATACTAGCGGAAACGCGCGGCTTCGACCGCTTGAACTAGACGAATATTCATTTAGCACTACTTAGTGTAATAGGGGAAAGTTGATAAAATATTTGGTATAGTTCTTTGATTATGGCGTTCCGAGCGTGCCAATTGAGCACATATCACTTCGCGATAAAATATTTTAGTGTGGCAACTACTAAGCACATAATAAACAAAATGTATATGTCATCTTTCACAGATGACAGAGAGACAAAGATGATATTTTTTTTGTCTGTGGCTTTCTATCGTGTAAATAACAACATGCACTTGGGAAAATAAATTACAGACCGACATTTCAATTTTATTTATATATAAAAAAAAAACAAGGAAAATAAAAAAATGAAATATATTTTTTTTAATTATTTGAAAAAGAAGCTTTGATAATAATTAGTGGGAGCTAGCAGGTCTTGCAGAATTATTGACATGGGTTTATCTATGGTTATTTTCAAGGAGCTCACGAATTATAGCTTTGTCAAAATCTATTTGTGTAATGGTTTTTGCTTTAATTCTCATTGTAAATTTATTTTTACTAAAATTTCAGGAATTAGCCCAAAATAATTTATCAATTTTACCATAAAAATATAAATGAAGAATATTTTTTGTTCATTTTATTCGCCTTGTGATTCCGGCTTAGAAAAGGATCACCCTTGTACTGATGGTGTCGTAAGGGGCGACTCAAGTCTGTGGGAGAGTCACATTGTCAGCAATGATAACAAGCATGGGCCGACCCGACCTGATCATTACCACCCCCGGCATTTAAAACCAGCGTTAAGTAGTGGCTTCGGCTACTGCGTTTCGTATTGGGTAATGCCGAGGCCCGATGACAATTCATTTTAAAGGCCGGCAACGCACCTGTAGCTTCTCTGTTGCTACACGCCATTTTTTCAGGATTTAGTAACTTAAAAAAAGGGCCACTCTTTAATAAATTACTCAAGCTCGTTAAAAAATCAGATGTAATATTGACATTTCTTGGCTCTGGCAACGAGACGCGTCATTAAGTTTCACTACTTAACAACTAATGCTTGAATGTGGCGAAAACTATGCACCCTTTGCCTCCCCTCCCACAGGCGAGGTACAGCGTGAAGCTAGAAAAAAGAAAATAGGGGCACAGTACTCCGTGCCCACTCCAGAATAATTTTATGCCCATCCTAGAAATTTTACTCCCGAAAAATTTCACTCTGAAAAATAAAAAATAAACCTTTACACATATAGTTTAAAGATAAAGTTCAAACCCCTCCCTGGATTGATACTCACTGACCCCGCTGTATTTCCATTTGTATAATTTGTCTTCTGTCGATGTTATTTTACCAGGTATATTAAACTCAGCAACAGCTAACATTAAGGGCAGTCACGGTTCAATGACACTGTACCTATAACGTAATAAAAAAATTAAGCTCAAGCCCAAATGAGAAATGCAATAGTTACTTAAAAAAAAACAATAGGTCTGTCCTGGTGCAGCGGCACAAGTGTGTGACTGTAAACGATAGGTTGTCGGTTCGTTCCCACTCTAAGCAATGAAATATTTAATATTTTCAAATTAAAATATTAAATGTTTTCATTTCTTCGCTCCGGTAGCAAGGCAAACTTTAAATATTTAATGTTTTTATTTCTTCGCTCTGATAACAAGGCAAAGCGCGGCGTTGAGTCCCGGCACTCAACACGCAGTGCCTCAAACTTTGCGGAAAGTGAGGCCCAGAAGTGGGACGGAGTGTCTTAACACTTGGTTCCCAAGTTCCATCTGCCTACCCTGCCATGTGCGGGATACAGCGTGAAGCTGAGTAAGTGAAAAAAAATCAAATACAATAATAAAAACAAAGGAAGCGCAATGATTCATTTAAATATTAAATTCATAAAACATCAAGTGGAGATTGGCCAAAGCGTTTGGTCTCTACATTGTCATATAGAAATACACATACATATTATAAAATAGACTGATAATCGGGTGAGGATTGAACCCGCACCCCAATGCGTTTACAGTCACATGCTTATGCCTCTCCCTTACCACAAGTTTCATATGTCATGATAAATGAACGAAATGAATTAAGCCAGTAATTTGCAATCTTTTGACACAGGGGGTGTAACTCAGTGGTAGAGTGTCTGCTTCGCATGCTGAAAGTCCTGGGTTCAAATCCCAGCACCTCCATAACATCTGATCTTTTTTGTTACAATTTTTTTAAGTTATATAATTATATCTTATTTTATAAAACAAATATATAGAAAAAACATATGTGTTCTTTAAAACTACTTTATTACTTGCGACATGGACAAATAATGATAATACTGATTTAATTTAAACAACAACAAAAATATTACTAAAAAAATTAATTTAAATTTCTGAAATCAACAAGTTCAATTCAATTAACTATCCCATTCCATTTTATAATATTAAGTATAGATTATTTATTCAACGCAGTAGATGCAACCTAATACATTAGTCATAAATTAGTTTTTACGAACATAATTATATGAAACGAAAATGTATTTTTTTAAATATAGATTTTAAAACTTTTTTTTGTAAATTAATAAAGTGTTTAAATTCTCTTAATTGTTTCGGTCATGATACAATATAATCTAACGAAATTATCGTTTTACCTTAATTATTAAAAAAATTATAGAACAATCTATATTTTAAGTTAATTACACATTAAATTATTTTACATATTATTATTACATATTATTTCAATAGTGTATTAATAATTGCTATTTGACAGTGTTTTTATTGCCAATATCACAACAATTCTTCGAATTTTTATTGCTTTTATTTGTATAAAATGGTATGGCAAATTTCGTACGAAAATTCAAATCGCACTTGGTCCGTTTTAAAACAAATATATTACAAAATATATAATATGACAAAATAAGACTGAGACTCTTAAAACGATAAAGTATTTCACGCACCAGTCCAGTACGTTTATATTATTTAAAGGTCTAATTAATTTAAATTAGTGTACGCCATCTATTACAAGATCTTTGTACTATTTCATACCATAAAAGGCATAGGAAATTTGTGAAATTGTATAGTTTTTAAAAGACTTTCTTAGAATCACTATTTTATTTACTTTTTATTTCCTAGTTGTTAAAATTTATAAAGTTAGTATGTATGGTAATAAAAGAGGTAAATTAAATATGCTTCCATTTTACACAGAAACATATTTTAATGTAGTTTATTTACTTTGTTAATTTTAAATATTTTTTGTGTCACTTTAAAAATATTTATAAAAAAGCATAAAAAGTATTTTATACATATTTTTTATTATAACTTAATGATAAATAAAAAATATGTATTTTTTATAATGTTGGCGATATTGCTAAGCTGTCATAATCAAATTAAAAACACTGAAAAAAATAACCCGCCTAAAGAAAAGCTATATTCGTAATAAAAAACAATTTACTTCTAAATAACTAAGTTATTTCCATTTAACCAGATACTAGAAGGAATCTTATATAATCTAGTATAAATATACTATAGTTATCGACATGGACAACTACCTAAGAAATCCGTTAAAATTATACATTCAAGATATTTTCAGAGCGGAACGAAGTGATCAAAACAAATACATGTATAAACTTTTCGGTTATAGATTCAAAAATATTATGATACACGGAGTTGTGACTTCAATGTTTAATACAACAGAAAAGAGAACAAACTTTGAAATAAGCGATCCAACTGGTTGTGTAAATGTTTATTATGATTCAACAAAAAATAATACAAACATATCAGACAGTACTTTTACAGATTTAGTAAGGAATTTATCGATTGTGTCAAGAAAAGGAAATCAAAATACAGTTACTATGTCAGCTTTATTAAATTCTATAGAGAAAAAACACAAAAATCCCATTGAATTTGAACCTGGGTCCTATATTAATGTTGTAGGTGACATTTTCGTAGATGATTTAAGTAATGTAAGAATGGTTTCAGCTTATCAGTGTAAAGTTACTTCAATTGAACGAGATATTGTTTGGTTAGAGGAATTGAGATATTTATATGATAAGTATTATATAAAAAATTTTGAATGTTAAAGAAATAAACAAAGTAATAGCTGTAGGATAAATTTTCACTCCAAGTAAATTTGTAGAGCATGACAGTGTAGATATGTGTTTCGCTGCTCAACAATCTGTGTTTGAAATAAAGCAATGTTAGGCAAATGGAGTGTACATTAACATTAGATCCTTTAGCCTACTCTGCTTTAAGCTAAAAATATTTATACAATTTGTATTCATTAAATAGCTAGCTATTTATTACATATGACATTGGTTAAAAAGGATGTATTTTTTAAAATAATAATATTCTTGTGTTTTGAAATATGCTTATTTATAGATTGTTTATAATTTTTTATAAATTGTATTAATAAAATGTTATTTATATGCCTACATTAATTTCCTTTTTTTGCCTTTTTTATAAGTATGTCATTTTTAAAATATAATACTAATATCTATGTACAATTTATTAACTACTAGTGACTTGCCTGCGGCTTTGCCTACTAGAAATGCACTATTTTATTTTCTAATCTCAATAATTTTATTGTGCTAGTAAAATTATTACGTATAAGATAATATCTACTACTACCTATACATTAAAACCTGAAAGTTAAACTCAAGAAATAAAAAAACATATAGCAATTTTGCCAAACTAAATATTTTAAATTGAATTGACTGCTGCAATATGTTTAATAGTTTAGGTGTTACTTCAGGCCTTTGAACCCTGTCGCGGCGCAGCGGCACAAACGTGTTACTGCCATGTGCGGGATATAGCGTGAAGCTGAGTAGAGTAGAGTAGTTAGTACTTGAAGACAATATCTTCACATGGAAACCTGAAGTAACACTCACTTAATCAGCTTGACGCTCTCCATTCCACTTCCGTTCTCCACTTTCCGCCGAATTTGAAGCATTGCGTGTTGAGTGGCGGAACTCAACGCCGTAAGTACTAATTGGACTTAGTAAATAAAATTGTGTAATTCAATCAACTGTAAACCGCTAGCGGATCGCTAATATTATAACAAATATTTAAAAAAATAATTATAAATAATATTTCATAGGTAAAACGGGTAAAACGAAACGCTATATGTTATCTGCTTGAAATTACAGACGGAGACATTGACAATGACATTAGTTTGACATGTCACCGCTGTTTTCGGCAAGTGCGGCGATTTTCCGTACATTAAAAGGTTTCCGCTTGAATAATTCATCTTTTTATTTAATAACGAGGTAAAACAAATATATATTTATAAATTCTTTTACAAACTATTTATATATTTATTATTTTATTCTCTATGTAAGTGTAAAATTTGATAGTTTTATAAATGCTTATACCTATATTTGGTATAATTAATTTTTATATTTTTTGTAGAACAATGGCTAGCGAAGGAATATCTCCGCAAGAGATTGAATCACTATGTAAAACACCGAGCCCTTCCACTAAGGTAAATGTAATTTAAATTTATTGCAATTTTATTGGTATTTGACCTTTGGCGATAGCCCAAAGATAAACTTTATTTGTTACCGGGTATTTTTTTTGGTGAATTTGCTACTATAGTACTTGTATTCACGTTTTTATTAAAATTTACTTTTGGATGGCAGTTTTTCTGAATTAAGGACAGTAACGGTTCAGACGGACTTCCAATTTAGGCAATGACTATTTATATTTCAAGACAAGCCGATATCCAAATTTTACAAAACAAAATTATTAATATACTTTTTCGTTGTAAATTTTTAACTTCAAATTTTATTTTATATAAAGAGACCAATTTAATGACTCTAAAACAATTGTATATTAATAACGTGTGCCTACTTGTTAAAAATATATAAAGCAACTTGATCCATACTAACTTAGCCTTTGTAAAACTATAATGTACAATAAAATGTTCTTTGTGGTTGCGGCAAGCGAGTTATTTAGTTTTTCCTAAAACCAGGGCACAGATTGGAAAAAAAATGTTTACCTATGAGGGGGTACGAATTTATAATTTACCAGCTGTTTTATAAACTAACTTTATTTGATGCATTTAAAACACAGGTTTCTGAATATATACAGCTTCACGCTGTATCCTGCACAAGGCAGGGTAGGCAGAGGGAACCCGGGACCTAGTGCTAAGACACTCCGCCGAATTTGAGGCATTGCATGTTGAGTGGCAAAACTCAACGCCGCACTTTGTCATATTACCAGAGCGAAGAAATGAAACATTAAATATATAAATTGAAAATATTAAATATTTCATTTCCTAGACTGGGGATCGAACCAAGAACCTGTCGGTTACAGTCACACTTGTGCCGCTGCGCCACGACAGGCCTCATCTGAATACATACATTTAACCATATTATTTTTATTTCCTTATTCTGATGACAAGGCACAATGTGGTAGGAAGATGATATTTTAAATATCTTAGAGAATAAGATATATAAATAGTTAAAAGATAAGTATGTATTATCAATGTTATCATTATATTCAAAACCTGTGATAAAAGTCTCATAAATAATAAGTGTTTGTTATCTAATATGTCATTTAAGTACCACATGCTTAATATCATATTATTAAAAGTTATATTATTATGATTCTTGTTAATTTTTGATTTGCACATTTTTTCCTCCACTTTAGTACTAATTTTTAAGATATTATCTATTTTTGTTTCTTGTTATTATTTAACTCCTGAGTTAAGTAAAACACTGCGTTCCCGTTAAGTCACTTCTGTTCTTCACTTTCTGCTGAATTCTAGAGGCACAGTGAGATAAGTGACACTTCACTCTGCACTTTGCCTCGGTATTAGAATAAGAAACTGAAATTAGCAAATTTTTAATTTCCAGGAATTATTTTAGAGAAAATACAACTGTTGCATATATATTACCATTTATTCATACATTTTTGTTTCTGTTATTTTTTTCCTTTGAGCAATGAAACCCTAAAGATATACTAAAATTCCATTATATTTCCACTTTTCCAGGATTTTATGTTCCAACAAACAATGTATAGAATTAAAGATCCGAGAAAATCAATCCCTTTTTACACAGGAGTGTTGGGAATGACTTTGTTGAAGCAATTACATTTTCCCGAAATGAAATTTTCATTGTTTTTCATGGGCTATGAGAACCCTAGTGATGTGCCGGACGATGAAAGCCAAAGGACTAAGTGGGCAATGACGAGGAAAGCCACTTTGGAATTGACTTAGTAAGTTTTATTTTTAATATATTTCATCTCAGATTTAAATCGTATCTTGCATGATCCATGGCAAGGTAGGCAGAGGAAATTTGGGAACCTTGTGTTAAGTAATATTAAACACTTTACTTCCCTACTTTCTGCTGACTTTGACATGTTGCAGGATATTTTCTTATATTATTTTTTAACCTACATAACAAAAAAAGAGGTGTTATAAGTGTGCCCTGTCTGTTTTTATATCTGTGTGTCAGTCAGTGGCACTGTTGCTCCTGAATCAATGAATGAATGAGTTTACTGATGTTTTTTTCTAAAACAAAACTATTTTTATTGCGTTAGTTCACTTTGCCAAGATGAGGTAGGGATTTGTTTGTTATATAAATATTTGCTATACAGGAACATCAGCTTTTTTTTCTTTTTCTTTTTCAGCTTCCCGAACGAGGCAGGGTAGGCAGAGGGAACCCGGGAACCTAGTGTTAAGTCACTCCGTTCCACTTCCGTTTCCCACTTTCCACCGAATTTGAGGCATTGCGTGGTGAGCGGCGAAACTCAACGCCGCGCTTTTGCCTTATTATCAGAGCGAAGAAATGAAACATTAAATATTTAAATATTAAATATTAAATATTTCATTTCCTCGACTGGGGATCGAACACAGAACCTGTCTGTTACAATCGCACGCTTGTGCCGCTGCGCCACGACAGGCCTCAAAGAACATCAGTTGAAAGACTCTAAAATGGGGATAGACATGTCACAACATGTGTATCTGAGAATGGCAGAATCGCTTGCGGCTTCGCCCGCTTGAATTACACTATTTAATTGACTAATCTCAATTACTTTCAGCTTCTAATAACATTATCACTTTAAATAATAGAAATATAACATTTCAGCTAAATTAATAAATGTTTACTGAACTTAAATTTAATAAGTGTATAAGAATTTCGACGGAGCTCGGTGAGAACGAATGGCTTAGTTGGTCAGAGCGCTTGAACGGTTTTCAAGAGGCGCGGGTTCAAATCCTGCTTCGTTCAAAATTTTTATACGTTTTTTTAAATTTAAGTTTAGTATGTTCTGTCCTAAGTGTGAAATAACACTTTAAAAAATAATAAATTTAATGGTTTGATAGACGAATAACAAAGTGATCCTGTAAAGGTTCCCTTTTTTTTTTCTTTTAAAATATGGAACCCTAAAACAAAAAGAATTAAATATTTTTCTCATTACTTCAGTAATTGGGGAACGGAGAGTGATGATTCAAGTTACCACAATGGCAATACAGATCCCCGCGGGTTCGGACATATTGGCATTTTGGTTCCAGATGTTGATGAAGCTTGTAACAGGTATTTTTTTTTATTTTCACGCTGTATCCCGTTCATGGCAGGGTAGGCGGAGGGAACTTGGGAACCTACCTTTCTGTTGAATTTAAGGCATTGCGTCGACAGGCTTTTTCTATCAAAACTATAATTTTTATTTTAAGAACATACATACATACATATAAATCAAGCAACGCGTAAGCGTGTCCATCAAAGTTGAAAGCTGGAAACATTTTTAAAAATACCTTTATTAAAGAGTATTTGGCCTGTCGTGGCGCAGCGGCACAAGAGTGTGACTGTAACCGACAGGTTCTGGGTTCGATCCCCAGTCGAGGAAATGAAATATTTAATATTTTCAATTTAAATATTTAATGTTTCATTTCTTCGCTCTGGTAATAAGGCAAAGCGCGGCGTTGAGTTCCGCCACTCAATACGCAATGCCTCAAATTCGGCGGAAAGTGGGGAAGGGAAGTGGAACAGAGTGTCTTTACACTAGGTTCCCGAGTTCCCTCTGCCTACCCTGTCTAGTGCGGGATACAGCGTGAAGCTATAAATAATAAAAAAAAAATGTTAAAATTCTCGAGTTAGCAAAGTATGAAACAAATTATTAACTTTTTTGTTTTTTAACTTGGCTCGACACGCTGCCGCGTTTCTATAATATATTATATGGATTTCTTTATTAAATTATCTTTAAATAATTGTTCTTAATACCAGAGCGAGGAAAAGAAAATATTTCCCTCAAGTAGGAATGGAACTCGCGACCGTCGAATTTTCAATTGAACAATTGTGCCTCTTTGCTACGGCTACTTAAAGTAATATTTCTTGTTTTGCAAAAATCATTATGAAATGTTTGTTAGGGTTCCGTACTTTGGATGGAACCAAAACGGGACCCTTAAAGGAACTTAACGTCACCTTTCCTTTACTGTTTACTGACTATGTCTGTTCGTCTGTACATCAAGAACATTTCAATATTATTAATCAAATAATATGATTTTATTTTAGTATTTTAGTACTAAGTGTTTGGACACTCTGTTCCCATTAAGACACTTCCGTTTCCCACTTTCCACTGAATTATGGAGGCGTTTGTTCAGGAACGGAACTCAACGCTGCGCTTTGCTTTTGCTTTATTATCTTACCTGCCTTAACATTTTTTTATTGCTTTTATTTTACCAGATTCGAAGAGCAAGGTGTGAAATTCATAAAGAAACCTCAAGATGGCAAAATGAAGGGCCTCGCCTTCATACAAGACCCAGACGGCTATTGGATTGAAATATTCACGTCTAAAGTTGTTTCTTGAAGGTTTTTTCAGGTATTTTTTATTTTTAATACTTTTTAATACTGTTTTTGTTTGTAAAAAAAATGTTTAATACTTTTAATTTAATTGATTTTTTTATATATGTTTTTTTTTTTAATATTCATATCTAAAGTTAGTTAAAGTATTTAAAACTTTCTTTGTTATTTAAAAAGTCTATACTTTTTATCCGGTTTTATCTAGTTTTTTTTTTTCTTGTATATGTATAAGTAAAATGTATGTATGTATGTATGTGTATTAGAATAAGCGTAAAAATTATATAAAATAAATTGTTTTAAACTGTTTATATTGATTTTTATTTTGTTTTAATTTAAAAGTAAGTAACGGAACCTCTAAATGTGATAAATGATACTTATCTAATAACGTAGTCCGTCGTATCAGTTCGTCTGTCTGTATGTATTAGATATATGATTGCTCTTTTTTAATTTTCGAACAAAAAAGAACCCGGCCTGAACTGAGGCCTGTCGTGGCGCAGCGGCACAAACGTGTGACTGTAACCGACAGGTTGTGAGTTCGATCCCCAGTCGAGGAAATAAAATATTTTATATTTTCAATTTAAATATTTAATGTTTCATTTCTTCGCTCTGGTAATACGGCGGCGTTGAGTTCCACCAATCAACACGCAATGCTTCAAATTCGGAGGAAAGTCGGGAACAGACGTGGAGCGGAGTGACTTAACACTAGGTTTCCGGGTTCCCTCTGCCTACCCTGCCTCGTGGGGGATACAGCGTGAAGCTAAAAAAAAACAAAAAAGAATTCTTTCATAAATATTCATTAAAGAATAAACGACCTGTAGGGGCTCAAGCGTGTGACTGTAAACGCGCCAAGTTGTGAATTCTAACCCCACTCGAGTAAATGACACATTTAATATTTTCCAATAAAATATATTAATATTTTCATTGCTTCGGTCTGGTAAAGGCAAAGCACGGCGTTGTGTTTTGACACTCAACATGTAATGCCTCAGATTTAGCGAAAAGTGGGAAACGGAACGGAGTGTCTTAGCATTAGATTCCCAGGTATTTCATTAAGTATTAACAAAATATACAACAAATAAAAATAAGCAGTGAGATCATATGTGTGGATATGAGGTCACATGTGTGAATGTGAGATCATGTGTGTGGATGGGAGATGTCATGTGTGAATGTAAGATCACATGTGTTAATGTGAGACCATATATGTGGATATGAGGTCACATGTGTGAATGTGAGGTCATATGTGTGGATGTGAGATGTCATGTGTGAATGTAAAATCACATGTGTTAATGTGAGACCATATATGTGGATATGAGGTCACATGTGTGAATGTGAGGTCATATGTGTGGATGTGAGATGTCATGTGTGAATGTAAAATCACATGTGTGAATGTGAGACTATATGTGTATGGATATGAGATGTCATGTGTGAATGTGAGATCACATGTGTGAATGTGAGGTATATGTGTGGATATGAGGTCATATATGTGTATGTGAGGTCATATATGTGGATGTGACATGTCATGTGTGAATGTAAGATCACATGTGTGAATTTGAGTTCACATATGTGGATATGAGGCCACATGTGTTAACATGAGGTAATATGTGTGGATGTGAGATGTCATGTGTGAATGTATGATCACATGTGTGAATATGAGACCATATGTGTGGATATGAGATGTCACGAGTGCATGTGAGATCACATGTGTGAATGTGATATCACATATGTGGATATGAGGTCACATGTGTGAAAATGAGGTCATATGTGTGGATGTGAGGTCATATATGTGGATGTGAGATGTCATGTGTGAATGTACGATCACATGTGTGAATGTGACTTCACATATGAGGATATGAGGTCACATGTGTGAATGTGAGGTCATATGTGTGGATGTGAGATGTCATGTGTGAATGTAAGATCACATGTGTTAATGTGAGACCATATATGTGGATATGAGGTCACATGTGTGAATGTGACGTCATATGTGTGGATGTGAGATGTCATGTGTGAATGTGAGATCACATGTGTGAATGTGAGATCATATATGTGGATATGAGGTCACATGTGTGAATGTGAGGTCATATGTGTGGATGTGAGATGTCATGTGTGAATGTAAAATCACATGTGTGAATGTGAGACTATATGTGTATGGATATGAGATGTCATGTGTGAATGTGAGATCACATGTGTGATTGTGAGGTCATATATGTGGATATGAGGTCACATGTGTGAATGTGAGGTCATATGTGTGGATGTGACATGTCATGTGTGAATGTAAGATCACATGTGTGAATGTGAGTTCACATATGTGGCTATGAGGCCACATGTGTTAATGTGAGGTAATATGTGTGGATGTGAGATGTCATGTGTGAATGTATGATCACATGTGTGAATATGAGACCATATGTGTGGATATGAGATGTCATGTGTGCATGTGAGATCACATGTGTGAATATCACATCACATATGTGGATATGAGGTCACATGTGTGAAAATGAGGTCATATGTGTAGATGTGAGGTCATATGTGTGGGTGTGAGATGTCATGTGTGAATGTACGATCACATGTGTGAATGTTACTTCACATATGAGGATATGAGGTCACATGTGTGAATGTGAGGTCATATGTGTGGATGTGAGATGTCATGTGTGAATGTAAGATCACATGTGTGAATATGAGACCATATGTGTGGATATGAGATGTCATATGTGCATGTGAGATCACATGTGTGAATGAGATATCACATATGTGGATATGAATTCACATGTGTGAATGTGAGGTCATATGTGTGGATGTGAGATATCATGTGTGAATGTAAGATCACATGTGTGAATGCCAACTTCCGGACGCCCAAGGAAGCGCTGGTTGGATGTCGTGATGCAGGATATAAGAGCCAATGGTCTAACCACTGAGGACCTAACAGATCATGCTAAGTGGAGTAGGCTTAGTAGAAAGGCAGACCCTGGCACAGCAAGTCGGGATTAATGCGAGGAAGAAAAAGTACGTACGTCGCTTTCTGGCGTACGTATCTCATGTGCTCTTAGAAATTGAGTTTATTATCCAGGATTCCACCTAGATATTTGGCACTCTGCTTGAGGTATGATTTTGCCTTACAGAAGAACATGAGGCATGCCATTCGTTTGGGCGAATGGGGAAGAATACTGACGTACTCTTTTCAAGGTTAATTTCGATACACCATTTAGCCAGGTGCCCAGCCTATTGGTGGCCAACTGTAGTCGATCGATGGCAGTGTCGTTCGCATAAAGGGCTAGGTTAGTCAGTGGTGCTTTTAGGATGTCATGTGTGTACAAACTGTACAGAAATAACGAGAGTACAAAGCCCTAAGGAACACCGGCTCTTATAGGGCATCTACTGGACAGGGTACCTTCGACCCGGAATCTGAAAGTGCGATTCGATAAGTAAGCTCGTATGATGTGCACGAGTCTATCTGGCACCCCTTAACGTATGAGCTTGAAAATCAAGCCATTATGTCAGACTTTATCGAACGCCTTTGCAATATCTAGGAAGATTGCCGCAGACGGCATTTTGTGGTTGGAATGGGATGATCTATCCTATGATCCAGAATATGTTCTGTGATCCTATGGACTTCATTCCTTGATGGGACGGAAAGTTACAGTAGCCTGGGGCGCGCAATCTTAAAATACGCCCTTGACCATCAGTACCAGGGTGATTCTATTCTAAGCCGGAATTACACGGCAAGGAGATCTCATGTGTGGATATAAGATCATATGTACGGATATGAGATGACATGTGTGACATCAAGCAACCATAGCATTTAATCTTCAAAAATTTATCAGCTTCACACTGTATCCCGCACGAGGCAGGGTAGGCAGAGGGAACCCGGGAACCTAGTGTTAAGACACTCCGTTCCACTTCCGTTCCCCACTTTCCGCCGAATTTCAGGCATGCGTGTTGAGTAGCGGAATTTAACGCCGCGCTTTGCCTTATTATCTTCAAAAAATGTAAATAGAATTCAATTTCATACAAAATTATTATTATTTATTGATCATTTATTTAATAAATTTATATACAGAGTATTATTTAATATAAATATTTACATCAAATTACAACCGTCTACCAACCCATTAGACAAATTACGTTATGTTTAAAATTTGATTACAAATTCAACATCAAATTGATTCAACGCTCTTTACAATTATACGGCCAATATATTAAAACAATATTTCGATTTGTTCCGCTATACATTCTCCGTTATAAATTTTATAATTTACAATTTGTCGTCACTGTTTTGTTCGTTTTTCAAACATGAAGACGCTTTTGGTGTGTTTTCTCATCAAAATTGCGGAGGTTTTGTGTTATGTGAGTATTGGTGTGTTTTATAATGAACATGTGTTCGTTTGTTTATAACATTTTAAAGTGATTTTTTTTATATACTTAGGAAAGAAAAATACTTGTTGTTAGAAAATGTATAATAATTTGAACGTATGGCTAAGTTGGTCAGAGTTGAAGTTTCGATACTTACTTCAGAAACTAAGTATTCACACCACCTGCACAACGGTAGTAGAACGGCGAAGCTATACATTTTTACTGATACGTAGAATTTGTAAAGTTTGTATCGGTAGAGTTAGGTCGTGTAGATATTCGTTGTTCTTGGCAACATTTTACATGAAATATTTTTGGTGAGATTTCATTTATCACCCGAGAGACGAGGCATAGCGCGGCGTACAGTTCTACCACTCTACACGCAATGCCTTCAGAATTTGACGGAAAGTGAACTAAACGAAAGTGTCCTAATAGGAACTGAGTGTCATAAAACTAGTTTCAATTATTGTTTCATTATATTTTGACATTGCTTTTTGATTGTTTAATCAATTCTCTCTCTTTTCTTTTCTTCTTTTCTATTTGAATGAACAAAACTTCTCTTTAGTTTTGTATTGAAAGTGGTCGAAATAAATCCAGGGCTTGTTGGCTAACAAATTTAAGATGTGAGTTAAGATAAAACACTGTACAGTCTTATTATTTTTTTATTTAATATTTACAGACTCAAGACTATCCAAACAGTGAAATTCTTAATCCAGACACTGTGTTTAATTTCACAAACAAAAATATAAAAAGACTTCCTGAAACTATTGCAAAATACATAATAAGTCGTAAAAATAATACTCTGTTAACTGAAAATCCAACAACATCTATTGTTTGGAATAATTTATTAGATAAAAATATGAAAAATAATACAAATGTTAAAGAGATGAGTTCAATAGATAATGTTAAAAAAATAAAAATGATAAAATCAATGCCATACAAATACATAGAAGTCATACATTATGTGCCTATTAAAGTTACAACATCGGGAGGTGCTAAAAAAGTTATTTTAGATACAAAGAGTAGTTTGGATAATATGCAAAAAGTTATTGTAAGCAAAGACAATCTACGTGAGATGGAAAAAGTGATACTTGATGGTTCGAATGCTCAAAATAACGATGATTTAAATAAACTCCTTAATTCTATAGCCAATGAGGAAAATGTACATAAAATAAGCAATCTCAATAATATGCAAGAAGTAATTAATGATAGTCAGAGAAATTTAAAGAAAATTATAATTCATAAAAATGATGAAACTAATACAGAAACTGTTAATGACAAAGATGTTCTAAGTATAGATAAAGAAGCTTTATTGAATTCGCTTGGTTATTTTGTTAGACATCCACCTAAAGGTGATTATGTCGAATCGAAAGTTATATTTATTCAGATATTGCACAATTTTATAAAGTACTTGGAAGATAGAGGAATTAGTAGATTGGAAATTTTGGAATATTTACGAAAACAAAGGGCAGTTGCTAATAAAGGATTTGAGGTAATTATATAAAAAGAAATATCTGAATGAGGCCTGTCGTGGCGTTGGGGCAGAAGCGTGTGACTGTAAACGCGATAGATTGTGGGTTCGATCCCTACTCGAGAAAATGAAATATTTAATGTTTTTGTTGCTTCGCTCTGTTGACAAGGCAAAGTACAGCGTTGTGTTTATTCAACACGCAATGCCTCAGAATGGAGTGACTTAATACTAGGTTCGCAAGTTCCCTCTGCCTACCCTAAAACCTGTCTGAATAATATAAAAAATGGCAATAACTCATTAAAAACTCGTTAAAAAGTTCATTAGTTTTATTTAAATTTTGCTTACATTTCAGGTTCTATTTACAAATGAAAACCAAAATCCTGGCGATTATACAAAAGTACATCTTAATGAGAATAATAATTTAAGAAATGAAGAAATAATGAGTGCAATAGAAAAACAGGCTTTATTCAATTCCGATAACTATTTGGTACATAAGCCTCTAAAAGAGGAAGACCTTTTTGCTCTTAAAAATAAAGAAATATACATATTAATACTTAGAGATTTTGTGAAGTATTTGATACAAAAAGGTATAACAGATTCACAAATTATGGAATATCTTCAACGTGCTCAAAAAGTAGACACAGGAGAAGAAGCGAAGGTATAAAATTATTATGTTTTATGTCCTTAATCTATCTACAGACATATATACATATCGATATGCACTAATTATTACAAATTTGAAATTTTTCAGGAAATAACTCAGCAATCATTCAACAGAAATAATGAATTAGCTTTAATTAAAAATGAAGAAGTTGGAAAAGATATAACATTAAATGAAAATGTATATACTGCTGATTCTTCTATTTTACAAGAAACTATTAATTTACAAGAAACTCCAAAGAATTATAAAGTAATACATAACATTTCTACAATTTTTAAAGAAAATCTTAATACATCAGGTAGACCAGAATTGATAACTAACTTAAGTAAATATATACAAACGCCAGAGACCCTCGAAAATACTCCTGATACAAGCAAATCAGAAGATTCAGATGAATATATTGAGAATATAAATTCAAATAAAACATTAGAAGACGACAATAAAATAAGTCCGATTATTGAAAAAATACCTTTAGATAATAACGTACCTTCAGAATCACAAACAGTGCGTAATATAATAACTTCAGATGAATTTCAGACTACAGTAACAAACTTGCCAATTGATTTTAATGGAAGAAGAGACCACAATATTAAATCAGATTTTAGTATAGAACCAGAGAAGGAAGAAATAATGAAAGATAATGTAATGAATGTAAATGACAAAGAATATATTAACACAGAAGTAAACAAAGATAATGTTGAACAAAATATAAGTAACACAAGTACGCGTCTAAAATCATTATCTGAACTTGATTTACCAATTGAAAAATTAAATACAAATAATGAAACAGTTAAATATGAAAAAGTTTCTTTAGAAAAAAGTATAATACCGATTAAAGATACAGAAAATCATGAAACTGTAAGTGTATATAATTCTTCTGAGAGCATACTAAATGTACCAAAAGTTAACGTTTTAGATACAGATCATAAAAATAAATCAACTACGAATGAAGATATTTATATAAAGAAAGATAATATAGATTTTATAGACTTGTGGACGTCGGAAAAACCTAATTTAACATCCATATTTGATATTGAATCATCAAAGTTAACGAATATACATACAAATGCAGATAATAATGATAAAGAAAATAAAGATATTCCTATTAATAAAGATAATATAGATTTTATAGATTTATGGACATCAGAAAAACCAAATTCAACATCCATATTTGATATTGAATCATCAAAGTTAACGAATATACATACAAATGCAGATAATAATAACGAAAAAGAAAATAAAGATATTCCTATAAATAAAGATAATATAGATTTTATAGATTTATGGACATCAGAAAAACCAAATTTAACATCCATATTTGATATTGAATCATCAAAGTTAACGAATATACATAGAAAAACCGATAATAATATAGAAAAAGAAAATAAAGATATTCATAAGAACAAAGATAACATAGATTTCATTGATTTATGGACATCGGAAAAACCAAATTTAACATCTATATTTGATATTAATTCATCAAAGTTAACGAATATACATACAAATGCAGATAATAACGAAAAAGAAAATAAAGATATTCCTGTAAATAAAGATAATATAGATTTCATTGATTTATGGACATCAGAAAAACCAAATTTAACATCCATATTTGATATTAAATCATCAAAATTAAATAATGTAGATATAAACTCTCAAAATACAGATGCATTAAGTAAAGATGAAGACATTAATATATTGAAAGATAATAAAGACCTATGGACATCAGAAAAACCGAATTTAAAAGCCATATTTGATATAGAATCAACGAAATTAAAGAGTTTTCATATAAATAATGATAAACAACAAAATTATAACACAAAGTATGTGAATAAAGAAGAATCTACACTGAATATTATAAATGAAATTGTTAAGTTAAGAAAAGTACTATCAAAATCAATAGTGGTATTAAAATTAATACTCAAGGAATTAAATCTAAATAATAATCAATTTTATGATAATTTAGTAAGTTTTTTTTTAAAAAACGAATTAGTTAACAGTCGTGAAGTAAATATGAAGACTAATTTAGAAACAAACGACGTTATGTTATTAGAAAAATTAAAATTATTTAATACCATATTGACACTTTTAACAAATTCAAAATGTAATAATGATTTGGATTTAGAGAAAATTATATCAAAATATGTTCACGCAAATGATTTTGATGATATATCATTAACTAATGATGATTTTAAAGATAGATTGCTAGTTTTAGTTAAATTATTACAATTTAAGGGAATACCTCAAGAGCAAATGATGAAAATATTTCGAATTTCATTATTAAATACATTAAATCCTGTATCAGTGAGAGCAATTCAGAATGATTTTGTAAATAATTTCTTATATAATCTACAATTATATTTATATAAGTCGTTATTGTCTATGGTTGTTTAATTTTATATATGAATGTAGATTAAAGTAAATGTAAGATTTTGAATGAAAGTTTTTTTTATTCTTTATACATCCGAAAAAAATAGACTAATTGTTTACAATACATTATGACAATATTTGTTATTTGTATGTAATTCTGTAACGAAAACTTTAAACGTTATTTTGACTTTAAAAAAATAGTGTATTTATTTTTAGCTTCTCGTTGTATCCCGCACATAAAAGGGTAAACAGAAGGAACGTTGAAACATAGGGCTAAGACACTCCATACTGCTCTTCGCTTTTTGCCGAATTTGAAAATAGTAAAAAAAAATTGTATTCTATAATCTACAATTATCTTTATATACGTCGTTATTGTCTATGGTTGTTTAATTTTATATATAAATATAGATTAAATGTAAGATTTTGAATGAAAGTTTTAATTTATCCTTATACATTCTAAAAATAAATTTCAATTAAAAATATTGTCTAATGTTATGTTAATACAATACATTATGAGAATACCTTTGTTATTTTTATGTATTTCTGCAATGAAAACTTTAAACGTGATTTTAACAACTTGGAAAAGTCAGAGTATTTATTTATTATATTCAGCTTCTCATTGTATCACATGTTAGAGTAATCAGAAGGAACATGGAAACGTATGGCTAAGATTCTCCATTCTGCTCTCCGTTTTTTGACGAGTTTTGATGAAAATAGTTAAAAAATATATTTTTCTGAAGGATCAATGACTATGCAATATGAAAAAAAAAAAATAAGACACGATTTGCACATATTAATTAAATACATAATATAATGTGATAGCACAAATTAACTTAAAAGAAAAAATAACATATTTTTCTATTTAAGTTAAGAATAATATAAAAAAGTGTGCATGGTATTAATAGATGACTTAAAACCACCATTGAACAATCGCAAAGTATTTTTTCTACTAAAGCGCTAGCTACTTTAAATTATTATTAATAAAGCGTTATTAAGCTCTCTCTACTCAGATTCACACTGTATCCCGCTTACGGCATGGTAGGCAGAGAGAACTTGGGAACTTTCTGCTGAATTTGAGTTAAGTTGCGGAACTCAATGCTGCGCCTTACAATTATAATATTTTTAGGCATTTAAAATTAAAAAATCTTTTATACCCGACACAGACCCTACCAACAAAAGTGTTAAAAAATTACAAGATCAGAATTAAACTCATCTACATGTTATAATGTAGATCACTGTGGCTCCCATGTAAACTTCAAAATGGAGTAAGAGCCATAGTCAAATCCAAAATCTTCTTCTTCAGTATGTCAGGGTCTGCTTTCCTGCTTAACCTACTCCACTTTGCACCATCTTTGACGTCCTCGATGGTTCATCACATTCACGACATCTAACCAGCGCTTCCTTGGGATGTCTCACTCCTGGGACTGACATAGCAAGGCACTTGCACATAGTTTCTAGGCCATACCATCCTGAGCCTATCCGCAATGTCACGGATTCTAAGATAACGTTGAATATATGTGTTACGTATGCGGTTAGATCGCGTTACGCTACACATCCACCTCAGAGTCTTCATTTCCGTGACGTGAAGCTCCTGAGTACTGGCCAGCTATCGCTGCCGTATAAAAAACATCGGTCGAACGATGCTCTTGTTTTCACTTCTCTTGTATTCTTGTACCCAAAATATGGCCTAGAATTATATTTCTTCAATTAAAACATTAATCAATATAATTAAAGCGTGTCGAGGCACAGGGCCCATATGCGACAGGGTTAGACCTCTTCTTCTCTGGCGTCCTCAGCAAGGTGAGTCACGAGCATGCTGAACGGCGTGCGGGAGGTGAGCGTGCCTACAGCTCCGGCACCTATTTGGAAAAAGAGGTAGCGTAATCGAAGACCGTCTTTCATCTAGTTGGTGGTTGGAGGAGAGTATAACATAAACGGTTAGTCTCGAAAGAGAAAAGAGGACATGCCCTGCTATGTGCGGGATACAGCGTAAATTATCATAATAATGAATTTAAAATAATAATAAAGAAGGCGATTACTAGGTATATGGGAGTATTATGCTTGCGTACTTAAATATCAGATAGACAACGGGTAGTAGCGTTATCGGTGTGAGAAGCTACGACTTGCGATCTCCAACATGTCTGCCCAGCGTGAAGATTTTGCGCACAACAGTAACGGCCCCCAGTTCCCGGTCGCCCAGTTATTCCAAGCCAAGGTGACTTCTTTGGTTACGGCGGGGAAGGGGATGTTAAGAATTCTTGGAACAAGCCGCTAAAACCAGCTTGAAAATGAGATGGCCAACATATGATAGCCCATCTTGGGATTAAGTGAAAGCTGACGAGAGGCGTAGGGTACCGTATCCCTAGAGTCAGACCACCTTATGTATTTCAGTGAGGGGAGGAAACTATCCAAAGGCGATGTCAGGTCCACAAGACACTGTCTGACAATGTTATAAGAATATCAAGTGTAGCGTTGACAAGGGTAGCATGCATATAGTAACGTAATTATGTTTACAAAAAAAGTATGCCACAAGGGACTTAAAGAAATAGTTAACTTAATAATAATAATATTAATACATAAAAAGTAAATCTAATACTAATATTGTTGGCGTTATAAAAGAAAAAAAAAAATTGGAAGAGTTCTTCAAGGTGACGTTTTAGGTCCTATTTTATATCTTCTCGTACACCAAAACTGCAAACCACCAAAAATCCATTTACGAGTTAAGTACATTGAACAAATTATAAAATGTATACCTAATAATGTTGTTACTTGAAACCAATCCTGCAACGTTCAATTTTTATACGTTTTTAATTGAGTATTTTTATTTCTTAAGTGTGGAATAACACTTTAAAAGTAATTAAAATATTTAATGTTGTTACTTGTTAAATTGCACGTACACAATTTAATTATTTATGAACTTATCATAAATAGTAATACATTCAATTAATATTTGTTCAAATTATTAAAAGAAAAACCTAGCAAGTAATTACCGATAGGAACAATTTCACAGTTTATAATTAAACAACGCAACGAAAAGCTTCATTTGCTTAAGTGATCCGTACGATGGTGCCCGTTTTCTTTTTATTTCTTTCCTTGATTTCTTCAGCGCTTATGGATAATGTGGTATTTTTTTCTTTTATCTGTAAATTCAATAGTTGTGAGTTCGGCTTCTCTTCTCGTCCGTCACTTAAAATACTATGTCTCAGAAGTTAAGTGGAAAATTGGGATAATAGTGTATTACTACTAGATTCATGTTAAGAAGACTGTCTGCCTTAATAATCATTTAAATATTGCATTTCTCATTTTTGTCTAATTTTGGAGAAATTGTTGAGTGCTAGAACTTAATGCCGCTTTTTGTCTTTTTGCCAGTATCAAGAATATAAATGAGTTATCATACTGTCCAATAGGAATCCAATTTACAGCCCTTGCATTTACAGTCAGATGTTATGTCCCTGCGCCAAAATATGGATAAATATATAAGTGTGTTTCTTCTCCAGCATATCCATAGAAATCTCACCCGAAAATCATCCGATCTGATGCCAACCAACCAGCAACCTTCTAAATTACCACATTTTTATGACTTAGAAAATGAAAAACCGATATCTCAAGTAAGTTTTTTTTTAAATATATATAATATCTTATGAGCAGAGTTCCTCCATGTGATCTCACCATATTATATTATTAGCCAAATGTTGTGTGTATGTAAATAATGTTTAGATATTAATGTTATATTAACGTTTTAATTTACTGAAATACATGTTATACATATTTTCATACATTTAAATCATTACAGACGGGCTCTATTATAGACATCGAGCGACCAACGGAAAAATGTCCAAATACAGATATATTACTTAAAATTCTAAATATAGTAACAAAATCACTACCGAAAACAATGCTAGAACCGCAAAAATTCAAGGATGTTATATCCACTATCAAGCTTATATTGGCGAAAGCTTCGGTTAATAGTGATGTTCATAATCTAAAAAATGAGGTTAGAACTCTAGAAGATCAATTAGAAAAAATAAATAAAGCAGATGAAGAAAAAGTTGCTTTACGTACACAAAACGACAAAAAATTGAAAGCTAAACTTTCTCTTCAATACGATGTACCAGACAAATGTGAACATATATTATACGGTCTAGTTAACTTCATCAACAACGCGTATAATCAAGTGGCTAAATATTGTTTGGTTACCGGAAATTGTAAAGTTGATGATCTGCCACATATTAAATATGACACTCAATCTCAAACACCACAACCATTCATTTTAGATCAATTACTTGAAAAACAACCAATTAATAATCCTTATTTACAAGATTCTGGTTCACAAAACACTAATCCAAAATATAAAACCATTTATGATTTGATTAAAGCATTACAAGATAACAAATCAAATTTAGAATCCACAAACTCACAAAACTACTTTAGCCGCTTAATCCCACAGGATGAAAACGTGAATTCTAATAACTTGATGTATAACGTGCCTAATAAATCGCAAAATGGACTTCTTGGACTATATCCCGAATGGATGTTACCCGACTCAAGGACCCAGCAACCTAGCAACAGCCTACTGTCAATGCAAGATGTTTATTCCGCTTTAAATAAATTATCACCAAATACTGATAAGTATCAAGACTACATTAAAATTCTTACTGAAAAATTAAAATCGGTTGATAACTCAAATAAAAGCAAGCAAAATATTGAAGGCACAACCAATTCTGATGTTCTGAATATACTGCAATCTTTAGGAATAAATGTTTCGCCTCCATCTAAAATAGATAAATCTGAAGCTAAGAACCAATCAAAAGATAGAACAGACAAACAAAGTTCATACGGTTCTTACTCAAAAACTCCAGAGCAATTAAACATTAGCGATTTATATCAATTGTTATATTCAATGAAATCACAACCAGATCAAACTGGCAACAAATTATTAGACATATACTCTGGATCTTACGTCACACCTGATACCCTCAATATAACACCTGATAAAAACAAACAATATGTCCAATTACCCGATTTATCACAGTTCAGCGTAACGAATCAAGATAAATTAAACACAATGCCTAACCAAAACGAAGTTGTCGAATTAACATACATGCTTAAACGACCAAAGCTGGCGTATGAGCCATTATATTACGTTAAATACAGAGTCCCCTATTACGCTTTCTTATATAACTTACAAAAACTGCTAATCAAAAGTCCTTCCTTGAGGAATCAACCAAGAAAGTTGTATCAGGAACTGTTAATGCAGTCTAACATAACTGAAGCTCCAGGAGATTTGAAGAACTTGCAGCATGAAGAATTGGTTAAATTGATAGCGACTAATGGCACTCTCTTAAATGCTAAGATAGTATCTGAAAACAAAGGGAAAAATGAACACATAGACGTGACACAAAATTCTACTGTAAATATAGTTACTGAAACCAACAAAACTACAGATGATCCTTTATCTATTATAAAAAAGTTTGTACAGCTCGCCAGTAATGACTCTTTACAACGTAATGCTGTTCAACAAATCGGCTTAAATCCATACTTACGTTATAGCTATCCTTCTTATTCAAAACCTTTGTACCAAGCTGGTTTGAATTATAATCCTGGTAATCTACTGTCAAGTAGACCAAGTGCTAATATTTACGGGAGACCGTCAGTCTACAGCTATAACGGTGTAAACAAAAATATATATCCATCCAACTTGGCATCTTACTCAATGTACTCAAGCGGATATCCACAAGCTGGATGAACTAATTTATAAATAAATATATATTTTTTAATTTGTATGTGAGTTCCTATTTAAAAAAACATAGTTTTTATAATATTTTAAGGATTTTTTTTAATGTAAAATATGAGAAAAGTAAATATATTCAAATTAGTTGAGCTTGATTTCAGGTTTATTTTAACGTTGGAGTGCAGCGTTTATTAATATCGACGTATAATGGTGGTACCCATGGGAAACATTTTTTAATCATAGTTTATTCAGCAGCGTTGTGGGACGTCGTCAGACAGTGAACGCTACAATTGTGTTTTCAAATTTCATGTGGCCTCTTTTGTAGACAAAGTGCGGCGTTATGTTCCGTTTGCGAAAATTGAAAATAGATTACTATAACACTAGTTTCTCTCTGTGAAGTTAGCCTTTTTCTAGCCTCTTTGGAGACAGGTTTTATAAAAAGTCGTTGAATTTCACGGAAAAACGATATGATAGTCATTAATCAGTATTAAAATTTTTCTACATATATTTATAATATGTAATAAACTAAATAACCTTTAAAAAAATATAAGACAACTCATCGAAATTCGTCAAAACTTCTAAGCGAGCCACATTTTTTTTAACAAAAGAAAATCTCATCTTGGTAATTTGTTTGTAGCCCTTAAGCTGTTATACAATTTCCATAAAATACATATAGTTCACCGCTAAGACGAGCCATTCAATAAAACCGCATCTAAAGGCAGATAGACAAACAGACTAATTCGTCAAATTTATAATATGGCAGAAGGATTCAACTTAACAAGAGTGTTATAGTAATAAGTTTAATATATAAAAATAATAAAGGGAAAGTACCAGGTTCCCTCCGCCTACCATGCGGGAAACATGGTGAAGTTAAAAAAAAAAAAAATTCAGGCTGTATCCCACTAATGGCAGGGTAGGCCGATGGAACTTGGGAACCTAATGTTAAGACACTCCGTTTCAATTACGTTCCCCAGAATTGGAGAAATTGCGTGTTGTGTGGCGGAACTCAACGCCGCGTTTTGCCTTGTACCAGAGCGGATAAATGAAAACATTAAATATTTAAAATAAAAATAAAAAAAGACTTACCTTCTTACATTAATATTATTTATCTAATTTACTCAACTATAACCAAGAAAAATATATAACCAAAACACTTTTACCAAAACAATTGGAATAAACTAGAAACAAAATTGGAATAAAATAATAAAATAATAAGAAGAAATAAAAAAATACATTAAAAAAAAAAGAAAAAAGTGTTCTCTCCGGCGGGGAATCGAACCCCGGTCTCCCGCGTGACAGGCGGGGATACTGACCACTATACTACCGAAGACTGTGACAACAATGTTCAAAAACTAATAGTGTCTAAACAAATATTACCTATATCATCATCTTATATTATTTTATAATGTTAAAGACGAGACTAACTTTAATACTTTTTTTCTCTTCAATATTGATTATAATAGCTCACTTAATTTCATTTACTTATATGAATAAATGAAAAAAAAACGTAAAAGTAAATTAATTCTTCAAAATTTTTAATTTTTCTTTTGGTTATGCGCGACGTTGACCTCCGCTATTTTCAGCGGATAGTGAGGAATGGAAGTATCTTTTTTTTTTATATATTTTTTTTAAATAAAAAAAGACGCCATGTATATTTGCATAGGCAAAGATACGTAAAATAAAATATCAATCCAATTTTGCATTATAGTAAATATTTGTTAAGAGAAGTGTTGATGAATTTAGTAAAATTATGTTAATATAGTTAATATAGTAAATATTTGTTAAGAAAAGTGTTGATGAATTTAGTAATATCAGTTAAGTATACACATAATATTTATACAAGAAATAAATTTTAAATTTAGTGAAGCAAGATTTACGAACTGGATAGCATTAAGTCCGAATTCTTTTATAGGACAGTGTGTACGCTTTTACAATAGGATTCCAGAAAACGTCCTAGAATTTTGTATTTCACAAGTTTAAAAAGCTGTGAAAAAACGTTTGTATATTTAAGGTTATTACTAAATTAATGGTAACACGCCTTGGGAAAAAAATGCTCGCTCCAGTTTATTTCAAAGGTATCGTTGTCTCTTAAATGTCAAATTATTGTAAATAATTATTTAAAAGAAAATACAAATATCCCGCTGAGTTTCTTGCGCCAGTTCTTCTCAGGTCTGAGGCAGTAACTTTAGTGAAATGGTAAATTGTGTGACGTTTAAAAAACGAAGCTTTTGACTTCTTATTTTGAATAATATATGAATTTAAATAAAAAGAAAATGCAAGAGAAAAGTATATCTAGATAATAGGCCTTTTATTTTTATTTTTTCTATTTTATGGTTTGATGGACACTCCCAAGCTTTTTATAATAACTATATGGACAAGAACACATATGTGACAAGAAATATTTAATAAGTACAAATTACAGAAGGGTATTAATAAAATAATAATAATTTTATACTTTAGTCTTTCTATCCATTGTCCATTACTTTAATTTAAAAATAAAATGTTTTGAAATATACTGGTAACCCTCTTCTAATGTTATTTATTTGTCAAAAAAAAAAAGAAAAAAGTAATTTATTTATATTTTGTTTTACTTTTTGTGGTTTCTTTGGTTTATTAAAAGTAATAATATTTAATGTAAAATAAAATATAATGCATATTGCATTAAGTTTCGTGTAAAAAACAATATTTGTGCTGTATTTACAAATTGAATAGAAATAATGATTTCAAAAAGACCTGTGTTTTTAAAACCCGGTAAGTTTATATTTAATTACAAATAATTTAAAATTGTATTGTTAGAAGTATATTAGTATTGGATTTAGTTTTAAAAAGATTCATAAGTAATGAATTTGTGAATATCATATATTATTTTAAGATTTAATAAACATCGAGGTTAGAATCCTGTTGATATTACTATTTTATATATAAATGAATATAACAAAAAATTACATATTTTTCAATGTTATAATTAAGTTCTTATCTATCTATATAACACCAGAGAAAATTTTTACAAATCTTGGTAGAAAATTGATCATTACATTACATGAAAACTAAAATTATGTAAATTAACTTTTTTAATTTGTATATGACAGTAATTACTTCTGCCAACTAAGAATAACACATCTTATTTAAACATTTACACTTAGATGTTTTACATAGTGCAATGATGAAGATGGCTTGTACTTTTTTTTTGCATCATGCAGGATACAGCCTGCATATTACAGAGTAGTCAGAGTAGTCAGAGGGGGCTTGGAAACCACTTAGTCCACTTGTTTTGTGTAATTTCTTGAGAACCTAAGCACTTTGTTCCAATTAATACACTTCCATTTCCCATTTTCCTTATTCATTTACTGTTCCACACTTGCCCCCTGGACTACAATTGGCCTAAATATTTATCTAAATAACATGAAATATATAATTTCAGGTGATGAACCACTTTACCCAGTTAAAAACAAAGATGGTGTGATAGAAACTTTAATAAATCCTAACACAGACTCAGCGTTGCCAATCGACACAGATTCTAAGACAAATTTTGTATATAATAGATACCGTCATTTACCTCTAAATACACAGCGGCAAAAACTACCAGTGTTTCAGTATAGGAATCATATATTGTATTTATTAGAAAAGTATCAAACTTTGGTTTTGATCGGTGAAACTGGTTGCGGCAAATCAACGCAAGTGCCTCAGGTGAGTTTAGCCTTTTCTTAATACTTAGGAAGTTTTACAATTGTGAGTTGTGGCTGTGGTTTTACTTATAAATGTGATATTTTTTTATTTTGATTAGACAAACTGTAGTGTTGAGTTCCGACTCAACATGCAATGTCTCAAATTTGGACAGAACAGGTTAAGTAATGACTTTGCCTATTTTTCTTATGTGAGAAAGACTGTAAAATTTTCCTTGAAAGTTTCTATAGGTCAACACACAAATCCCACGAAGCTGGAAATGATTTTATTTGCGTAAGATACTCTATTTTATGAGGGATCATAATGAGACTAATTATTATGTTTTTGATTTCATATTTCATTAGAATTACCTCTGGCTCGTAGTCGAGGTCAGTCAGTCAGTCAGTCGCGATTGGTTGTGTAATTGATTCTGACTCAAGGAAATGAATTATTTAATATTTTCATTTTTTCCCTCTAGTAACAAAGCAGAAAGTGGTAAATGGAATGTAGTGTCTTTATGGGAACGAAGTTTCTTTAGACTAAGTTTCCGAGTTTCCTCTGCCTATGCTTCTAAGGGACATCTTGCTAATTTAAAAAAATTATGAAAATTGAATTTACTTATTTATTTCAATTAAAGTAAACAGGCAAAGCCAGAAATAGAAGCTAGTGATATATTATCAAGAAAATTATACAGTAAATTGAAAATAGTTATTAAAATAATATTTCATTGCAAATAATTTTTTATTCAACTTCTAAAGTTTATTTATAATCTGCTTGTGGAAATATTTTGTAGTATTGTACGGAACAATACAAAGGCTATTTGAGGTTAAAACTTTTAAATATGATTGTTTTTGTAATTTGAATGGATCATGTTTTAACAATTTTTTGTGGTTTTTTTTTTTTGTATGTAGTAAGTGGATTCCAGTGAATTGAACGTTTTTGTTATTTAGTGTTTTCTTTCACAAAAAAATTGAGGACTGTCGTGGCGCAGTGGATAGTGTCTCAATGGTAACGGAGTGTCTTAACACTAGGTTCCCAAGTTTCAATTACAACTTTTTGCATGTAATATATTATTTTTTCTAATTTCATGCATATATATCCTGCACGTAGCATAGTGTAGGCAGAGTCAACTTGGGACTGTAAAGTTAAGATACTTCTGTACTCGACTTTTCGCCAATGCAGTGGCGAAAGTAACCGGCGCGCTTTGCCAAACGTTAAAAAATACTTAATTTCCTGAATATGAAATATTTCATTACCTCTAATTCTCATCGGATACCTGTCCTAGACGTGTGCTACACTTACAATATTTTGATGTCATTTAGATCGACATGTGACGGACGATCTCAATGACTTTTAATATTTTTTTTTATTTTGATAATTTACTTATTTAGAAAAAACATTTTAAAACGTCGCTTCCGGTTTTGTTCAAATATATATATAATATATACATATACTTCACTCACTCACTCAGCTTCACGTTGTATCCCGCTCAGGCAGAGTAGGCAGAGGGAACTTGGGAACCTAGTGTTAAGACACTCCGTTCCACTTCCTTTCGCCACTTTCCACCGAATTTGATGCAATAAACACTCAGTTTTGACTGTCGGAATTCATCGCCGCGCTTAGCCTCTTTTGCAGAGCGAAGAAATTAAAACATTAAGTATTTAATTTGAAATATTTCATTTCCTCGAGTGTGGATCGAACCCACAACCTGTCGATTACAGTCTCACGTTTGTGCCGCTGCGCCACGACAGCCCTCAAATATATATAATCTTTCCCACTATACATTCATTCCTAAGTGTATGTTAACACTTTAAAAATAGTTAAAATATCTGATAATTTATTTATTAAAGCTATATACATATTGTTTTTATTTTACATCTCTCAAAGGTTAGAAAACAACCTTCTAACTTGCTCAAATGGTGGAAGCGTGTTTTTATAATAAGCATCTATCTATAGGTACCCGTATAGTCTATACAATTGAAATAAATCAAATTATCAATATAACGATAATTATATGTACATATGTCTTTTTAGCTAGTGGTGACCACAATGCAGGTAGGCAAAATTTGATCTATTGAGCGGCGTAATTCAACGCTGTGCTTTGCCATCATAATTAAAATAAAAAAAATATTGCTCTCATTTTGGTGGTATTTTAAGATATTAGAGTTGGGGATCTCAACGCCGCATTTTGTCTCAATACCAGAACGATGAAACCAAAGTGGGGATAGAAACCATAATTTGTCGCGTTCAAAGTCGACTCGACTGGCCTTGGCCTGCGTCTGTTAAAGTTGGCTGTCGATAACAAAAAGTTGTTTTCTCTAAATCCTTGATAAGTACAGCCTATAAGATCTTCTAGGTCTTTATAAAATTAAGTAAATATGTACTAGAAGTTCAATTTATATTGAATTGGTTTGATAAAAGTATATGTAGAAAGATTGTACTTTTTTGTCTTAATATATCTGTTTTGGCTTATTTTACAAAATAAACATTAAAATCTTTGTGCCCCACAAATGGAATTGAACCCACAACCTGCTGTGCCGCTGCGTCACGTAGACAAAATAAAATGATCTACCATAGACAATATAAAAGTCATAATGGATTAACACTTATTTATCGTTAAACAAAAATAAATGGCTCACAAAGAATTTACTCGGTGTATTTACAAAAATATTGTATTAATAGAGCGGCCATAAAGCTCTCTCGTGAAATGTAATTTACTGAATCTGTCGTTTTATTTTTTTTTTTTTGTTTCCACTATATAGTTATAGTGCGGTTGTCGAGTTCTGGCTGTTTGGAGTTGAGTTGAAATTTTACGCATTGTTAGAATTAATAAAGAGAAAAAAGAGCTTCACGCTGTATCCCGCACGATGCAGGGTAGGCAGAGGGAACCCGGGAACCTAGTGTTAAGACACTCCGTTCCATTTCCGTTCCCCACTTTCCGCCGAATTTGAGGCATTGCGTGTTGAGCGGCGGAATTCAACGCCGCGCAAAAAAGAGAGTGTTTTTCTTTTTCGTAAGTTTGGAATAACATTTTAAAAATATTTAATATATAGCATTCCCTCTTGCCAAACGATAATTGTAACGAATTGTCTTTGAATAAAAATCTCCCTACAGAAATGTTAACAACATAAATAAGTTGTTACAATCGTATAATAATTTCGACATAGCTGGGTGAGTGAATTTGCCTTATTAAGAACACGAAGAAATGAAACATTACATTTTTAAATTGAAAATATTAAATATTTAATTTCCTCGACTGAGGATCGAACCCACAACCTGTCGGTTACAGTCACACGCTTGTGCCGCTGCGCCACGACAGGCCTCGACATAATACTTACTTATATTGTTACTGATTGATTAGTCCCGGGATATTAGATATTTATTAATGGCAATATTTATTTATTGCACGAATATAAGATAAAAATGTTTTTTTTCTTAAATTAATTTCGAATACTTAAATAAATGTTATCGGTATTGTTTTAGAAATAAATATAAAAAAATAATGTAGCGGCATTTGAACCTGCTTGCCTCTTTACGAAGGTATAGCGTTCACCGTTTCCATCAAGTCACTCCTGTTACTTGCTACTTTTCCGCCGATATCCGGAGGCATTGCCTGTTGAGTTGCGGAACTCAACGCTACGCTTTGTCTCGTCTCTAATACGAGAAAATTTACATGTTTACAATTTGTCGCTTTTACAGTCGCACGTTTGTCCCATAATATAATAAATAAGATGTGCAGCTTTTGAGATGAGTGGCGGTACTCAACACCGCGCCGCTAGCGAAACGGGGAAATGTAAAATCGAACACAAATCTGTCACACTGTTATTTATACTTTACAAATATGTCTTCTAATGAGTATGGAACTGGTGACCCTCATTCGCCATAATTATTTACACGCGCCATTAATTACGATACTCAATTATTAATTAGATATTTTATTACAAGTACTTGAAACACTGTTGTGTTGTATTGTTATTCTTAAAAAGCCGTCGCGTATTTTGTTGTGCTGTTTGTACAAGGTGTTGGCGTTCGATTTACATACGGGGGAATATATTATTTAATATTTTCTTTTAGTGTAAGACTTGATTTGACTTGACTTAAAAGTTATATACTTGTTTTTTTCGTCATACTTTATTATATACAAGGTTCCCTTACCTTACTATAAAACTGGAGTCTTGTGTTGAGACATTCTGTTTCCCGCTTTCCGCTGAATTCTTGAGATTCTCAATTTATCTTGTTACGAGGGGAGGAAATTAAAATATTAAATAATTTATTTTACCGTGTGGCAATCGAACCCGCGACCGTGGCCTTTGAAGTTTCACACACGCTTGTGCCACTGTTCTTCGACGAAGGCCTCAAAAAAATATATTTTCTTACTTTGCTTTGCGCTGTGTCTCTCTCTCGGCAGAGTAGGCAGAAGAAATTTGGGAACCTAGTGGTTAAATACTCCGTTCCATTCCCCACTTTTATCTTCACAGTCATTGCGTATTGTGTGGTGAAACTTAACGCCGCGCTTTGCTTTACCAGAGCGAACAAATGTGAATATTAAATATTTTAATTGAAAATATTAAATGTTTAATTTTCTGGAGTGGGCATGGAACCCACATACAATCGCATCCTTGTGCCCCTGCGCGACGACCGGACGCAAAATATAATATTTATATTATATAAATAATACGTAACTAAATATATAATATTATTAAACAGGGTTAACAATACGTCGCGTGCTTAAAATTTGTAACGCAAGGTCAAACTTCAAATTTTGACAGGCACATTGGCGGGAATAAATATTCTTGTTTCGCTTTCGACGGAGGCAACGGCCGGACCCCATTCGGTCTAACGGCGCGGCGGCGTGCGCACGCATGGTGCACCACTTATATTTAATACCACAAACGTCATGTAAACAGCCTAACTGTTTATGCTGTTGTTAAATATACATCACTAGTTCTAGTATCGGATTGATATGGATATTGTTTTTTTTTTTTTTAATTCGTGTTATGTCGTCGAGTAGTGAGCGTGTCAATGCGACGTCCGCATCGATTTTACAAACAGTTTTAACTTGCCACAAAACGGGTTTGGCGTTTGGTGAAAAATGTATTTGTTTCTACTCTGGTTCAACAGCAAGTTTCGGTGATTGTTCATAAATGTGACACACATACACACATTTATATGTTCGTTCGTGAATATAATGTATGTGGAATTATTTATTGGAAATGTGTATTTGTGATGAAAACGCTGCTTCCATGGCGTTATAAATAGAATTTTGTTGAGTGTTTCGTAAGGCGCTGTTAAACATCTGTGGGATTTAAAGTATATTACATATTGTTCGAGCTCGACTGAAGCCCTACTCCACACGCCCTTGGCTATAAAAAGCCATAAGGACTAACCGCATGCGTAAATCTCGATATATTTATTCAAAATGATGTGGCCTTCTTCACAAGCGAGTAAAATATTAACGTTTCTCCTCTTTATTATATTAGTGTATTGCATTTACATGGACACTTTCCTATTTTTAAGAATAAAAAATTATAAAATAGACATATTCGAGCACGTAGAGAACGTTACTCAAGAATCATCTACTTATAAAACGATAAAATTAAACTATGAAGATTTAACCTGGGTGCCTTGTAATATAAATCCACTATGTCACCCGACCGTAAAAGCCTTGATGGTCGATCACATAAACCATTACATATACGGACCATTGTGTGCTGTAGTCGACATCGGACTGGGGATTTCTGATAAAATGTTGTTCATAACACCCAATATGATATCTTTCTTCCATGTTTTTATCGCTTTGGTAGGAGCTAAACTGTTAACCTTCCAAAGCTTGGCGGCACGTCGGTTCGCAGTAGTGCTGTTCCAAATAAGAATGTTCCTAGACGATTTGGACGGGCATGTGGCTAGAGAAAGGAAGCATATCAAGGGCGAAAGATCTGAAGTCGGTACTTTGGGATATTGGGTGGATGGCATTTGCGACTTAATAGGCGTTATCGCGATGATGATAGGCATTCTCTTCTACTTGAAGAACAATCCGCCTCGACGCGGCTACAAGGATACGCCGGTCAGCACTTTGCCATATCACCAGTTGAAGGAAATTAACTCCACGGAGGACATAGAGAAGGATACGACTACTGAAATTGGTATTTCATACAAAACTAAAGTGACTTTTCAGAGAATAGTTCAGGTGCTTGGCCTGTTTTCTGGTCAAATGGTGCTATCTTCGTTAGCGTGGAATAGATACATAGATTTATACCAGGATTTGTTAGAGAATCGCACGGACATTGATGTGATCAGACGCGAGGGTGTCTTCACATCTGGTACTTTCTTCTTCGCCACGGGCTTGTGGAGAGTGGTCAACCCGCACAGCTACCTCCACCTCCTGTCCTTGGCGGTGTTCTGTGATAAAACGTGGGGATTTCTTAAAGCTGTGCATTATAGCGGCTATGTGTGCCTCATTGTAGCTGTTGGTGTCTCCGAATATATGCTAATGGTGAACAATTTGGATGTGTGATACTTGCCGTTTACTAAAATTCGGAAACAATTATCTCTTTATTTTTATATTAATCTTTATTTGTTTGTATGAACTTTAAACTATTAATTATTGTTTAGCAAAATTCTCAGGCGAATCTATTTATTTTATTGGTTAAAAGAAATGTCTATTGTTATTTTGTAAATGTTATTTAATGATATTGTGTATGTATATGTGATGTTGATGGGATGTGAATTTTACTTAACTGTTGTTCTTCCACGAGAGTTTATAATAGATTATCTCAATACGAACATGGTTTTGGACTGCATTTTAGTATTTCTTTAAAAAAATATATATGTAATTTTGATTACGTCAAATTGCTTTTCGTTGTACATGGCAAAGGGAACTTGGGAACCGAATGTTAAGACACTCCGTTCCCATCAATACACTCCTGTTCCCCACTTCATAGTTACATTAAGTTATGTTTATAAATGTTCACTTGCACTTGAACATATATATTTTATATACAACTAGATATAATAATGTATTTTATATTAAAGTTAATCAACAAATTTTAAGTTATTTTAACGTATATTATTTTTGTTTTCAGTTTCACGCTGTATCCAACACGAGGCAGGGTAGGCAGAGGGAACATGGGAACCTAGTGTAAAGACACTCCGTTCCTTTCTCCGCTTTTCGCCTAATTTGAAGCGTTGCGTGTTGAGCGGCGGAACTCCAAGCCGCCTTGCTTTGTTACCAGAGCGTAGAAATAAACATTTAATATGTAATACCCTCTATCGAACCCATAACCTACAGTCAGATGCCTCTTGCTCCTGCGCCAGGCCTCGTTTTAATATTTTCCCGTTATATTTACCGCATTGTATTAAAATTGGTTAATAATGTTGCCGAGAGATAAAAATATATTTTGAAATATTTTTCCCATGATGTTCCCATAATGTTAAAATCATGTTCGTATTGAGTATATTTTGACATAAGTAGTTCAAACTAATGAAACGATGTGATATTAGAGGTCCGCAGTGCCAATTAAATAAGTTTAAAAAATGCACTCTGGTTTAAAAAGTGGCAATACCTTCCAGTTTGTTGGGTTTTTTTTTGGGAACCTAGTGTTAAGACACTCCGTTCCCATTAAAACACTCGTTTCTTTTTCTAAAAGTTTAATTTTGACCAATAGTTTGATGAATCTAAGTTGACTATCACTCCAATGTTAATGAATTTGTTAAAAATTAGCTTTTTGAGCCAAAAAAATCATGTTAAACTTTTTTTTTATATTTTTTGTAACATTTTATAGTTGTATTATGTATATATATTTGCATTCTTTCTTATTTATTTTGACTGTAATTTGGTTAAATTTATCAATTTATATATATTTATATAATTTAATATTAGGTATTGCCTCTTTGAACGAATCTTATAAGGTAAATAATGTGTAACCGCTAGCATTTTGACTGATTTTCGTGTAGGATTGACCGCTGTGGTGAAACTAAGTTGAAACGTCAGATATTTGTATTGTATTATATTGTAAACGTATAGATTAACTGTTACATTGTATTGTTAAATTTGTCACCAAGTATTTATGTATTGATAAATCACTCTGTTTTCCGAGTCCCGCGCAATAAATAGTAAACGTTTTATTGGCTTCACGCTGTATCCCGCATATGGCATGGTAAACAGAGAGAACCTAGTGTTTTGACTCCAAATGCGTGTTGATGACAGCGTAACTCAACGCCGTGATTTCTCTTACCAGTTCTAGGCACTGAAAAGAAATTTAATGAATAGCAATCGAAACCACAACCGCCTCAATTGTTTGTAGATCACTTACAATGTTGAGTTACGTTAATTTTCCTAGATATGGACAAAGAAGTACTTTGTTAATTGTTAAAGATAACACAAGTACTTATTATAAAAAGCCAATGCGTATATCGATTGAACTTCATATATGAAGATAATTTGTCGATATTCACACTGACATGGTTGTATTTAGTTTATTGACATTTGATCCGCTCTGGTAGGCGTAGCGCGGAGTTGGGTTACGTGCGATGTCTCCGAAATTGAAATACTAGGTTATGATGTAATTCAAGGAAAAGCGTTATATTGTAATAATTATTCGATTTATTTATTTTTTCAAAAATACAATGTACGGTTAATCTAACGGAACGTTTAATTTAAAAAAAATGCATTCGTCCTATTCTTAACTATATTAATATGTGTATGTTAGAAAGAGATGAATATATTTCCTCCGTGTTAAGGAACGGGTAGGCAACGGTTATATTTGTCCCGTTAAGATAATTTATATTTTTTACTATGAAAACTTATTGTTTGAATGATCATTTTAATTAATTAACTGTGATTTACCGACCGACAATAAGTTGTGTTTTTAAATATTAATATATATGTTTGAAAAATGTTGTCTATGTTTCATTTGTATTTAGACAAAAAAATATATATATATATATATATATATATATATATATATATATATATATATATATATATACATATATATATACATATATATATACATATATATATATATATATATATATATATATATATATATATATATATATATATATATATATATATATATATATATATATATATATATATATATATATATATATATATATATATATATATATATATATATATCTTCGCTTTTTATATAAATTTAATGTGTTGAGTGACAGAACCTAAGGTATTTTTAACTAACTTCAAAAGAAGGAGATTCTCATTTTGTATGTACAATTAAACATTTTGTGAGGTCTTGTTGGCGCAGCGGCACAACAAACATGTGAATAACAGGTTGTGGGTTCGATGTCCACTATTATATACTTCTATTATTATATACTTCTATTCGTGTCCACTCGAAATGGTGCATGTGGAATATTTTGAAATTAAATATTAAATGTTTTTATTTCTTCGCTCTGGTTATAAGGCAAAGCGCGTTGTCATCCGCCATTCAACAGGCAATACCTCAAATTAGGCATATAATATATTTCTTTAAACAAAATATTTGGTTACATTTATAATTAATGAACTAACACTGTTGTTGTTAATCTTATCCACATGGGATACTCAGAGGGAACATGGGAACCTAGTGTTAAGATATTCCGTTGCGTTTTCTTTCCGCCTAAATTGAGACATTGCGTGTTACAATACAATAAGTTATATTACTTAATGTAAAACTAAAAAAAAAATCATGCAGATGTATGTTCAATTTTTAAAGTAAATTTATTGCTTTATCGAACGGAACTAGACGACTTAATTTAATTTCCGGTGTTGATTACATAGCTTTTTCATGTATACAATCTTTTTTGTCGTCTCGTTCAAACTATCGAGGTATTTTGTGAAAATAATCAATTTAAAGATAATATTCTTATATTGAAAATTTAAGTTTCAGTTCAATTTTAGAAAAATGTAAATTTGTCGAACAAAATGTTTTAAATTGATATATGTTTTGTAATTGAATATTGACATAAAACAAATTAAATATTAATTGCATTTTGCTTTAATACAAAAGCGAAAACTACATATTAATTGGCTCAGCCGTTTCTGAGATAATCGTATACTAGAAACACAAAAAAAATCATTTGGTTGGGTTCTTCTACATTGATAAGTGCTCTCAATAAATGAATTACTCATATATCTTCCACGTACAGAAAGTGATCAGTTACATTTTTTTATATGTATAGATTTTTTGTTTTCTATTTAATTTGATAATGTTCCTTACATACAGTGTCTTGTTGTACTTTTATTTAAATGTAGAGTGACTCTAGCTAAGCTCTAGAAAGGTTGTGGGTTCGATCCTGCGACTCCAGACTTCGCTCTTGTAACAAAACAATTGCCTCAAATACGGCGGAAAGTGAGCAAAGGAAATGCCTCAATGGGAACGGAGTGTCTGGTAACTAGGTTCCTAAGTTCCCTGTGCGTTCCCTGCGGGCTAGCTTCATAGTGGCCACGATTTATTGGCATTATTACATTGGAGAACGGAAAAAAATGACACAAAACTAAAAATAGTTTCTTGTTACTTTTAAAGCTACAATGTATATTAAATTATTTATTTCCTCGTAATGAGTGAGGGCATTTGTCCTGAAAATAAATGAAATATTAACATTTACAATTATGTATTATTTAAAAAAAGGTAAATAAAAAATATATTTTTTGTACGAGTGTGTAGTAATTTATTCGCCGTATATTTTTGACAGAGGGAACTTGGGAACCTAGTGTTAAGACACTTCTTCCGTTACCCACTTTCCGTCGAATTTTAGACATTGCGTGTTAAGTTGTGGTAATTTAACGCCGCGTTTTGCCCTGCTAAGATTACTGACCGATTTACAGTCGCACATTTGTACCTTGGCCTCTACACAGTATATAATGACCCAATTTTTAGTATTTTATTAAAGAATTCCTTTGTCAAGATCTCGTTTTAACAAAAAAAAAAAACCAGGTACCTGTTACTTGTGTAAAAACGTCTAGCATATATTTTTTCATCCACAATATTTACTAACGATGCGGCCGTAAAGCGTATCAACGTCTTGAGATTTTTTTTTCAAGCAGCAAATACTAGTTAACAATGTCTGACATCTATAATTAGATTGGTTTGAAGGTTAAATGATGGGTACAGGTTCAAATTGTAACATGGTTATTGTTAAAAAACTTTATTTTTTATCTGTGGTAACACGATAAAGTGCTGCGCAACAGGCAATGTATGAAATAGCCGGCGTTAAGTGGTAAACTTAGTATCTGGACACTAGGTTCACTCTGCCTACCATATCAGGGTAGGCAAAGGGAACCTAAGGGAACCTGTGGGGTATCGTTAAAAAAAAGTATGTTGAACTTGAGTAATTAAAATAAGTATAGTGTGGAATTTTGACATTATGTACAGTTACAACTACGTCGCGTCGGCTCTAAATGAGTTCTCGTATAACAAGCGTATAAGAACTTTGACGTAGCTTGATGAGAACGTATAGCTTAGTGGTCAGAGCGTTTTGATGGTTTCAAAGGATTGAAATTCCTTTACGTTCAATTTTATGTTTTTTTATTACGTAAGCGTATATTAAGACATTAAAGTTGTTTAAAAAATATATATAAAAGAATAAATCCAAATTTACGATTAATCCGGAGTTTCCCATATAGTAGGTTAGGTTAGGTATTTCACAAGTTTCCGTCTACGCCTAAAGTGGTAATCGCATCACTATTGCCTCACTTGTAAAAGATAGTCAAGAAAGAAATTAACACAAAACAATCAAAATCTGATTTAGTCTATAACTAAAGTGATTTTGACTAAACATCAGATTATTATTATTATTATTATTTTTTTCTTTTTTTTTTCAGCTTCACGCTGTATCCCGCACTAGGCAGGGTAGGCAGAGGGAACGGAAGTGAAACCTAGTGTTATGACACTCCGTTCCACTTCCGTTCCCCACTTTCCGCCGAATTTGAGGCATTGCGTGTTGAGTGGCGGAACTCAACGCCGCGCTTTGCCTTATTACCAGAGCGAAGAAATGAAACATTAAATATTTAAATTGAAAATATTAAATATTTCATTTCCTCGACTGGGGATTGAACCCAGAACCTGTCGGTTACAGTCACACTCTTGTGCCGCTGCGCCACGACAGGCCTCGATCAGATTATTCTGTATGATTTTTATATTGAATTTGGCGTAAAGTATATAATGCAAAGGAGTGTCTTAGCATCAGGTTCCCAAGTTCCCTTTGCCTGTGCCTTGTACCTTGCCATGTGCGAATCTCAATTAAGTGCACGCTGATGGAAATATTTTGAGGATGAATTTGAAATAAAAAAAAAACCACAAAAGTATAAACTTCTAGTGTAAAAATTATATATTTGTAAAGTGAAGCCACTCCCTTTTTAACGTTTTACTCCTTTGGCTCGTATTACATGAGCAAGCTTCTGTGTAAAATGAACATATAATATGTATATCAAATTTCTGTTCTTAGGTACTAGTAGGTACTTTAGGGTGTTGATGAGTCATTTATATTGTAAAGTGACTTGTGATACCCTTTCTACTTGTTTTACATTTCTATATCATTTATTTTTGACTCACGACTTACTTACTACAAAGACATGGTGGCAATGTGCTGATACAGCGCATTGCTTATACGCTTCTGTCGAGTCTATGGCTTTAACTTGAACGCGATTTTGACTGAATCTTTAAAATTAATAAAAATTTATTATGAAGATACAAATTTTTGATTGATTTCACGGATCGATTACAATGCAATGGTATGAAAATGAAAAAACGGTGAAGGGCGAGTCGGACGCTCAGGGTTTCGTACTAATGTCCTGATTGTAGGTCAACGGGAATTGCAATTTGTAAAAAAATGGAAAACTCACGTTTGCTGGCATAATCATTTAATAACACGGAAACTTAGAATTTTATCTGGCAATTAGAAGTATTTAAATTATTTGTTTTGTTGCATGTTGTAAGCTGTATGAAACAGGGTAGGCAGAACAAGGCAAGCAAGTAGGTAGCATCATTTTAAGACATTGAGACCACTTAACAGTGACGGAACTCAACTCCGTGTTTTATCTTGTTACTAGTCCTTCACTAGTAACAAGATAGAACACGGAGTTGAGTTCCGTAATAAATACTAATAATTGATTCTTCTGTAGTATAATTAAATTTATATTTATCACACTTAAAATTTTATTAAGTAACGATAGTAAAAATAGTTTCCTGTTTATGTTTATTAAGTAACGATAGTAATAATAGTTTCCTGTTCTACTGACAGTGTTGACCTTTTTATATAATTATCAGAAATTCTTTTTTAACTTATAAAATGTGGTCGAACAAAAATTTTATCAAAAATGATTTGTACCCGCTGCAGCTTGTGGTTTCGACTCTGACTCCAGTAAATGAAATATTTAATATATTAATTTCCTCGTTAACGCGGCGTTGAATTCCGGAACTCTACTTTCAATGCCTCGAGAATTCAGCTGAAAGTTTGGCCTGTAAATGTGTTCATACAACTAAGTGTCTTAATGATTTACATGTTGATATTTTAAAAAAATAAGGGTTAGAATGTTGGTAAAAGTAAGTAAGTAAGTAAGTAAGGTAAAGGTAAGTTAAGGACCTGGGAACCTAATGTCCTGGGAACCTAATCATCGGTAAATTTTACATTCTCTGTTGATTTAATAAATATCTGATTGGGGTTGGCGAACCCACGTTTAATAAACAATACCAACGTTTCACATGTAGGTACCGCATGTATTTACACGTAGGTACTACAAGTTACATGTGGGTATCGCATGTAGCTACATGTAGTTTGTAGTTACATGTATGTTGTTGAATGCGGGTTCTGTAAAGAAATGTATTTATCTTTAAATAACTTAACAGCTTGAAGTGCCCTTATCATTTTATATCGAAGTATTAAAAGTCAATGGACAATCGATAACGATGAACATTTACAAGGTTTTGTTGTAATTTCTATAATTACAGCTATGACGCCATTATAATAGAGATATACTATATTTGGTCTATTCCGTGACCACTGCCATGTGTTTATGGAGTTGAGAATCCAAAAAATGAATAATTTTAAATATTGATCGGTAAAAATTAAAAATATTTTATATACATATTAAAATATGTATACGAACTGTCCACGGCTTCGCCCGCTTAATTATTCGCACGTGTACACTAGTTTATTTAATTTAAACTATCTCGTTATAATAATATTATTGCTTTTAAGACATTTGTACATAAAAAAATTAAAATTTTAGGTAATTGATAAAAGAAATTGTAGCAATATTGTCGAAATTGATGACCAACGTTAAATCGTGAATTTGGTTAGACACACAAAAATATTAAAAATTTCAAAATTACTATATTGGGCCCCTATTACTGCCTCACCATACATTGTTTTCTTATATCTGTAACGATTTAAAAAGCACACGACGAAAAAGCTCCCAATTGGCATAACTTTTTCGACTTCTTTGATAAATACTGTCATACTTTAGAGTTTTGTTGGGAAATCTTGATGTTTTATACGCAAACACCTTCTCTTGAATAACTTTATTTAATAAATAGAACCGCATCAAAATCTGTTAGCTACTTTTAAAGATCTAAGAATATATAAGGGACACATGTGGAAAGCGACTTTGTTTTATACTATGTATTGATTATATAAAAATAGCTCCTAGTTAATGTTATAACTTTTTATCGCTTCGATTTTGTAAGAAGACCAAGTATGGCGTTGTGTTCCGCAACTCAACAAGTAATGCTTCAACTTCAGAGGAAAACGGGAAACGGATCGGAGTGTCTTAACACTAGGTTCCCAAGTTTCCTCTGTCTACCCTGCCATGGTCAGTGTACAGCGTGAAGCTGAAAAAAACAACTTGGGACTGTCTTGGCGCTGGTGCACTAGCGTGCGACTGTTTCTTTTCGGTCACCTTCCTCCAGTATCATCGATACTGTGTTTTTTAAGGTCAATCGATGTCTACCCCTCCCTCTCTTACCACCCACTTTTCCTTGATAAATATTTTTTATCATTCTTTCTTCACTCATTCGCTCGACGTGCCCAAACCACCTGAGCACGTTCTTCTTCATTCTCACTGTGACGTCCACGCTGGTACCTACCATTTTGTTATAATTAAAATATAAAAAAAAAACATATACATTTAAATGTTCATACATTATGTGTAACGGAACTTTGGGTATACGGAACTTGGGAACCTAATGTGATTTTTCGTTTTTATCGGTCCATTCGGGCACATAGCGCTTAGATTGGCTACGAGTGGAACGTAACTCCTCTCATTGTCTCCTTATTTCCAATAAAAATATTTTTTTGAATTTTTTTTGTTAATAATTTATTTTCTTATGTTATTATTTATTTGTTTAGTATTTGAAAATATACTATAATTAGATGATGTCAAATTAACGTTGAGTTAACAAAATTGTCTTTAACTAAATGGGACTTTAATTATAAATCACACTAAGATAAAAACTAGTTATTTAATTAACTATGTATATAATTAAAACATCATTAAATTATGCTTAACCTCGGATTGTTTTTTATGGAAAACACAGCAAACGAGCGTACGGGTCACCTGGTGGTATGTGATCACCGTCGCCCCCGAGTAACTCCAGAGGAGCTACAGGAGCGTTGCCGTCCTTTAAGGTGGATGGGCACCGGGGCCCGGCATTACCTAATGCGAAACGCAGTGGCCGAAGCCACTACTTAACGCCGGTCTTAAATGCCGGGGGTGGTAACAATCCGGTCGAGTCTGCCCATGCGTGTTGCCATTACTGGCAACGTGACTCTACCACACGCACGAAATTGTTATAGTGATGATCAAATTCCATAGATCAGATTGGTTTAAGGTCACGGCGCAGAGGCGGTGTCAGTTCGATTCCTACTCAAAGCAATGAAACATCTCTACTTAACATACTTCACACGTGTACCGCTTCATTCACTTGTTTTAATGTTATATCATTTACGTACATTTTTCTTTTAATTACTAGAATGTATTTTTTGTAAGCGAAGCCGTCATATGGAGTTAGCTATATTATAAATTGAAAACTATTCACTCATTCAGTCAGCTTCACGCTGTATCCCGCACATGGCAGGGTAGATACAAGGAAATACTAAAGTTAAATTTAAAAAGCGTATAAAAATTTTGAACGAAGCAGGATTTGAACCCGCGCCTCTGGAATACCGTTCCAGCGCTCTGACCAACCAAGCCATTCGTTCTCACCGAGCTCCGTCGAAATTCTTTACGCTTGTTACAACTTATTTATGTTGTTAGCATCTCTGTAGGGAGATTTTTACAAATTTCCGCTACCCAAAGACAACTCGTAAGAATTATCGTTTGGCAAGAGAGAATACTATTTATTTTAATATTTTTACTATGTTTTAAAGTGTTATTCCACACTTAGGACAGAAAATACTAAACTTAAATTTAAAAAGCGTATAAAAATTTTGAACGAAGCAGGATTTGAACCCGCGCCTCTGGAATACCGTTCCAGCGCTCTGACCAACTAAGCCATTCGTTCTCACCGAGCTCCGTCGAAATTCTTATACGCTTGTTACAACTTATTTATGTTGTTAGCTTTTTAAATTTAAGTTTAGTATTTTCTGTCCTAAGTGTGGAATAACACTTTAAAACATAGTAAAAATATTAAAATAAATAGTATTCTCTCTTGCCAAACGATAATTCTTACGAGTTGTCTTTGGGTAGCGGAAATTTGTAAAAATCTCCCTACAGAGATGCTAACAACATAAATAAGTTGTAACAAGCGTATAAGAATTTCGACGGAGCTCGGTGAGAACGAATGGCTGGTTGGTCAGAGCGCTGGAACGGTATTCCAGAGGCGCGGGTTCAAATCCTGCTTCGTTCAAAATTTTTATACGCTTTTTAAATTTAAGTTTAGTATTTTCTGTCCTAAGTGTGGAATAACACTTTAAAACATAGTAAAAATAGAGACAAGGAACTTGAAAATCTAATGTTAAGACACTCCGTAGCGTTCTCCGTTGAGTAGCGTAACTTAACACCGCGCTATGCCTTGTCGCCAGAGCAAAGAAACGAAAACTACTGTTTTTTTTTTAATTTAAGATATTAAATAGTTCATTTCCTCGAGTGGGGATCCAACCCATAACCAGTCACGTTTAAAGCCTTGCCATGCTTGTGCCCCTGTGCCACAACAGGCCTCATATTTAGAACTATTGTCTTAGAAAACGGCATAAATCTGTCCTAAAAAAATATATATTGAATAAGAAGTATTATTCTCATTGTACATTTATTTTGAATGGTGTCAGCATTGGATTTCGACCTTGTTTTATAAAAAATGTCACGCTCGGATGATTATTTATTATTTGTCGTTTTTAAATGTTAATGATTGGTTTTAGTACATGAATTTATAGCAATATTATTAGGTTATTGAGGCAAAAGGGTGTTACTGTTCTCGATAGGTTGCGGGTTCGATCCCGATGTATGCAAGAGACGAATGTAAGATAAGTTTTATTATTATACAAAATGTGTCAAAGAATTATTCATCGTTTATCTTATTTGGCGGTCTGTATAAATGACGCTGACTTTATTTTTTTTTTCGGTTTTTACGCTATAGCCCGCACACGGTATTGTAGGCAGATGGAGCTTGGGTACCTACCTAGTATAAAGACACTCTTTTCTCCACTTTCCATCAAATTCCGAATTTTAGGGCAATGTGTGTTGAGTGGCGGAACTCAACGCTGCGCTTTGCCTCGTTACCAGAGGGAAGAAATTAATGTAATATATTTTTAAATTGAAATTGACCAATATTTCGTTTGCTTCGGGATCGAACCCACAACCTGTCTCATTGACAATCACACTCTTGTGTCGCTGCGACACTAAAGGCTCAAAAAATATTTATAAATGTGTAAATTAAAAAAAAATGAAGATAAACAATTAATATTCCATAAACTTCTTGCCACATTTTTCAAACTTGACTCGTTAAGTGGGAGGAATCCATCTACTAAAGAAAGTTTATTCTATTTTTTCTAAAGCAAAGTCCTATGCCACATATGGCAGTAGACACACTTCATTCTCCGCTCAAGGCGGAATTTGTATATGCAATCAGCCCCCCGGGAGGGAATCGAATCTCCAACCGCCACGTATATACTTAGACGCCGTCCACTGAGCTACGAAGGCGTCCTATTATTATCTTTATTATCGTACTATATTACCTGAATTTTACGATATGTATGTAACAAGTTCGAAGCCATTTCGGAAAAACGATATTAAAAGATTTTTTCTAGTCTTGTTTAAGAAAATGCGTGAGGTTTATATACGCATCTTGCGATTTCTTTAACAAATGGAGTGAGTTGAGAAGTAGTCTAGTGTGTTAAGAAGTAGTCTAGTTGTCTAGAAATAGTCTAGTAGTCTAGAAGTAGTCTTTCTGTAAACCTCAAAAAATGTAGAACATGCGTATATGTTTATAACAAAATCTAGATAGCGGATTGTATATCTGCAAAGTGTTATTCGTTTAAAGGCAAAATAAAGCCTATCTCAATAACAAAGCTTCGTGCCTTTTCATGTATTAAAGAGAAGGTAAGAATGTTTAGATACTTCGTCCTCAAATTTCAGGCCTCAGATAGTTGGCGGAACCTAACGCCGCACTTTGTGAACTTTACATCTGCTTTATTATGTTGATGTTGATTCTAATCATTATTCATGTCTTAGTCATAGTAAATAATGAACACACAAAAATAATTTTTAGATACTTTTTAGACATTTTCTTGATTTAATAAGAACTGGTGTACCAGTTGAATAAAGTTCATGCAATAGGTAAAAAAATAAGTTTTGTTTTTATCGATTAATATGAATATTTATATATAATTCTAGATTTTTACAGGGTGACGTCTTATATACGCCTTAAATTAACCCGTTAAAGAAGGTCTAACCAGACCAAGGTCAGAGCTCTTCTAAGTGTCAAGTCAAGGTCGAGCTCGCCCTCCCATTAAACCTGGTGATGCTGTAGAGGAGGTGATGCTGTAGAGGCCAAAAGGGCCAACAGCATACTGCGCAATCAAAAAAAAATCTTAATAATATAATCTAATTAATAATAATTCAATTGAATCATTATTCACTCAATTTAATTAACTAAAGTACACAAGTTTTCGTCAATGTTTTTTATGACGTTATGACGTTAATTTTATCGTCCGTAAATAGAGTTTTTAAGACAACCAGTCTTTATATACCTTTTTATGTTTCACCATGTTTATTGAGAAAATCTATTGTTATAAACATTTCTCCGGTTATTATATCGAAATAAGAGATAATACGTAATAGGTAGCGGAACTTAACTCCGCAGTCTGTAGTTCGGTGGTTGTTTGTATGGTATGAATAATATATTTTCAAACTAATTATAGATTTTCTGTGTATTTAATGACGCAAAGTTATATTTGGTATTTTGTGAATGTTGACTCATAAGTTGTTATGGCTGGCGAGAGACGTGCCACTTATTTATTTTGTTTGTTTTTACTTTATCGTTTTATTTTACTTTATCGTGCTGATTGACTGTAAATAGACGCGGCGGTTCGGGGTTCGCGGTTTCAATTGCGGAGTTTAAGGATTTTCTTTTCCTCACTCTGGTAACACGATAGAGCGCGGAGTTGAGTTCCGTAACTCAATAAGCAATGTTTCAAACGGTGCATGACGGAGAGCGACGCCTATCCGAAATCTTGAGGCATTACATGTTGAGTGGCGAAACTTAACGCCGCCTTATTCCTTGTTACTAGATCTAAAAGAAATAAATATATTAGATATTAAACTCTCCTAAGAGAATCGATACCGGACCAAGACATATGCAGCGCTTTGCTTTCACAGAGCTAGAAAATATTCTTTCGAGCAGTATCCTAACCTGTAACCGTCGTTGTTACTGTCCAAAGCTATGCCACTGCATCACTGTGGTCTCTGGTTGACTGAAATTTAATAGCTTCACGCTGTATCCCGCACGAGGCAGGGTAGGCAGAGGGAACCCGGGAACCTAGTGTTAAGACACTCCGATCCACTTCCGTTCCCCACTTTCCGCCGAATTTGAGGCATTGCGTGTTGAGTGGCGGAACTCAACGCCGCTCTGCCTTATTACCAGAGCGAAGAAATGAAACATTAAATATTTAAATTGAAAATATTAAATATTTCATTTCCTCGACTGGGGATCGAACCCAGAACCTGTTGGTTACAGTCACAAGCTTGTGCCGCTGCGCCACGACATGCCTCTATAAATTTAATAGGATATCTATATAGCGACAATATCATTAGGTTCTTCCCTGAATACAAGGACTATAATTGCAATATGTGTCAACAGTTTGATAATATATTTAGTATGGTATGTATGTATATGATAATGTTTTTTTTTTTCGGTTTTACCTTATATCCCATGGAAGGGTTGGCAGAGGTAACTTGGGAACCTAGTGTTGAGACACTCCGTTCCTTATTTTCCGCTAAGTTTGTATGAACGCGATGATCTAAGGAAGTGCTATTAAAAATGTGAATTATATATCTGTTCAGATATTCGAAGTACATACATATAAAAGTATTGATAGGCAACTTTCCTAAAAAAACATGTTAAGTGTAAGGATTTTGTCTTGATAGCTGTTATGGAAAAAAAAAATCATTCCCCCGATTGGAAATGAAACACAAACATCGCGCTTTCATTCACTCAATAATAACACTGAGCCTCTACTCTTCAAATATTATCTTTATTTTTTTTTTTTTTTTCAGCTTCACGCTGTATCCCGCACTAGGCAGGGTAGGCAGAGGGAACGGAAGTGGAACCTAGTGTTATGACACTCCGTTCCACTTCCTTTCCCAACTTTTCGCCGAATTTGAGGCATTGCGTGTTGAGGGGCGGAACTCAACGCCGCGCTTTGCCTTATTACCAGAGCGAAGAAATGAAACATTAAATATTTTAAATTGAAAATATTTAATATTTCATTTCCTCGACTGGGGATCGAACCCAGAACCTGTCGGTTACAGTCACACTCTTGTGCCGCTGCGCCACGACAGGCCTCATATATAAAAATTAAAAATTTAAAACAATTTGGTCCCAAAATAAAAAAAAAAAGCTATCCAAAAATATTTAAATCTGGTCAGCTGTTACTGAGATTAGCGCGAACAACGCACAAACAAACAGATAAATATTTAAAAATCACTATGTTTTGGCTCTAATTAGATATTTTTTTTCACTACACACACACACTAGGTTCCCGGGTTCCCTTTAAACACTAGGTTCCCGGGTTCCCTCTGCCTACCCTGCCTCGTGCGGGATACAGCGTGAAGCTAGGAAGGAAAGAAATAATTTCATATAACATTTTAAATGGTGTAAATACGTCGTTGTTGCACCAAATGCGTTTTAGTACTCTAGTGATTCACAGTAGTTTTATTGCGTATTAGTAATTACGTACTACGTACACATGTAAGTGTAATGTTAGCACGTGTGTCTATTAGTTTATAAATAGATGCGATTTTGCTGAATTATATAATATCGATATAATTAATTTTAATGGAAAAAATGTATGGGGTGCGGCGTTGAGTTCCGCCGAATTTGAGGCGCCGAAGTTGAGTAGCTGAGCTCAACGACGCGCTTTGCCTTGTACCATAGCGAAGAAATTAAAACATTAAATATTTTAATTTCTTCGCTATGGTATACAAGGCAAAGCGCGTTATTTGAAAATAGTAAATATTTAATTTCCTCGAGTGGGTATCGAGCCCACTACCTATCGATACAGTCGCACGCTTGTGCCGCTGCGCCTCTATAGGCCTCAATGAGAATCCTTCTGGGTTAAAAGTCGACTACTTATACGTTGCTCCACAACGGACGGGCAAAACTTTTAAAAATGTTTGTTTTGGTATCAGTTTAAAAGCTCAATGCGTTATAAAACCAGTTATAAAGCACACACACACAGACTATGCAATTTTATTTATATGTATATACATTTATTTAGATACCATAAGCACAGAAACATATGGTATATAAAAAAAATTGACTTGTAATTGATATTATCAGTAATTTGATATATGTATATATATGATTATTGTGAGGGCTATTCGTGGCGCATGGGTACAAGTATCAATGCGGTTGGTTCTGGGTTAAAGTAAATAAAATATTTATTTACATTTCATCGTTCTGGTGACGAGGTGAATCACGGCGTTTAGCTCAGCGCAATGCCTTTGGGATTCAAGGGGAAAGTAGGGAACGGAAGTATCTTAATAGGAACGGCGTTTCTTAGTTATAGGTGTTCAGGTTCCCTCTGTCTACCTTATACAGCGTAATTAAGAAAGATTATGACTCACTCAGCGTCACGCTGTATCCCGCGCATGGCCGGATAGACTGGGAACCCCGCTGTTAAGACACTCCGCACCACTTCCGTTCTCCACTCTCCGCCGAATTTGAAGCATAGCATGTTGAGTGGCGGAAATCAACGCCGCGCTTTGCCAGAATGAAGTAATTAAAACACTAAATATTTAAATTTAAATATTTTATTTCCTCGAGTGGAAAAAGACTTCGCCTGTTTGATGTTTTTTTCTTATTTGAGCTACTCTTTTGTTCTACTAACATTATTTCTTTTAAGACAATAATGTATCGTGAAAAATTTAAACTTCAACTAAACTAATATAAATGTTGTAGATATATTTTTTTGTAATATGACGTGTTATAGTTATTGTAGGCCTCCCCTAGAGCGCGCCACGTTGTTCGGGTCTCTGCTTTCCTCATCCACTGTCTACCGGCGATCTTACGAATGTCGTCAGACCAGCGGGTCGCGGAGGTCGTCCTACGCTACGCTTGCCGAGACGCGGTCTCCACTCTAGGACTCGTCGCCTCCAACGGCCATCGGTCCTGCGACAGATATGGCCAGCCCATTGCCACTTCAACATGCTCATTCTACGAGCTACGTCCGTTACTTTGGTTCTCTCATGGATAATCTCATTTCTGATTTTAACCGCGAGAGAGACACGTAACATAGCTCGCTCCATTGCATGCTGGCTGACCTTAAATGTATGGACTAGCCCTACCGTCAGAGTCTACGTCGCGCGCTCTAGGAGAGGCCTATGTCCAAGAGTGGACCGTCAGATCGGCTGATGATGATGATGATGATTATTATTGTTATTATGTTTAAAACGATTTATATAAAACAAACACAAAATGTTGAGGAAATTAGTTTCTGAGATCAGCGCATACAAACGCATAGACAAAGAGACATACATACAAAAATGACAAAAGAAATCACTATTCTGGGACCTATTTATTACATTAATAAGATTTGTATGTAAAATGTTTTTTTCTATACTCGGTTTTGTCGGCTAAAGAAAGGCGTTTCTAATTGTTATAAGTGAAAGTATTAAACTTAACGTTTATTTGTGAAATTTCTAATGGACTGGATGTTTTTGTCTAAAATCTTGAACGATAGATCTCGGGCTGCGTGTCCCCTATTCAAGTAACGAAATTAGTATTTTGTCATAGTTAAATATGAATTATTGTTCATGGAGATGTTTTTTATGTTTATCGTGGCGTACCGGCATAGCGAGTGACTGTACGGCAGTTGTGGGTTCAATACCCCATAAATATTTAATATTTTCATCTTTTCTGGTAACAAGGTAAAGCGATGTTGAATTTCTTCATTAAACACGCAACGCCCGCTTTGTGCGGGATACAGCGTGAAGCTAAAAAAAAAACAATATTTAGAAAAAATATAGATAAATTATCGATTAAAAAGTATAGACAAAATTGCCGTAAATAAATGTTTTATTGAATTGGCTTATAGGTATGAATTTTGTAAGAAAATATTAAAAATGCAGATTAATAGTATTAATAACTATACAACTCAATGTGGGCGAAGTCGCGAGCGCGTCGTTGGGCTAATACAAAATTCAAACCGTTGCCTATATGCAAATTTGTAGACACACGTTATGTCAGGCGATAAAGCAAGTGGCGCGACGTCTTTGATGTGTTTGTTTGACCAATAGTGCGGGCAGGAGATGAAACGCGGTTTTGGAGTGCTCTTCTCTTAAATTAATCTCTTAAATGAAATATTTAATATTTTCAATTTAAATATTTAATGTTTCAATTCTTCGCTCTGGTAATAAGGCAAAGCGCGGCGTTGAGTTCCGCCACTCAACACGCAATGCCTCAAATTCGGCGGAAATTGGGGAACGGAAGTGGAACGGAGTGTCTTTACACTAGGTTCCCGGGTTCCCTCTGCCTACCCTGCCTCGTGCGGGATACAGCGTGAAGCTGAGTTACCTCTCTTTTCGCTAAACTATGAAGGCATTGCGTGTTAAATGGCGGACGGCGCCACGACCAACCAATAATTAATTTAATATCCAAATATGTTGATTTTCTGTATGTTGATCTAAATGTTCTCAACACGAAGTAGTCGTTCTGTAGTTATACCTGTTTAACGAAAACAACTATAGTTTTATGATACTAGTATATCTATTGTACAGTCACAGTCACCTTGTCGTGAACGTTACTTTTTTAAACATTAGCAATACCTGATATTGATAATTTATGCAAAAGCGTGCCGTGATTTTTCTTAACGAAGAATGAGCTTGCTGAATAATTTTCGATAGAATTTAAAGTTAATTTGATAATATTCAATTATTAACTTTTGAAGAAGTGTAAATATAAATATTAAATTATGTTAAATATTAATGAGATGACTGTGAACGTGACAGATTTTGGGCTCGATCTCCATTCAAAGAATTGAAGTATTGTATATTTTCATTTATTCAGACCAAGTACGGCGTTGACATCCACCACTCTACTTGTTACTTGTGGTAAACAGAGTGTATCTAGTTGACACAAGGTTCCCTTTGCCTAATCATACTTTTTAATAATGTAACGGAATGCGACTTTTCACTTTTACTTTCTTTGAATTGTTCAAGCGGAATTCAACGCCGCGTTTTGCTTTAAATAAGATAATGTTTAAATGAAAGGTAAATTTGATTGACACATTAGACTTTGTAGGATCTCACGACCTCCCAGGAAGGGAAATATATAATGATGACATCAAAATTAATTTGTTCCCACACAGGTCACGTTAATATGATACGAGATGTCGCTGACAATTAACTTGTTATCCTTGAATTGTTGTAGTTGTATAATTATACTTCTATAGTTTATAACCTGGAATATCTCAAAACGTGGTCTTAACATTAGGTTCCCAGGTTCCCTCTGTCTCATCTTCATATTCACGGTATTTAGCTTGAAGTTGGAAAAAATTACTACTGTATTATTATTATTATTCTTTTAGTTTCATTTCTTAACTCTGGTAGAAAAAACGAGGCATTGAGTTTGGACACTCAATGCTCTCTTACTCAATTATGCTCTATTACTCAATCATGCTCTATTATTCAAAATCGAACCCACAACCAACTAATGTCGTTCCAAGGAAGTTAGATCACATACATAATCATAATAAATAGGCCTTTCATATACCTATGTAGCTTCTACAATTGGGGCTTTTTGCCAAACGCAATGGAATAATGAATACTGTTAATATAAATATTTACTTGGCCTCTTGATGTTGCGTAATTTGGCTGAAAATGATTGAAAAAGATCTTTGTAAAAGAAAAATGTTTCGTTTGCTCAAAGTGCTGTTGGTTTGAAATTATTTTATTATATATACTATACGTGTATGTATTTGTATTGATACTAAAAACCACATTTTGGGAAATATTGTCCTTAAAATATTAAATCTCTCAGCTTCATCCGTGTATCCCGCCCATGGCAGGGTAGGCAGAGGGAACTTGGGAACCTACTGTTAAGACACTTTCGTTTTCCACTTTCCGTTGAATTTGAGGCATTGCGTATTGAGTGGTTTTTGTCTTGTTACCAGAGCGAAGAAATGAAACATTAAATATTTAAATTGAAAATATTAAATATTTTATTTCATCGACTGAGGATCGATCTCAACAACCTGTCGTTTACAGTCACACGATTGTGCCGCTGCGCCGCGACAGGCCTCAAGATATTAAATGTTGAGGTAAATTGATATATGATAATATTTGACTATCGTTCTGTTTTATTTTGATTTCTTTTTGATTAACTGTACATCTAGCTATTTTTTTTTGTACTATATTTTATGTGAAGACTTCATTGGTTAATTGAATGTAAATTTGGTTTTTATTTGAAGTACTTGTAAAACTGTATGTTTTCCTTAATAAATAAATAAATAAATAAATCGTAGCGCAGTGATACATTATTTGACTGTCAACGCCACGGTTGGGGGTACGATTTCCATTTGGAGGAAGTGTGTATGTTTGTGCGGTTCATGCGATCTATTATCATAAATTAATTCATACGACGATGACATCTAAAGAGGGCAGTTATGGCGTAGGGGCACAGGCGTGCTAATGTAATCGTGTCATCTTGTGGTATCGATTTCCAATCTAGGAAATGAAATATTTTATATTTCCATTTTGTGTATTCTGCAACGGATGAAAACTGCGGTGTTGAGTTCCGCAACCCAACACACAATGCCTCTATTAGAACGTAGAGAACGGAAAAATCTTAATTGGGACAGAGTACCTTAGCACCAAGCTTTATCTGTTTATCCTACTATGTGCGGGATGCAGCTTGAAGCAAAACAAAATATATTTTAAATGTATGCGTATCTATACGTATATACTTTATATAAATAGTCTGCGATTCCAAAAAAAGAGTGTTTTTTCAAGTGTAAAATTTATGTTGTTGCACGTGTCAAATACAGAAATTTATTAAAAACGTAATCTATCTGTCTCTAGGTTTGTCCGGACTGATCTTCGGAATAGCCGATTTTTATAAAACTTTCATTGAAATGTAGAGGGAGGGTGGGAGCAGTATGTAAAATACTTTTGATCCCGCGATTATCGAAAGATTGGTATTTGCAAGCAATCAATCGCGTTACACTTACGCCTCAAACACGATAAAGGCGGTAGGACCGCGTTTGTCGTTTAGGGTCGTCCCATTAATTACGTGAATTTTTTGTTGCATTTTTGTGAAGTTTAAACTTATTAAGTACTTATTAATATATATTACACGTGATATTTTACTGTAAGCCCTTGTGATATTTTGTGATTTTCGCCAAACCCCCTCCCGCCTCTTTCGAAACTGACGTCATTAATGGACGGCCCCTATGGTACTGCCACCATAGATAAATACAGAACAACTTATATAATATTTAACATATATTCGTATGAGTCAAGTTGGCGAAGCCGTGTGGGGGCTATATTATCATAAATAATATTATTATTTTTGATATTTTAAACTTTAAGTAGTTTCTTTGCGAAATGTGAACAGTTTTGATACTTAAAAATGTATATAATATTATATATTTGGTAGTAAGGCAAAGCGCGGCGTTGAGTTCCGCCACTCATCACGCAATGCCTCAAATTCGGTGGAAAGTGGGGAACGGAAGTGGAACGGAGTGTCTTGTCACTAGGTTCCCGGATACCCTCTGCCTACCCTGCCGCGTGCGGGATACAGCGTGACGCTAAAAAGAAAATATATAATATTTATACTTAAAAAATATATGTTTGTAGCTCAGAGTGATCGTCTTTACTAAAGTAAAGGTCAAGATAAGTGTCTGTATGTCCATAAAATGACATTAATTGAGGGCACATGTTACAAGTTTCGTAACATTGTTCCCGTTATTTCGTTTTTGGCTTCGATATATGTTATAAGAAATGGTTTTAAAATTTTCGTACGGTTTAACGGTTTTCGTCGAATATAGTAATGAGTGTAGAGGGAAGCTGGTGATGGGGTCGTTCCCCACGCACTGCTCAATTTTCAAGAAAGTGTCTGTTTAATAGCGAAATTTAACGCTGCGCTTAATCAACCATAAGGGGCAATGATTTATTAATTCCCCCTATAAAACTTGGTCTCACTACGCCACTGTACAAAACAGATCATCTAGCTTTTGTTTAACACGCTGTATCCCGCATATTTACTTAGTAGGTAAGGTAGGGTTCCTAAAATTAAGACATTTGGTTACCCCTTTTCCCAGTAAGAAGTAAACAAATGAACAAACAAACAATGGAATGTATTAATCTAATCGTGTTAATGACATCACGTGTGCCGGTCTTCCGATCGGACCACATCGGATGACGTAGAAAGCTAAATTTACATATAACATATTTGTATAGATGCTCGAACGTATGTTTTTTAAATGTTATTTTTTTATGGTGCGTGATACGTTTTTTTTTTATTTCACGCTGTATATGACGCATATAGCGGGAAAGAAATTTTGAAGATATTGTTCTTTGTCTTGGTTACCTTAGAAAAATTAAAATGATATTGATCCAGAGGCCTGTCGTGGTTCAGGAGCACAGCCTGTGACTGTAAACGCGACGAAATGAGTGCATGAGTTATATAGTCCCTCGAGTTTAATCAAACCAGTGCATTTTGCACTGAAATTTAGTAATACTTTATTTCCTCTTTCTCACTCAGCTTCACGCTGTATCACGCAAATGGCAGGGTAGGCGGAGGGAAGATTGGAACTTAGTGTTAAGATTTCGTCCCTTTCTCTACTTTCTATTGAATTTGAGGCATTACGTGTTAGTTGGCGTAACTTAACGCCACGCTTTGTCTTTTTACCAGAGCGAAGAAATGAAAATATTGAATATTTCAATTGAAATATTTCACAAAAAAGGAAAACAAAGCTCAAGTCAAATAACACCTTATATTGATTCAGTCATATAAATGTTTAGGGATGATTCACACTTAAGTTCCATGTCATATTCTTGAAACAGAAATATTTTTATATGCGTCATTGGACCGGAAGTTATCGTAAAGGTAGTGTAGTATGCTCTTATTGTTTATCATTTATTTATTTTTTAAACGGACTATGATGTGAATACGGCTTTATACTTTTTTAAGTTTACACTGGCCCCATATGTAACAACGTATAAACGGAACTTGGCGATCTAGAGTTAAGATGTCGTGGTGCAGCAGCACAAGCGTGTGACTATAAACGACAGGTTGTGGGTTCGATCACCACTCGAGGAAATGAAATATTAAATATTTTCAAATTTAATCTTTAATGTTTTCATTTCTTCGCTCTGTTAACAAGGCAAAGCGCGGCGTTGAGTTCCACCACTTAACACGCAATGCCTCGAATTTGGTGGTAAGTGGGAAACGGAAGTGGAACGGAGTGTCTTGATTGGTTTCCAAGTTTCCTCTGCCTACCCTGCCTCGCGCGGGATACAGCGTAAAAGCATTGTCACATTTAAAACAAAAAACATTGCAAACTAAAATTTCAGCTATATGATTAAACATTTTAAAGCATTTTTACCAAATTATATATGAAAAGTGTTTATTTATTAATATCAAGTAACGCACAGACAAATAAACAGACAAACGGACAAATTTTTTAATAATCATTATTTTGGAACCTATCACATTAGTAAACATATAGATGGTTTTAGTAGTGTCTTAGCACTAGGTTCCCAAGTTCCCTTTGTCTACTCTGCCGTGGGCGGGATACAGCCTGAAGCTGAGTAGTGTAAGTAGAGCATAAGATGATTTTATATATATCTTTCATGTAACAATGTAACATGTATAAAATGCGGGGTTGAGTCCCGCCACTCAACACACAATGTCTCAAATTCGGCGGAAAGTGGAAAACGGAAGTAGCACAAAGTGTCTTAACACTAGGTTCCCATGTTCCCTCTGTCTACCCTGCCATGTGCAAGATATAGCGTGAAGCTGAGTATCTCAATTTACAGACAGTGATCAGTTACAGATCTATTGTAAGTACTAAATCAAATTCAAATATTTTGATTTAAAATAACAAGTTACAAGCTTCGTTTTTTGAACGTAAAACAATTTACCACCAGTTCACAAAAGTTACTGCCTCAGACCTGAGAAGAACCGGCGAAAGAAACTCAGCGGAGCATGTCTTTTTTTATTTTTTTTATCAAAAATTTTACATCATATAATTATGTGACAATGATACATTTGAAGTAGCCTGGAGCGAGCATTTTATTCCCAAGGCGTGTTATCATTTATAAAATTGTTAATATGGTAATAACCTTCAACACACAAACGTCCTTTCACAACTTTTTTAAATTGTGAAATAGAAAATTCTCAGACGTTTTCTGGGATCCTATTGTAAAAGCGTACACCCTGACCCATAAAAGAATTACGGACTCGATGCGATCGAGTCATAGGTGCATTAAGATTAAACTTATTTCTAGTTTAATATTATAATTGAATATAACTTTTGCTTTACGATAAGTTGAACGTGGGTAGTTACTATAAAAAGTGTATAGTCACCTTGAGACATAGAAGTACACAAAGTATAGGTACGCAGATGGTAGGTTTCAGTAGCTTTGATTGTAACATTTTTTTTTCTTAAGCCTATAGCAAGGACGGCTGAGGGAACTTGGGAACCTAGTGTTACGATACACTGCTTTCTACTTTCAATCCCTTCATAATAAATATTAAGTTGTTTAACAGTTAAGGTCTAACGTGGCACAACTCCGACTGTACAGTCTGGACTGGTTCGATCCCTTTACGGGGGAATGAAATATTTAATATTTTTATTTTTTGGCTCTGATGAACTGGCAAAAAACAGCGTTGAGTTCCGTAATTCAGCACAAAGTTCCTCAAATCCGGCGGAAAGTTTGAAATGGATATGTCAAAATGGTGACAAAGTGTCTTATTAACGACAAGGAAACCTAGTTGCCTAGTCTTAAATAGGTTCCCAAGTTCCCTTGGCCTGCCTCGTCATGTGTTGAGACATTGTGACGAAAAAAAGTAAAACTTCTTTTTACCTACTTTGGCTTTGTTCCCGCGATGTAATGAAAATATTAAGGAATTTTGTATGATATATTTTAGGTGTTCCGAAGTTCCGAAGCAACACATTTTTTCCATGTGTACCAATAGGCACTTATATCCTGATATTGGTGCGCTAAATAAACTTTTTCAGCTGTAAACAGTTGCTATACAAAGGTAGAAAACTCGTAGATATATACATACATACGTACTGCTTATCAAGAATGATTATTTTATAAAAATAATGTTAAAATGTGATATAGAGATGTTTGTAAAGCTTGTGAGTTGAAGGAATACCAATAAAGTAAAAAAAAAAAAAATAGACAAAAAAATTAAAATAAAAAAAATCTGCCCAGAATAAAGACATAATCTTGGTTAAATGCTTGAAGCTTATACCTATATCATTCTGAAAAAAAAAAAAAAAAACAACTGCGATAAAAAAAGCTTTTGATTGAAAAAAAAAACTAGTACTATCTCTTTCCTGTCTGGCTCTTTCTTATCTCCCCTTTTCTACGTTTTCTCTTTCTTTCTCTTCATTTAACTAACATAAATGCAGATTTGTTATTTGTAAACTGTTTTAAAATTTTACCTGCCGCTACTATTTTTACTATGAAATGAGGGCATTTAAAATAGATGCCGTGTAACATAAATGTAAGGTGAGGCCATTAAAAATATCAGTAACATTTACGATTTAAACGCTGTGCTGTTTTTACGTCGTTAAGATGTTATGATACTTAGTCGTGGCGCAGTGGGAGAATAGTCTGACTTTAAACGCGATGGTTGTTGGTTTGATTCTTACTCAGAGAAATGATTTTTTTTTTTTTTTTTTTTTTGTCGTATCCCACAGTACAGTAGGTAAAGAGAATCTGGGAACCTAGTGTTGATACACTTAACTTCTATACTTCCCTTCCCCTCTATCTGACGAAGTCTTGAGGCATTGCATATTGAGTGGCCGCGCTTTCCTTATTTACCAGAGCGTAGAATTGACAATATTATTTTTTTCTTTCCCCTTATAGGCTATCGATATTTATTATAGTAACATGCTGGTTAGTTACTCAGAATGACGGAATCTATCGCACAGCGTTGAGTTCCGCCACTCTATACGTAATGTACCTAATGAAATTTCTACCGAATGAGTTTCCAATAAAATTGTCGTGCTCCACTTTCCGCCTAAAGAACTTGTGAAAGATGTTTTACTTTTAATGAAGTAATCTTGTTTCGTCCAATTCGCCATTTTTGCAATGTTTAATCTCCGAGAATGTTTAACGTTCTCATATATGTTGAATATTTTTTACAATATAACAAAATAGGAATGGTATAGCTTAGTATTAAGACACTCTGTTTCTCACTTTCCGTCCAATATTCCAGATAATTTGATAATTGTTGGCGATGAACGCCGCGTTTTACCAGTTTTTGTTTTTATTTTTGTTACCAGAACGAAGAACGGTAGAAATTAATGTCCCCAAATCGGAATCGATCTCACTACCTCTGCTCTCTCTATTTCTTCTATTAAGATTGTTAGTTTTCAATGTAAAATGCACGTGTGAGATTCGATAGGTATGTAAGTTTTATGCTGTAAATGCATTTCTCGTGCATAAAATTGCATAAAGCGACTAGCTGATAAGAATTGGCTGTTGCGATTGCATTCCGAGGGTCGTTGGTTCATGTTATATTGTGTTTGAACGTTTTATACAATATTTCAGAAGATTTTGAAATGATATCCTTTTATATATATATATATATATATATATATATATATATATATATATATATATATATATATATATATATATATATATATATATATATATATATATATATATATATATATAATATATATATATATATATATATATATATATATATATATATATATATATATATATATATATATATATATATATATATATATATATATATATATATATATATAATATATATATATATATATATATATATATATATATATATATATATATATATATATATATATATATATATATATATATATATATATATATATATATATATATATATATATATATATATATATATATATATATATATATATATATATATATATATATATATATATATATATATATATATATATATATATATATATATATATATATATATATATATATATATATATATATATATATATATATATATATATATATATATATATATATATATATATATATATATATATATATATATATATATATATATATATATATATATATATATATATATATATATATATATATATATATATATATATATATATATATATATATATATATATATATATATTATATATATATATATATATATATATATATATATATATATATATATATATATATATATATATATATATATATATATATATATATATATATAATATGAATTGTGTCTAGTGCAGCAGAACTTAATGCCATGGTAAAGTAAAAAAAATAAAAATATTTCCTCGAGTTAGAATCGAACTTCTGCTTTTATGTAATGTTTTTCCATCTTTTCAATTTCCAGTATCTACATGAAATTGGTCATCAAGTATGCGTAACTCAACCCCGCGTGGCCGCTGCAGTGTCGTTGGCTAATCGCGTGGCGGATGAAAGGGGGGAGCAGTTGGGCGATGGTGTGGGATTTGCGGCTGGTATGACTTCGTTAAGAACGCCCAGCAGTGGCATAGTTGTAAGTATTTAGATATAAAGCTCTCCTTATATTGTAATCTATGGTTTTTTTTCAGCTTCACGCTGTATCCCGCATATGGCAGAGAAGGCAATGAGCACTTAAAGTGTTAAGTATCAGACATTGTTGACGGGAGGGAAATAAATACAAAATCTTCAAACAAAATTCCTATTACTCTTTTAAAGATGTTTTTTTTTTAATCTAAATAACTACGTTGATAGCGTAATAGAGTAACCTAGACCTTAATAATTGGATTAGTTTGTTGAAATTTGAGCTTTATTGTTTAAAGCTTTAGGTTTAAATTTGTTTATTTTTAATGTCAAGGGCTTGAAAAGGGCTCGCGTGATTCGTTAATTTATCGTGACCTCTGCTACTTAATTATAATATGAGAAATCAATATATGATTGGTGACGCCAGTGGCAGAGCACGCGCACTAACGTGCGACTGTAAACGACAGGTTGTGAGTTCGATTTCCAGTTGAGGAAATGGAATATTTCACATTTTCATAATAAGGCAAGGAATGGTGTTGTGTTCCGCCATTCAACTTTTAATATTTAAATTTTTACGGAACGTTGTTAATGGGAACATAAAGTTAGGTTCCCAAGTTTCCACTGCTGTATGTATGGTAATTATATAATTATATTAAATATGAATCAGTATGTAAAGTTGATAAATATAATGTTTAACTTGACTAAAAGCTTATTAACAAGAAAACCGGTTCAAGAAAAGGTCACTGACGACTGAACAATAGGTGATTGTCAAAGCGGAATAAGAAACTGAATATACTTAAAGAATATTGTATTTTTTGAGGTCTGACGTGGCGCAGTAGCACAAACGTGCTGTTCGATACGTGTTAGGTTATGGGTTCCACGCCTACTCTAGGAAATAAAATATTTAATATTACTGGTGACAAGGCAAAACGCGGCGTTGAGTTCCGCCAATGCAATCATGTAATGCCTCAAATTCGTCGAAAAGCGGGTGAACGGAAGTGGAATGGAGTGTCTTAACACTAGGTTCCCAAGTTCGCACTGTCTACTCTGCCATGTGCGGGATACAGCGTGAAGTTGAAAAAAAATCATTCAATATGTTGTTAATAAGATGAAAGATAATATTGCAATTTTTTTTTATTTTTTCATTTTCAGTTTATGACAGAAGGCGTTCTTCTCAGAGAAATGTTCGCTTCGCCTCTACTTATGCAATATTCTTGTATTGTGCTTGACGAGGTAATGTGATTTACATACTTTATATATATATTTTAAATGAAACTAATTTAACCGCATTAATAAACATATATTCAATATTTTGAAAACCCAACGTTTCGAACACTTTGCAGTAATCCGTGGTCGTGGTCGAATGTATAAAAGACAATATACGCGATTAATCCAGTTGTTTCATTGTTCAAATGTTTCATTTAAATCAATTTTTATTTTAAATGTTCCATTTAAATCACGGGACCTGTCGCAGACAGGTTCTGGGTTCGATTCCAACTCGAGAAAACGAAATATTTAAATTTAAGTATTAATGTTTCATTTCTTCGCTCTGGTACAAGGTAAAGTGAGGGAACGTAGTGTCTTAACACTAGGTTCCCAAGTTCTTTTGCCTACCCTGCCATGTGCGGGATACAGCGTGAAGCTGAGTGAGTGAGTGAGTAGCGAAACTTATTAAATAGCGTTTTGCTTTGTGACCAGAGCGAAGAAATTAAAATATTTTTTCTCCTCGAATCAGGATCGAACCCACAACCTGTCACGTTTACAGTCTCACACTTTTGCCCTTGAACCACAACAAATCACTAATAATATATCTAACACAGTGATTGTAAACAACAAAACAGACGGATACGCTCGTTTGGTACAGCTCTTATCTCCCGCCCACTGCTGTTATATATACCATTGTAAATATATTTTTTAAAGCACATATGTATATTATGATATATCTATAATAAAATACTGATTAGGCAATGAGAAGTTGGATTGTTGATCTGTTTGTGGTTAAATTATTACTGTTTACCAGCTTTGATAGTAAAAACGCGGCGTTGAGTTCCGCTTCTAGGTTGTTTTTTGATATTGGACAGTGAAAAGCGGAAAACGGAGTGACATACTAAAAAAGATCGCCATAACTGGAAAAGTGTCACGGCACTACGTTACCATTGAAACACTTTTGTTTCACGCTTTCTGATGGAATCTGGAGTGTTGAGTGGTGTAACTTAACGCCGTGCGTTGCCTTGTTTCCAGAGCGGCGAAATGAAAGTATTAAATGTTGAACTTTCTCAGGTGGGGATCGAACCCAGAACCTATAGTGATAACGCTCGCACGCTTGTGTCTCTGCGCCACGAAATATTATTTACTTATTAGAAAAGCTTGCTAGGATATTTAGATTTTGCTTTATTATTTAAATTTATATATGTATTTTATGATATGTTATAACATATCCAAATACAGTTATTATTTAATTTTGGTGTTTAATTACGTATTCATATAATTCCAGGTACATGAACGATCTCAAATGACAGACGTTCTCATGGGTCTGCTAAAGAAAATAGCTAAAGTGAGTATTGATTAGGAGAATTAGGGAAGGTAGAGGGAACCTAGTGTTAAGATCCCGTTCTCCACTCGCATGTTTCGAAATTGAACTCTACTCTACTCAACTTCACGCTCTATCCCGCACATGGTAGGGTAGGCAGCGGGAACTTGGGAACGGAACGGAGTGTTAAAGACTCTCCGTTCCACTTCTGTTCTGTACTTTCCGTCGAATTTGAGGCATTGCGTGTTGAGTGGCGGAACCCAACGCCGCGTTTTGCCTTGTGCCAGAGCCAAGAAATGAAAACATTAAATATTTAAATTGAAAATATTAAATATTTCAATTCCTCGAGTGAGGATCGAACTTTCGACCTGTCGGTTACAGTCACACGCTTGTGCCACTGCCCCACGACAGGCCTCTATATATTTTCGCATGTATAATGCTTTTTGAGTTGTGGTAGTTAACGCCGCGCTTTGTCTAGTTACAAGAGCGAGGAAATGAGAATAAGTCATTCCCCTGAGCGGGAATCGAACCCATAGCGTTTTCAGTACGACGTTGTGCTACAAAGCCAACGACTTATTATTTTGTAGCTTTTTTTATGGTAAATTGTAGATTAAAATTTAAATATACAAATAAATATTAATTTAGCCTTTTCTGAGTTTTGTCATCTAAAAACAAGGTTTCACAGGTAATAAAATTTTATTGGTTAAAATTTTATTAGGTATAGAAGAAAATTCAATAAATATTGTTGTGGTTTATGTGCATATGGATAGTTTTTTCTTGTTTCACGCTGTATCACGCAAATACTAGGTTAGGGAACCTGAGAACGTAGTGTTTAAGCTCTACGTTCCCATTAAGACATTTCCGTTTCCCGCTTTTCACGCGAGACATTGCGTGTTGAGAGATTGTTTATTTGAAACAGTTTTCGTTTTAACTGAGTATTTCTTTTTATATTTAATTTGTTTACGAAAATCATAAATAAATAATGTTGGAAATATAATATATACATAGGTCCACTCTCTCGCGTACATAGCAGGTTAGGCAGACGGAACCTAGTGTCAAAACACTTTGTTTCCCATTTTTTCGTCGAAAACTGGAGGCATGAAATCGAATCAACAACCGTCGCACTCATGGTTACACTTTTGTACCCAAAATTAAGAAACTGTTATCAAGATATCCGTTTTCCAGAAGTGGCGAAACACAACACCGCATATTGTTGATTGAATATATTTTTTTTTTTTCAGAAAAGAAAAAATCTTAAACTTGTCATATCATCGGCGACAATGGACGCTGATTTTTTAAAAGATTTTTTCAATTTAAATGATAAGAATGATAAGAAAAGTACTTCAGTAATAATGTCGATACAAGGAAGAACGCATCCCATTGAAATATATTATGTTCAAGGTAACGTTAAAACAATATTTATATTAAAATGTGGAGAAAGTGGAGAAATAAAGAAAAATATGTTTTCTCTGTACGGAATCGAACTTGTAACTATCGCTATAAGAGACGACAATTTAAATATATTGTCTAAGTAACATAGATATAAGGTGTGTTGTGGCTCAGTGGCTTAAGCGTGCAACTGAAAATGCGACGATTGTGGGGTTCGATGCCCATTTGTGAACATAAAGCCTATACTTATAATAAATCTGTAATACATCACTGTCTGTACATGGAACTTATTGTAGAGGTCGTTTTTATAATGTTTTTTTTTTAGCTTCACGCTGTATCCCGCACGAGGCAGGGTAGGCAGAGGTAACCCGGGAACCTAGTGTTGAGATAGTATTTTTTGTCTGGCTGTTTGTGTGTTTGTACAAGCGAATTTTAAATCCGGTTCGAAAAACAAAATAGTTTTGTTATTTTAAATTATAAACTTTGACAAAATTGTAACAACATTTTTTATTCGTTTTGCTGATATTTTAGGTTTCAATGTATTGTATTAACAGTAATAAAATATTATTACAACAAGAAAATAGTTGAGATTAGTAAGTACATCGTCAAGCGGGCGAAGCAAAATCGCGGGCTAGTATTTAGTATTTTAATTTTCGCTTTTCGCTTGGGTAGGTAAAGCGCGGCGTTGAGTTCCGCCACTTAGCAGGCTATATAGATAATAAATAAATAGATAATTATAAATCTAGAAGATTTTTTTTTAAATTTATTATTAAGTCGGTAATTCTATGGTTACGGTAACCCATGTGGTAGACCCATATGCTATTCGAGAGAATTAATTGTCTTCATTTTCTTGCTCTGGTAAGAGAATAAAGCGCGATGTTTAGTTCCGCTACTTAACACGCAATATCTTAATTATCAAATTTTGCGTAGGGAACGCAACTTAACACTAGGTTCCCTCAGCCTATCCCGTTTATTTGCGGGATACAGCGTGAAGCTGAAAATGTTTTTTTTTTAATTTCAGAGCCAGTAGCCGATTACGTGAAAGCAACAGTAGATACAGTTATAAAAATACATGAAAATGAACCTTTTGGTGATATATTAGCGTTTCTGACTTCTCAAGTAAGTCTTATTTTATGGTTGTTATGGAATTGTATTTTATTTAACAAAAAAAAAACAGTTTCTTGCTGGTTTTTGTGGTACATTGTGTTTTACAAATTAAATGTTTTCATTTGATGATTTTTCGAGGCCTATCGTGGCGCAGCGGCACAAGCGTGTGACTGTAACCGACAGGTTCTGTTTTCGATCCCAGGCCGAGGAAAATAAATATTTAATATTTTCAATTTAAAAATATTGAATGTTTCATTTCTTCGCTCTGCTAATAAGGCAAAGCGCGGCGTTGAGTTCCGCCACTCAACACGCAATGCCTCAAATTCGGCGGAAAGTGGGAAACGGAAGTGGAACGGAGTGTCTTAACACTAGGTTCCCGGGTTCCCTCTGCCTACCTTGCCTCGTGCGGGATACAGCGTGAAGCTGAAAAAAAAATATTTTCATTCTTCATCTATATATTATATTGTATTTTGTGTAAACGTATGTGATCCGCCATTTTGTTGTGGCGGCCATTTTAGATGAACAACAGTATTGATTGAACTTTATTTCATTGTTTTTATAACCGAAATGGTAATCCAAGCGTGAATTTTGTCTCTATTAAACTTGCATGATTTCACATACACTAACTAACTTACATACTAATATAGAAATACAAATAAAAGCTTGAAATTATAATATTGGTTTCAATTTGCGGCATGTCATAGCTCAGGGGCACAAGCGTGGGTTGGAAATGAAAATTCATTTCTAGTTTGTGGAAAAAAAAATCCACGTAATATAACTTTGAATATCATGCTAATGTTGCCATTATGCTATGAAACGGTACCCCATTATAGTTTGTTACCAGACGTGTTGTTCTCGTTACTGGAGGAGCGAAATTAATTAATAAAGTTCTTCGAATTGATATCGAACCCACTCCCTATCGTGTAAATGAAATATTTAATATTTTCAATTTAAATATTTAACGTTTTCATTTCTTCGCTCTGGTACAAGCCACTCAACACTCTATGCCTCAAAATTCGGCGGAAAGTTGGAAACGAAAGTGTAACGGAGTGTCTTAAGATTAGGTTCCCAAGTTCCCTCTGCCTACCATACCCTGTGCGGGATTCAGCGTGAAGCAGAGTGAGTACCTATCGTGAACGCATGTGCAGCCGCCCGTTATTCTTGCACCACGACTGGCCCCAATCAATCAATCAATTGTTATTTTCAAAATTTTTAAATCTACTATTTTATTAACTTGAAAGCAAATATAAATATAAAAAAAAAAACATATAACATTTTTAGGAAGAAATCCTGAACGCCTTGGAGATATTACAACAATACGCCCAAGAAAATAATGAAAAAAATACTTACCGTAAAAAATTTCCAAGTGGTATCACCTCGAGTAACATGTCAGTGTTGCCACTTTACGGGAGTTTACCCCATTACAAGCAAGTGAAAGTGTTTCAACTCTCCGAGAGGGGTGTTAGGAAAGTGATATTGGCCACTAACGTAGCGGAGACCAGTGTCACTATAAATGGAATTGTTTATGGTGAGTGTTTTTCTTTTTTTTTTTAGAGAATTTCGAATCCTAGTGTTAAGACACTTAGTTCTCATTAAGTCACTTCATTTAAACAGTTTTTTGGGAAATTTAACGCCGCAATGTGTCTTGATATCGGAACGAGATATTGAAAATATTAAATATATAATTGTGTCAAGTTAGAATCGAACCCACAACCTGTCTTCTGTCACGACAAAGCCACGTAAAGGTGGATAAATATTTAAAAGGGCTGATGGAAAATGGAGAACCAAGAGTCGTGACAAAAGTTTCTCCATTCTTAATATGATATAACCAATATTGAGGCCTGTCGCGGCGCAGCGTCACAAGCGTGTGATTGGAAACGACCCACAACCTGTAGGTATTAATTAATTAATTATAAATTTAATAGGTACTTTCTATTTAAATATTTAATGTTTTCATTTCTTCGCTCTGGTAATAAGGCAAAGCGCGATGTTGAGTTCCGCCACTCAACACGAAATGTCTCAAATTCGATGGAAAGTGGGGAATGAAACAAGGTGTCTTAACACTAAGTTCCCAAGTTCCCTCTGCCTACCCTGTGTGCCTACATGTGCGGGATACAGCGGGAAGGTGAGTATATAAATAATGTTGAAAAAATATTTTTTTTTTAACTTTACGATGTATCCCGCACTGACTACCTGACTGACTTTCACTAATAAAACATAACATTTCCATTTCAGTAATAGACTGTGGTTTCCACAAACTGCCACACTTTGATCCAGCAGTTGGGGTCGAAAGTGTAAGTGTAAGTGTTATATCAAAGCAGAATGCTATACAGAGAGCGGGGCGTGCTGGCAGGACGTCCACTGGGAAGTGTTACAGGTACACTTTTACACTTGCTTACACTTTACGCTTTCTCTTATTTTTTCGTAACAAACGTTTATGTAATAAAAAAATATTTATTTACAGTTCAGACCAGTTGTAACCATCTTCAACAAATAATATAGTAAAAAAGAAAACACACACACACATATATACAAACATTTACTCAGCTTCACGCTGTATCCCGCACATGGCAGAGTAGGCAGAGGGAACTTGGGAACCTAGTGTTAAGACACTCCGTTCCACTTCCGTTGCCCACCGCCGCATTTCAGGCATTGCGCGTTGAGTGATGGAACCCAACACAGCGCTTTGCCTTGTTACCTATTATATATTTAAATTGAAAATATAAAATATTTCATTTCCTCGACTGGGGATCGAACCCACAACCTGTTTACAGTCACACGCTTGTGCCGCTGCGCCACGACAGGGCCTCAGCCTCTACAGCGTCTACTGTTTTAGTTTCACGCTTTGTATTTAAGCGTAAATCTGAAAATAATGTTCAAAGATACTTTTCTACATATATATTTCAGTGGAAACTGGTGGTTAAACTATATACGGCGTTAATTTACGTCACATAGCTAACTATATTTATGTCACAAGTTCATTATTGCCTTTCAGTTTTCTTTTAATAATGACCACAGATTATACACGGAGGAAGATTACGAGAAGCTTCCCGCGAGTGTCCCCCCGGAGATGTGCAGGAGTGACCTGTCGTACGTGCTGTTGCAGTTGAAGGCTCTCGGCATACACAATGTATTGAAGTTAGTGTATTTTTGTGTTTTTATGTATTGTATTTTGTGTATTGTATTTTATGTATTTTATTTTGTGTATTGTATTTTATGTATTTTATTTTGTGTATTGTATTTTATGTATTGTATTTTATGTATTTTATTTTGTGTATTGTATTTTATGTATTGGTTGGATTGAGTATGAGTTGATTATTAAAAAGCGTATGATTATGAAATTAGTACAAGAAATTTGGTTATGCAGAGAATAAAATTGACCAATTAAAATTTGCGAGCGTATACATTTATTTTGTGTGAACTTAACTACAAATATAAGTTTGTAATATTTTTTTTTTCGAAAATCCACTGTGTGTATATCACGTAAAATTCTGCTCCTGTTTTTTTTTACATAATACTTGATAAAATTTAAATATGTATATATATTTTTAAGCCTGTCGTGGCGCAGCGGCACAAGCGTGTGACTGTAACAGGTTGTGGGTTCGATCCCCGGTCGAGAAATTGAAATATTTAATATCTTTAATTTAAATATTTAAAGCGCGGCGTTGAGTTCCGCCACTCAACACGCAATCCCTCAAATTCAGCGTAAAGTGGGGAACGGAAGTGGAACGAAGTGTCTTAACACTGGTTTCTGAATTCCCTGTCGCTACCCTACCTCGTGCGGGATACAGCGTGAAGCAAAAAAAAAAATACTATTTGCATGTCCTTTTGGGTTTATTTTTTGTTTTCGGCTATAAATTCTATAGGAGCACTAAACTTAAATTTAAAAAGCGTATAAAAATTTTGGACGAAGCAGGATTTGAACCCGCGCCTCTGGAAAACCGTTCCAGAGGCGCGGGTTCAAATCCTGCTTCGTTCAAAATTTCTATACGCTTTTTAAATTTAAGTTTAGTGTTTTCTGTCCTAAGTGTGGAATAACACTTTAAAACATAGTAAAAATATTTCTTTAGGAGTAGTTGAATATTAAACTTGTTTTGTCCCATTTGGTTAACAGATTCACGTTCCCAACGTCACCGCCAGCAAAAAGCCTATTATCTAGTCTAGAAACGTTATACGCACTAAACGCGATAGACAAGGAAGGACATCTTACGCCAACCGGGCATCGAATGTGTGAACTGCCGGTCAAGCCTATGTTAGCTAAAATGATATGCGATAGCGGTAAGGTTCATTGGAAATGTTTAGAGTTATATGTTTTTTATGTGCTTTTTTAGTTTAATTGAGGGAACCCGGGAACCTATTATGATATGTTCCCATTGAGTTTTCTCCCATTCATCGAGAGTAATGGAGTTCAATGTAGGCTTCGATCAACTATTTACTGAATAGTTGATCGAAGAATGTAGGGCTTTGTTTGGTTGCGTAATGACAATTCGAGCTGAATTTATTATTTCCATATTATTATTGGACAATTTGTTATTTCTATATGTTTTCATTTACGAAAGAGAAGTTCCTTCTTTTTGGTATCAAGACAAAAGGCAGCGTTAAGCTCCGCTAAACTACAATATATATATGTATATATATATATATATATATATATATATATATATATATATATATATATATATATATATATATATATATATATATATATATATATATATATATATATATATATATATATATATATATATATATATATATATATATATATATATGTATATATATATATATATATATATATATATATATATATATATATATATATATATATATATATATATATATATATATATATATATATATGTATATATATATATATATATATATATATATATATATATATATATATATACATATATATATATATATATATATATATATATATATACATACATATATATATATATATATATATATATATATATATATATATATATATATATATATATATATATATATATATATATATATATATATATATATATATATATATATACCTATTACTGCTATAATACTACTATAATATGGTGGAAATGTTTTTATTTATGGTGCTTGCAGCTCTCATCTTAATGCGTTTGGCGATATTGACATGTTTACTATAAATTTAAATAAGCTCAAATCACTTGTCATGTAAGCTGTTTCTGAATGATTTTCTTCTGTTTTATTTTGATTTCAATATATAATATCGTTTATTCATACATATCCAGGTGAATTCGGTTGTATAGATGAGATACTGTCAATAGTGTCGATGTTGCAAGTGGATGATGTCTTTATGAAGCTACATGGAACAGCAAGTGTTGCTTCTAGAATATGCAGGAGGAACAACTTTGAGGTATTTTTTTTTTTAATATTTGTAAGTGTTTTTTATATAGAGGCAGGCGAAGCAAGGCCTGTCGTGGCGCAGTGGTACGAGCTTGTGAATGTAAACGATACTCGTAGGTTTGATCGCCACTCGAGGAAATGGAATGTTGAATATTTACAATTTAAATATTTTGTATTTTCGTTTCTTGGCTCTGGTGAAAAAGGGAAAAAACGCAGCGTTAAGTTCCGTCATTCAATACGCAATGCTTCACATTCGGCGGAAAGTGGGCAACGGAAGTGAAACGGGGTGTCTTAACACTAGGTTCCCAAGTTCCCTCTACCTACCCTGCCATGTGCGGGATACAGCGTGAAGCTGAGTATGAGTTTTTTATAGGAAATTTGAAAATATTACAATTAAAAGTATTGAGGCCTAGCGCGGGGCTAGATTAATTTTGTCGTTTTGGTAAGTGTCAGGCGCAGCGTTGAGTTCCGCCACTCAGTCACGTCTCAATTTGGGCGGAAAGTGGGGAACGGAACAGTTTAAATTGGTACTGAGTGACATTGGGCTTGCTAAGTTCTCTCTTTCTCTTTTTTCTGATGAGAAACAAATCGTATACGAAATTCACGTTTTTCCACTATACTCAATCACTCAGCTTCGCGCTGTGGGATACAGCAGCACATGGCAGGGTAGGCAAAGGGAACTTGGGAACCTAGTGTTACTAAATATAAAATTCCAGGTAATTTAGATATCGATTTAGAAAATAATTAAAGCCTTTCGTTTAGAATAAGATTAAAAAAATAAATATTCTTTCCTTTATTGTATTGAGGCTTGTCGTGGCTCAGCGGCACAAGCGTTTGACTATGACCGACAGGTTGTGGGTTCGATCCTCACTCGAGGAAATATATATAAAAATAAAAATATGTCATATATAATTTCTTCGCTGAGGCCTGTCGTGGCGCAGCGGCACAAGAGTGTGACTGTAACCGACAGGTTCTGGGTTCGATCCCCAGTCGAGGAAATGAAATATTTAATATTTTCAACTTAAATATTTAATATTTCATTTCTTCGCTCTGGAAATAATGCAAAAGCGCGGCGTTGAGTTCCGCCACTCAACACGCAATGCCTCAAATTCGGCGGAAAGTGGGGAACTGGAGGAGAATGGAGGGGCTTAACACTAGGTTCCCTCTGGTTCCCTCTGCCTACCCTGCCTCGTGCGGGATACAGCGTGAAGCTGAATAATAAATTAATAATAATAAATATCCTCTCCAGGTAGCCGAAGGTGATATAATCATGTATTTGAACGTAATGGACTCGTATATGAGAATGAGGTCGACCAGCGAGGAGAAGAAAAGGAAGAAGGCGTGCAGAGACTGGTGTCAGAAGATGTACATCAATTATAGAGTTATGGAGAAGGTATGTTTATATTAGATTCAAGGTAGGGTGGATAGGTGAAGGGAACTTGGGAACCTAGTCTTCTCCACCGGTTAGCCACTTTTCGTGGAATTGTTGGGGTGTTTGTGTTGAGTGGCGTTACTTAACGTCGCGATTTGCATTGTTAGTAGAGCGAGGAAATTATTCTCTTCTACGGTCTCGGCATACCTCTTTCGCCTCGTCCACTGTCATCAACCTCTTCATACATGCCCTCCGGGGGGTCCTCATGTTTTTTACGTGACCATCCTCCAGTATCGTAGATGGTGTGTTTTCGAAGTTCAACCGAGGTATTCCTCTCCATCTTCTACCACTCACTTTTTCTTCTTAAATCTTTTTTTCCATTACACATTCACTATCTGAGCACGTTCTTCTTCATTCTCAGATTCAGTAAATATAAAATGACAATTTTAATAATTTTGTCAATATTAAATATTTAATTTGAATATATTAAATATATTTAAATATTTGAGGCCTGTCGTGGCGCAGCGGCACAAGAGTGTGACTGTAACCGACAGGTTATGGGTTCAATCCCCACTCGAGGAAATGAAATATTTAATATTTTCAATTAAAATATTTAATGTTTCATTTTCTTCGGTCTGGTAATAAGGCAAAGCGCGGCGTTGAGTTCCGCCACTCAACACGCAATGCCTCAAATTCGGTGGAAAGTGGGGAACGAAAGTGGAACGGACTGTCTCGACACTAGGTTCCCGAGTTCCCTCTGCCGACCCTGCCTCGTGCGGGATACAGCGTGAAGCTGAAAGATATTAAATATTTCGTTCGATCGAATGGGGATCGAACCCACTATCGAGTGTTTACAGTCGCATGCTTGTGGCCGACCAGAGTTACTTTTATTTTAAGGTATAGTTGTTTTATACGCCCAGCAATTGACTTAACACTAGGTTCCCAGGTTCCCTGCTGTTTGCGGCTAAAAAAAATGTAACGTTGATAGGAGAAGAATGAGGAAGATTATTTAAAAAGAAATGTTTTTTTTTTTTCAGGCCATAGAAATAAGAAGTAGTTTAGAGAAGCTTGTGAAGAATAAATTTCAAATGACTAATAAAAAGTTTGAGGATATCGATTTAGGATCAGGTGAGGTTTTTTTTATTGCTGGGAAAGGGGAACCTGGGAACCTATTGTTAAGACATTCCTTTCCCTTTGTACTGTTTCATTTTAATTCTAGTGATATTAAGTATTGGGTGTCGGTACTCAACGCCGCGTTTTGTCTATGTTTTGTTATTAGTTATTACCTCGCTGATAATGAAAATAATTCAATTTCTAGAGTGAGTCGTTTCCTACTTTCCACTGTACCATGGAAGTCGCGTGGAATGGCGGAACTCAACGCCGTGTTGCCGTTGGTCCGTTGCCATAATGAGAGAATTGAAATATTAAATATTTCTCAAGCAGAACCCTATTGTAATTTTCTATATAACGATAACCTTAAATATTTAAAATTTTGTACAACTTCTCGATATCGAGATCAATACAATTACAACGATGTGCTCTAGTGAAAATAATAATTGTCTCAACAACATCAGTTCACCAAGCAGTTTATGTCACCTGATGGTAAGTGATCACCGTCGCCCACGGCCCCGAGTAACTCCAGAGGAGCTACAGGAGCGTTGCCGTCCTTTAAATTGGAAGGGCACCGGGGCCCGGCATTACCTAATGCGAAACGCAGTAGCCAAAGCCATTACTTAACGCCGGTCTTAAATGCCGGGGGTGGTGATGGTCCAGTCGAGTCTGCCCATGCGTGTTGTCATTGCTGACAACGAGACTCGTAAATGTATGAATTGCGAATGGCCTTACATGTAACTAATGCGAACGTGACAATTTATATAAAAGAAGGAATAATTAGCCAGATTAATGAGCCAGAATTGAATTTACCAAAGAATTTCTACTACTTACGTAAGACACGAGAAACTAAACAATGTAATATTTCTATGGATTGGGAAACGCCGTGTGATTCCGGCTTAGAATAGTATCACCCTGGAACTGATGGTGTCGTAAGAGGCGACTAAAGTACGCGTGGGAGAGTCATGTTGTCAGAAATGGCAACACGCATGGACAGACTCGACTGGACCATCACCACCCCCGGCATTTAAGACCGGCGTTAAGTAATGGCTTTGGCTACTGCGTTTCGCATTAGGTAATGCCGGGCCCCGGTGCCCTTCCAATTTAAAGGACGGCAACGCTCCTGTAGCTCCTCTGGAGTTACTCGGGGCCGTGGGCGACGGTGATCACTTACCATCAGGTGACATAAACTGCTTGGTGAACTGATGTTGTTGAGACAAGTATTTATTTTGACTAGAGCACATCGTTGTAATTGTATTGATCTCGTTATCCGATAACGTCAGTTGACGTAGAAAGATCATTTTCAGCCTTTAAATTGATATTGAGTGACAAACGTCACAAGTTTGCTTTAGACAACTTGGAAAAATATATAATTATTTACTGTTAGAAAAATTATAATAAATAAATTTGACTTGATTTTTGATCTCTGAGCAGAACCGGCGTTCTGCTCAGGCAGTAACTTTAATGGTGGTAAATTGTTCGACGTTCAAAAAACTAAGCTGTGAAACTTCTTATTTTGAATAAAAATATTTGAATTTGTACGAGTACCAAGACGGAAACTCCGCTTTGCAACGTGGAATATTGGCTCTCTTACCGGACGATGCAGAGAACTCGCAGATGTACTCATGAGAGGTCGGGTCCAGTGCGCTTTCCTCCAGGAATCTCCCTGGAAGGGCAATAAGTCCCGTAACATCAGACAGGGTTACCGGCTTGTATACACTGGGTCACCTTCTGGTAAAAACGGTGTGGCGGTAGTGATTTCTGAAGAGCTTCAGAATGGACTCCTCGAAGTTGACCGTCGCTGCGATCGCTTGATGCGGGTAAAGGTATTGATTGAGGGCGTTACCACAAACTTAATTAGTGCCAACGCTCCCCAGGCGGACTGTAGCACGGCCGAAAAGGAGTCATTTTGGGAGCAGTATGAAGAGATTCTACTTGCTATACCGTCTACCGAAGTAATCTTAGTTAGGGGGGACTTAAACGGCCACGTCGGTAAGGCTGCAGGGACGTACGAACGTGTTCACGCTGGTTTTGGACACGGTCTTCGCAATACAGAGGGAGAAATGTCTAAGAACCTGTATTGCGTCTGATCTGGCCGTCGTGAATACGTTGTTCCAAAATAATCCTCAGCACCTTATCACGTATAGAAGTGGATCCTACTCAACTCAAATTGATTACTTGTTGACCAGACGGTGTCGAAAGCGAAGGCTTGACGGCTCAACATCGTCTTCTCGTCATGGACTTTAACGTCACTCCAAAAAATAAAGTAGCCGAGAAACGTATCAAATGGTGGTTGCTCAATGGACCGATGCAGACCGACTTTCGGCAATCATTGCGGCGGGCAGACGAGTTCTTGGCGTTTGTAAGGGAGGATGTGTCATCGACAGGGAGACATGGTGGTGGAATGAGAAGGTGCAGGAAGTGACTCGTGAAAAGAAGGCTGCCTTTAAGAAGTGGCAGACATCCAACTCTCCTGAAGACCGACTGGAGTACATAGTAGCAAAACGATGAAGAACAGAAAAGCGGTGGGTCCTGATGAAATTCCGGTCGAAGCGTGGAAATCGTTGGGCTCTCTTGGTGTGCTCATACTTACTGACCTTTTTAACCATATCTTGAACACTGGAAAGATGCCACACCAGTGGCGGCTTGGTTTTATTACCCCTATTTACAAGGGAAGGGGTAGTATGCAAGATTGTGGTAGTTATAGGGGCATTAAGCTTATGAGTCACACCATGAAGCTCTTCGAGCGCATGGTCGATACCAGGCTCCGCCGAGAGTGTACTGTCTCTGAATCTCAATATAGATTTCAGCCAGGATCGGGTACTATGGACGCCATTTTTGCCCTCAGAACTTTAATGGAGGCATACAGGGAAAGGGGAGGCTCTGCATGTGGTTTTTTTTAGATCTGCGGAAGGCCTTTGACTGTTTGCCTCGTCAGTGTATCGGGTGGGCGTTGCGTTCCGAAGGGATCCCTGAGGCCTATATTGAGATTATCAAAGACACGTACCACAATTCCGCTTCCATGGTTAGGACTGCTGTTGGCGGCACCAAACCTTTCGAAATTACACCAGGGCTCGGCTCTTAGTCCATTCTTATTCAATGTAGTGCTAGATACTGTCTCGGCTCACATCCAAGACCAGCCTCCGTGGCTGTAGAGAATCAGCACTCATTGTACAGAATCGGCTGATACTGGAGCGTAAAGTGAGGTAAGTTTCGGCCGTGTGATTCCGGCTTAGAATAGGATCACCCTGGTACTGATGGTGTCGTAAGAGGCGACTAAAGTGCGTGTGGTAGAGTCACGTTGCCAGTAATGGCAACACGCATGGGCAGACTCGACCGGATTGTTACCACCCCCGGCATTTAAGACCGGCGTTAAGTAGTGGCTTTGGCCACTGCGTTTCGCATTAGGTAATGCCGGGCCCCGGTGCCCATCCACCTTAAAGGACGGCAACGCTCCTGTAGCTCCTCTGGAGTTACTCGGGGCCGTGGGCGACGGTGATCACTTACCACCAGGTGACCCGTACGCTCGTTTGCCGTCTTTTCCATAAAAAAAAAAAAAAAGTGAACCTTTGGAATGGTACGCTTGAGAACTGCGGTCTTAAACTAAATGTTTCGAAGACCGAGTACATGGCTTGCAAGAGACCGGACTCGAGCACTATCCATATAGGTACTGAACCAGCCGCTGAGTCCGAAAAGTTCAGGTACCTCGGATCCATTATGCACGAGTCTGGAGGCATCGATCACGATGTTCATGGTCGGATAAGCGCTGCCTGGGTCAATTGGCGAGAGGTCACTGGTGTGATCTGCGATCGCAGAATACCGATCAAACTCAAGGGGCTGACATACAGCCTCGTTCCACCGGTTCTTTAATACGGCAGCGAATGCTGGCCAGTACTATCTCGGCACACTCAGGAGCTTCATGTCTTCATGGAAATAAAAGATGCTGAGGCGGATGTGCGGCGTAAAGCGGTCTGACCGCATATGTAGCACATTCATTCGAGGTAGTCTTGGAGTCCGTGACATAGCGGATAAGCTCCAAGAGCGTCGCTTGAGATAGTAAGGCCACGTTGCGCGCTGGCCTAGGAACTATGTCGGACGCAAGTGCCTTGATATGTCTGTCCCTGGAGTGAGACCTCCCGGACGCTCAAGGAAGCGCTGGTTGGATGTCGTGATGCAGGATATAAGAGCCAATGTTCTAACCACTGAGGGTGTAAAAGATCGTGCAAAGTGGAGTAGGCTCAGTAGGAAGGCACAGCAAGCCGGGATTAATGCCAGGAAGAATAAGAAGAACTAGAATTTTACGTCTTAGTCTCATCCTCAGCTCTGACGTCTGAGTACCTACTTTCTTTACTCTCTTCAATTTGGAACATGACCTTCATTAATATTATCCACTTCATTTCTATTCTCCATGTTATTTTAGAGGGATGGCGCAATATAGTTAACACTGTTCACTAGTAGTCGAATCCGAATTCTTAAGACAACTTGTATAAGTATTAATTGTTATTGCAAAAAAATATAATCCCTACTTAGGGAATCCAAACTGAACCTAATCTACTTAGGAAAAATATTATATTTTATTTAGAAATTGTACATTTTTTATACGACGTTTTAGGAAATAAATATATATATATTTTCGTCCCCAGCAAAAACGATACGCTTGCAAAAGTCGATAGTATCGGGTCTGTTCCCGCAAGCGGCGCGCCTCGCCCCGCGTGGCGCGTACACCGGCACGCGCGGCGCGCCCCTGCGGCTGTGCGCCGACAGCTGCCTGCACCGCGCCGTGCTGCCCGCCTGGTAAGTGTGGGGGCTTCGGTGTTGATCTAATATTGTTTTATATTGTGCGCGGTGATGGTCTGTTGTTTGTGGGCATGTTTTAGTGTTCGCAGGACTGATTTGTTGTTTGTGGGCATGTTTGTTGTGTGTGATAATGTTTTGTTTATGTGTGGAAATGGTTTATTTGTGTATCGAAATCTTTTATTTGTATGTGGAAATGTTTTGTTTGTATGTCGAAATGTTTTATTTGTGTGTGGAAATGTTTTGTTTGTGTGTGGAAATGTTTTGTTAGTGTGTGGAAATGTTTTGTTAGTTCAAATTCAAATTCAAATTCAAAATATTCTTTATTCAAATAGGCTTAAGCAAGCACTTTTGAATCGTCACAACATAAAATTACCACCGGCTCGGAATGTAGTTCTGCTGAGAAGAGCCGGCAAGAAACTCAACAGTTGCTCTTTTAAATATCGAATAAAGTCACAATTTCATTGTTTAGTACAATAGTGATTATCCTGCATGAAATTCAAATGACCTTAATTAAATACATTTTTATCATTCAAATATTCTTCGACAGTGTAGTACGCTTTCTTAATTAACATTACTTTAACATTTACTTTAAACTTCTCTAGTGGCAAATTCAAAATACACTGCGGAATACTATTGTAGATACGTATACTCAGACCAGTTGTACCCATTGTAGATACGTATACACAGTGTGTGGAAATGTTTTATTTGTAAGTGGAAATATTTTGTTTGTGTGTGGAAATGTTTTTTTTTGTGTGTAGAAATGTTTTGTTTGTGTATCGAATGTTTTATTTGTGTGTGGAAATGTTTTGTTCGTGTGTGGAAATTGTTGAAATTTGAAGATATTAAATATTTCATCATCATCATCTCGAGCAGGGTTCGAACCCACAACCTGTCGTGTTTACGATCACGCGCTTGTGCCGCTGCGCCACGACAAGGACTTATTACTACTTAATTGTTTTTGAAGTGTTTATAATATTGGATTAGCTAGCTATACTTTTTTATGTAAATATTTTTTTAAATAGTCTTACGTATTATAATATTTTTAAAAATATTATTGAAATATAAATTGTAGTTTAATTCTATACTATTCTATGGTGGACTTGTGTTTTCAGGTTAGTTTTTGCGTCAGTGCAAAGTTCGGGCGACGAGACCTTGATGAGGGACGTGATGGTGGTCGACAAGGACTGGCTGTTGGAGATCGCGCCGCATTACTATAGAGAAAATTAGTAATAAATGCTTTTATATTAATAAGATTTTCCTTTTGTTATATTCCATATTTATTACGGTTTATTAGCTGGGAACCTGGGCTATATATATATATATATATATATATATATATATATATATATATATATATATATATATATATATATATATATATATATATATATATATATATATATATATATATATATATATATATATATATATATATATATATATATATATATATATATATATATATATATATATATATATATATATATATATATATATATATATATATATATATATATATATATATATATATATATATATATATATATATATATATATATATATATATATATATATATATATATATATATATATATATATATATATATATATATATATATATATATATATATATATATATATATATATATATATATTCAGCTTCACGCTGTATCCCGCACATGGCAGGGTAGGCAGAGGAAACGGAAGCGAAAGCTAGTGTTATGACACTCCGTTCCACTTTCCGCCAAATTCGAGGCATTGCGTGTTAAGTGGCGGAACTCAACGCCGCGCTTTGCCATATTACCATCTATACCCCTATAATAACCCCTGTGTACACATACACACATGTACATACATACATACATACATTAATATATAATTAATCCGAACTCTGAAAATTAAGCCCCCGCTCAGATTGGTGGACCGTTCGGATTATACGGGGTATAGATGATAAGGGTATTTTTTGTGAATAAAAGTACATAATAGGTACATACATAATACAATATTTGTATTCATCTATAAACGTTACATATTTTATTCAACATTTTTGAAGAAATCCAGTATTTTGGTTTGTCGTGTGGTGTTTAATGACAAATAAAAAGCTTTGTCTCGTAATTTACGTAAAAGCATTTTTTCTGGCAATGGAATATCCACTTGATCAGCCCATTCAAGACATGTATTTAAGGCAGACATGGGGCTTGAATGGGAAACGCTTGCCACGGGTTTAGCGTGTGAAATCTCTTCATTTTCACCATCACATTCCTGTGTTACTTGCTGTATAATTTCATCGTCAGTAAGAAGTTCAGTTTCATTTAGGTCATCATTGCTTAGTAAGAAGTTATTAATTTCACCCTCAGAGTAGCCTCTATCAACGAAAAATGCTAAAGGAATGTCATCTTCGGATTCAAAGTCTTCGCCTGTATGTTCTTCGATGTGTGATTGAGGCCACAAGGGAGACCAAGATTTTTTTATTAGATCCGCATTCAAGTGATGTCAGCTTTCAGCCAGTGAGAAAACAGCATCTTGCATGGTGGTCTTCTTAAGGACATCACATACAGTACATTCAGATTCCAATTCTTGCTGAGCAAAAACTTGCAGTAAAAGTTTTTTCTTGTAATTCACCTTTATATTTTGGATAATGTTTTGGTCCATTGGCTGGATAAGAGCTGTGCAATTAGGAGGCATATATAAAACTGTAAAATCTTCATCAATAGATTGCAGGTCTTCATCAATCGGATGTGCTGGCGCGTTATCGAGAAGCAATAGCGCTTTCAGTGGCAGATTCTTTTTACTTAAGTATTTTTTTACTTCAGGGATAAAGCATGTTTTAAGCCACTGCAGAAATATAGATCTCGTCACCCATGCGTTCTTTTGCCCCATGTACTGTACGGGTAGTTTTCGTACAGAAGCAAAAGCACGTGGTTTGTGTGCTTTGCCAATGACCAACAAAGGCAGTTTGTGCGTTCCAGAAGCAATCGCACAAGGCATAAATGTTATTCTTTCTTTGGAAATTTTAGAACCTGGGGCTGTACGTTCTAATTCAGCAGCCAGCGTTTTATCTGGTATTGTTTTCTAATACAAGCCAGACTCATCTGCGTTATAGATTTGGTCTGCACATAAATCTTTCTCCTTGATAATATCCATAAATTTAACCTGAAATGGTTTAACGGCATCTTCTTTATTTGATAATTTCTCGCCGGTCATTTGTAATTGCAGTATACCGTGTCTCTTTTTAAATGTTTCCAACCAACCTTTACTAGCAGAAAACTCTCCGCGCCCAAGCCTTCCATGAAAGTATTTCGCCTTCTCCATTAAAATACCACCTGACAAGGGAACATTTTTTCGACGTTGTTCTATAAACCACGTAAATAATGCATCTTCGAGTTGTGGATTTTCGGGTGTTTTTTAACGTCTTTCGATCACCTGGACCCTTTTCAGCTTTCACAACTTAAGATCGTATCTGTTCTTCCTTCTTTTTAATATCGAAAATGGTAGATTTGCCCACATTATATTTTTGAGCAAGAAAGCTAAAAGAAATACCTTCTTTAAGTTGATCCAAAATCTCGCATTTCTGGGAAATAGTCAGGATAACTTGTTTCCTTTTCTTTGACGTCGAAGCCATGATGCAAAAGCACAAATAACAGTCAAAATGCACGTGCTACTCAAAATGGCGTACGGATAACAAAATGAAATACGCGTAATACCTACTCGACGTTCGGAAAGTAACTGGCGGGCAAGAGCGAGACAGCGCGGACTCGGGTCGGGGGTTCGGGTTACAAAGGTCCTGCTGTATAAATATACTTTTTTTTTATGGAAGAGACGGCAAACGAGCGTACGGGTCACCGGATGATAAGTGATCACCGTCGCCCACGGCCCCGTGTAACTTCAGAGGAGCTACAGGAGCATTGCCGTCTTTTAAGGTGGATGGGCACCGGGGCCCGGCATTACCTAATGCGAAACGCAGTGGCCAAAGCCACTACTTAACGCCGGTCTTAAATGCCGGGGGTGGTAACAATCCGGTCGAGTCTGCCCATGCGTGTTGCCATTACTGGCAACGTGACTCTACCACACGCACTTTAGTCGTCTCTTACGACACCACCAGTACCAGGGTGATCCTATTCTAAGCCGGAATCACACGGCTAAAAATATATCTTCCCCTCGAGTGGGGATTTAACCCACGTTTATTATGCAGATTAACATAGGTACTGTAAATATGTAAAAAATTTGAAAATACTGTGAAAAGTAAATATATAAAGCCAATTTTGACTTATCTTGCCTAGCTTATTAGTAAACGCAACAGGTTTTCGGTTCGCTCGAGAAAATGATTATTTAATATTTTCAAATGAAAAAGTTATGTTTTCATATATTGTAACGAGGCAAAGGTCGGCGTTAAGTTCCGCCACTCAACACGTAATGCCTCAAATTCGGTAGAAAACGGGGGAACGGAACGGAGTGTCTTACTACTTTAAGTTCCAAGTACCTTCTGCCTACCCTGCCACGTGAAGAATACAGTGTGAAATTAAAAGAAAAAAAAAAATAAAAAACGAAAAAAATATTTGACATAAATATTGATTATTTTACGAGACTTTTACGAGACTAACTCGCTTCAATCTAATTAGCGAAACTTAACGCCGTATCCTGTTTAATTAACCACAAAAAATCAACAATATAAAGGCTTATGACATAAAAAATTAAAACAAAATCGCCTGATAACAGATAGTTATTGTTATCAGTCCATGTACTGACCACGCTATTGGTAGACAGTGTGGGCTGGTCGCATCCGCATCATACGATTGTAGGGATCAAAGGTTTATATATGTCTCTGTACAAGCAACCCGCTCGCGGCTTCGCCCGCTTAAATTAAACGATGATTTATTTACTACTATAGCTATTTTGTTGAAAAAAAAAATACTTTATATAGATACAATTTATTTATGTAAAAGCGAATTGAAAGAAAATTAACCATATATTTTAAGGTTAAGGCTACGAGAAAACAATAGTGAAAGCTATATATTTAGTTCGTGTAGGCGTTTCTGAGATTACACCGAACAAACGCATGGATAAACACATAATCATGTTTCTCCTGTATTTCCAAATACGGTCAACTATAAATATAGATTTATTGTGTATATAGATTTTATAAATATATAGGATAAAGGATGGTAACAGAGACGGCTATTTCTTATTATTTTCCACGTATAGCATACATACATACATACAGCGGATAGTGGGGAACGGAAGTGCAACGGAGTGTCTTAACGCTAGGTTCCCGGGTTCCCTCTGCCTACGCTGCCTCGTGCGGGATACAGCGTGAAGTTAGCAAGTTAGCATACTCTGAATGTGACTGAATACAACAAAATATTTGTCATTTATTTATACTTAGTTTTTTGCACGCTTTTACTAGTTTCAGCGACTTGTCGTGGGGCACAAGCGTGCGACTGTAAACGTGACAGGTTATGGGTTCGATCCCCACTCGAGGAAATAAGCAAACGAGGAAATAGGAAATATTTTGATATGTTTACTCTGGTAAAAGGAGGAGGGCGGTGTTGAAGCAGCCACTTAACTCGAAATATTTCTAATCCGGCGAAAAGGGGGTAACAGAAATGTCTTAATGTTCTCTTTAGAAACGAAAGGTTTATGTTATAGATACTGTCCCCTTGTACCAAACTTAAGGTCACACCAGGTGGGTCCAGTATACCTAATTCCGGGCTTTACCCCTGTGGCAGGGGCCATTCGGCAGGTCTGATCTCCTAACACTCACGTGGTACTACTTCGAGAGGAAGTCGCCCCATGCAACCACCAAGCGCCAACCAGCTGGAAGACAATCTTTGATCGCGATGGGAACGCTAACACTAGGTTCCCAAGTTCCCTTTACCCTGCTGTATGCGGAATTCGATTTGAAGGTATAAACAAATCTGAACTAAGACTTGGAAAAACTTTGTTTTTACTTAGTTAAAAAGAAATTATGGGTAATAAATAAAATATGGGTAAAGATAACATTTATTTTGTAATCTTATTAACCATAACTTAAATATTTAATTATGTGCTTAAGAAGATAAGAGTGTTTTATTACTTAATTTATTTAAATGATTTGATGACAGTTTGCTTATTTAGCACCTGTTCCCTTGACTATTTTACTAAATACATGAAAGGAAGGTTTTTTGTTTGTAAGTCCTAAAACTACAATAAATCCAGGACAGAAAGTAACCTATATATTTCTTTACAACCCCCACTGTTTTGTGTTGTCTCTTAAAAAAAAAGCGGTTCCCGATATTAGTCAGCACAAACGGAATCACAAATGCCACATTAGGACGTTTATATATATATATATATATATATATATATATATATATATATATATATATATATATATATATATATATATATATATATATATATTATATATATATATATATATATATATATATATATATATATATATATATATCGGCGCGAAGGCAAAACGTAACTCAAATAGACGGTGAATTGACTCGTGTATCGGCGCGAATGCAAGACGGAACTCAAACAGATGTTCTATTGACTCGTGTATCGGCGTGAATGCAAAACGGAACTCGAATAGATGGTCAATTGACTCGTGTTGTCAGTGTTCTGCTGTCAAATGTTTATGGTTTGAGTGCCATTTGTATTATAAATACGACGGGTTTTCTTTCTCCGGTTCAGAAGCGAGCCAGCCACCGACTGAGGGGAACCTCTGGCTCCTGTGTCTCTGACACTCTGAATCTATTTTCAAATCAAATCGTATTGTTTGGTTTAAAATATTAAGGAAGTATTTAATTTAAATGTATTCAAATATTGCCATTTGTTTACTAATTATTCTATTAGTAATGATAATATTTCATTAGATACTAGTTAAATTATTAGATGTAATATTATTAAAATTAAAGTTTTGACATAGTTTAATTTTTATATGACTTACTTTTTGAAGTTGATTTAAATTATCTATTATTAAATTAATATGTATTATTTACTTTTACCATATGTTTTGACTATGTTTTAATGAAATAAACATGTATTCAATTAATCAATGTTATCTTTCTCTTACATCAGAAGTGGGATCGAATCGCACAAGTGATTCGACAAATAGTGACTCAATGGCGGGTATATTTTGAAAAAAGCGTGGCACCGATCCATGGTCGTGGTGTGTCACCGTTGACATGTTCTTTGAAGAAAGATTCTCAACTAATTATGATAATTGAAGTGTATCTTCGATGCTAATTACTTTACGAAATTAAACTGTGTCAGTGGATTTCATTTGATTCATTTGTAACTACTGAAGGTATGAGTATCTTACAGCAAGCTATTATGAATGCATTAGGTGACCTTGCTCACAGGTACGTAATTGTACATGTCGATAATGTTTTACTAGTATCGGAAAGAACATTGAACAGGGATTGAAGATCTCTACATGAAGTTCTCGAAGTCATCAATAGTTCAGGTTTCGCCCTAAATTAAATTTAAATTTTCCTTTCTTAAAAAACGTGTTGAGTTTTTTTTAGGATTTGAATTTGAAGCAGGTGACATCAAATCCAAAAAGCGTAAAATTGAAGCCCTGTCCTCATTACCACTTCTTCATGCTACCACTCAGCATCTGGAGAACTACATAAAGCGTGCGAGCGTTGATGGGTACGGTACAATCTTGTTACAATTGGTTGACGGTAAGTTACGTCCAGTTGACTACTTTAGTAAACGCACGACTTTGGGTGAGTTGTGATACCACTACGAGTTGGAGACCCTCGCAGTAGTTAATACGGTAAGACATTTTAGACACTATTTGCATAGATTGATTGGAAAGTTCGTAGTCTTAACAGATTGCAACGTCGTTAACCACATCGCAAAATAAGATCCCAGAGTACACAGATGGTAGACCTGGTGGTAGTGAGCTTTCGGATAGCTGTGTTTTCGCAGAGCACCAGCGAGATTCGGAAATAAAGAAGGTAATGTCTAACTTAAATTAACGATGTCTCAATGAGGAAAGACATTAGAGTTGAGATCAGGTATACCTCATCGTAAGCTACAGCGAAACGAGCGAACAAAATGCTTGCCCGTTGGTCCTCGTTCACTGAAGTGGTCTGTCATTAACAATATTCACGAGTCTATTATCAATGTTGGATACGAAAAGACTTTAGAGAAACTGTACAACTACTACTGATTTAAAGGTGTGAGTAGATACGTTACGTTTACTTAAATTTGTGGACAATTGTGTGACTTGCACAATTATGAAACGTAAGATACAAGCTGAAATGCAGACTATACCAATAGCTATCCCTTAGCACATTGTTCACATTTGATGTTACCGGTAAGTTGAGTGAAAAAGCGAACAAAGGAAATACGTCTTTGTGTTGATCGACGCATTTACCAAGTAAATATTGTTCTATCATACTAAAATATTGACAGCAAAAGCAGTACTGGGGTAGTAAAGGACAGCGTGGCTCTTTTTAGAGCACCTGTACATATCATAGCAGAGTTTTGCGAGGGTAAGAACATCGCCCTTCTCTTCAGTTTCTTTCGCCGGTTCTTCTCAGGTCTGAGGCAGTAACTTTAGTGAACCGGTGGTAAATTGTCTGACGTTCAGAAAAAAAACATAGCTTGTAACTTCTTTTGTTATATAAAATATTTGAATTTGATAACTCGTTGCAGGATTTATAAGGGCATGTACTTAACTTTACTGTCAATAGAGTAACAAACGAGTCATTCGAAGCTTTTAATAGGAAAAGTCGCGCGCCCTCTTAATTTAATGGCTAATTACGATAGTAACCGATATGTCTTGATGAGGTTAGGCAGGTAGCTTCCAATAATATTGAGATATCCGCGCGGTATGATAAAGATTGTTTCGATAAAATAAAGTAAACAGTTTTCGGTTAGCAGGTTCGTTCTTATTGAGAACGAAGACAGAAATCGGACAAAATAAGATGCCAAAATTTAGAGGTCCTTTTCCAAATTGTTAAAGTACTATATGGTAATCGTTACGTCTTAAAGTCATTACTAACAATCGTACATACAAATATCCACACGATCGTATCCGTAAAATGCCTGAAGGTCAATCGCCAATAGACGGAGGTGAAAATGATAATGTGGTTGAGGACTCTTGTTGAAGAGTCTAGTTAAGTTGTGAATCGGTGTGCTCTTTGTCTTTTCTGGTAGGAATGGCCGAACGGTATTGTTCTCTTGTGTTTTTGTTACAGAGTTACCAGACACACTAAGAAGTTAAAAAGGTATTGTTTTAGAAGCACTCTTAAGTTTCGAGTTTAGAGTGACGTGGCCGTATCGGCTATGGGTGAAGTTAACGAAGCTGATGGATATCTTAACAACGCGGAAACAAACCGTGTGTTTATATTTGATTACTTTTTACGACATCACTGAATTCGTGTTTGATTTAACGAAATAATTTTGACTTGACACTTGACTGACAGACTTCTTAATTTGTGTTCAATTTAACGATTAGTTATGTTCCTCTTATATGGTCTTATATGGTCTTATAGGACATGACGTTTATGGGACAGACTTACCACTTCAATAATTTAAAGTAAAAGTTAAAGATATATTGTTGGGCAAAAAAAATAATATATTCAATTTAAGACATTATCATAAAAAAAAGCGTGAGATTCAAAGCTGTTGTAATTTTGTTACATATTTTCTTTTATTTGTATTTTGAAAACGGCAACTGTTGAGTTTATTGCCGGCAGCCGATGGTAGCTTCTTATAGGACTGACACTACAGACATTTAATGTAACGTGACGATTCAAAAGTAATTGTTGTAGCCTAAATGAATAAAGAATATTTTTATTTGTGGTCCTGTAACATGGCCAATATTAGCGCTGAGGCTATGAGGCTAACGTGCTTATTTATTTTGTGACGAGAGTGCAGACGGGATGTGATCCCTGATGCATAGCCAATATTAGCGCTGAGGCTATAAGGCTAACGTGTTTATTTATTTTGTGACGAGAGTGCAGACGGGATGTGATCCCTGATGCATGGCCAATATTAGCGCTGAGGCTATACGGAAGACGTGTATATTTGTTGTGTGACGAAGGGATGTGATCCCTGATGCATGGCCAACATTAGCGCTGAGGCTATGAGGCAGACGTGTTTTTTTATTGTGCGCCGACGGGATGTGATCCCTGACGCAATTGCTAATATTAGTGTTGTGAGTTTGAGTCTTATGAGTGGATAACTGTTATATTATTTCAGAGTTTTAAGTGAGTAGGCGCAGGGACGCGCCACTCATCAGAATGGCCGCATTGGCGCGAAGGCAAAAGGTAACTCAAATAGACGGTGAATTGACTCGTGTATCGGCGCGAATGCAAGACGGAACTCAAACAGATGTTCTATTGACTCGTGTATCGGCGTGAATGCAAAACGGAACTCGAATAGATGGTCAATTGACTCGTGTTGTCAGTGTTCTGCTGTCAAATGTTTATGGTTTGAGTCCCATTTGTATTATAAATACGACGGGTTTTCATTCTCCGGTTCAGAAGCGAGCCAGCCACCGACTAAGGGGAACCTCTGGCTCCTGTGTCTCTGACACTCTGAATCTATTTTCAAATCAAATCGTATTGTTTGGTTTAAAATATTAAGGAAGTATTTAATTTAAATGTATTCAAATATTGCCATTTGTTTACTAATTATTCTATTAGTAATGATAATATTTCATTAGATACTAGTTAAATTATTAGATGTAATATTATTAAAATTAAAGTTTTGACATAGTTTAATTTTTATATGACTTACTTTTTGAAGTTGATTTAAATTATCTATAATTAAATTAATATGTATTATTTACTTTTACCATATGTTTTGACTATATTTTAATGAAATAAATATGTATTCAATTAATCAATGTTATCTTTCTCTTACATATGTGTATGTGTATGTGTATGTGTATATGTATATGTATATGTATATGTATATGTATATGTATATGTATATGTATATGTATATGTATATGTATATGTATATATGTATATGTATATGTATATATATATATATATATACTATATCTATATTATATATATAATATATATATATATATATATATATATATATATATATATATATATATATCTATATGATATATGTATATGATATGTATATGTATATGTATATGTATATGTATATATATATATATATATATATATATCTATAATATATATATATATATATATATATATATATATATATATATATATATGTATATGTATATGTATATATATATATATGTATATATATGTATATATATATATATATATATATATATGTATATGTATATGTATATGTATATGTATGTTATGTATATATAAAAATTACAGACAGCCACTTAAATTTTATTGATATAAATACATATGTAGACAGAGATAATAAAAATACTAGATAAGAAATACTAATATTTTTTAAGGAAATTGAATTAATTTTATATATTCCTATAGACGATATAAAAAAAACAATTATTTACATGACGGAAACAGAGTTAGCGGAGCACAACGCCGCCCTTTATCTTGTTACCAGAGCTAGAATTGAACCAACACAGTCAGACGCTTCTCTTTTATTTACAAAACTTACTCGTGGAAACATAAAATTATTGCTTATTGGATCGTTCTGTGGGTGGAACGTCTTCACTTTCTACACTTGAGATCAAAAGTCAAGAGATCATCAGTAATATAAAATAATAGTTAGACGGTGATATAAGATATTGCTGACAAATCATTTTATAATAATAATTATATTTTAGCTTCACGTTGTATCTCGCACATAGCAAGGTAACCAGAGGGGACTTGGGAACCTAGCTTGGGAACATTCCGTTCTGTTCCTACTTTTCGACGAATTTGAGGCATCGTGTAAGAAACGGAATGATTTTAACAGTCGTTCCGTTTACGTCACTCCTGACATGATTATTATTACTGAAAATAATATTGTGACACTTCTTTTGAGGTTAAATTTTCGCTTGACAATTTTATTTCCATCACTTAATAAACCAACTCATTAGGTTTTTTACGGTTTTTATGGAAACGTATTATCATAATTGTCTTGCAAAAGCATTCTTACAATTATAGATTGTAAGAATGCTTTTGCAAGACAATTGCAAAACTTAGACCCTAAGGATTGTTTAAGGAAAACGTAAAAAAAAGTAACAAATTAACCGTTGCATCTCAATACAAACTTCAAAAATGTTATGTATGTCAAGAAAAATATTAATAAGTTTTCTAAAATCGGTGATTTACATAATATTAATACTAGAAATAGGTTTAAACTTGGTGCGTTTAAACTCGTTTGCATCATGTCCGAAATTCTTTTATGGGTCGCTTTGACAATAGGATTCCAGAAAACGTCCGAGAATTTTTTATCTGACAATTTTAAAAAGTTGTGAAAAGACGTTTGTGTGCTATTACAAAATTAATGATTTTTTTTATGGAAAAGACGGCAAACGAGCGGGAGTACGGGTCACCTGATGGTAAGTGATCACCGTCGCCCACGGCCCCGAGTAACTCTACAGGAGCTACAGGAGCGTTGCCGTCCTTTAAGGTGGAAGGGCATCGGGGCCCGGCATTTCCTAATGCGAAACGCAGTGGGCAAAGCCACTACTTACCGCCGGTCTTAAATGCTGAGGGTGGTAATAATCCGGTCGAGTCTGCCCATGCGCGTTGCCATTACTGGCAACGTGACTCTACCACACGCACTTTAGTCGCCTCTTACGACACCATCAGTACCAGGGTGATCCTATTCTAAGCCGGAATCACATGGCACAAAATTTTATAAATATATACGTAATTGATTTTATAAATGATTATAAGTTTTGGGAATTAAATGCTCATTCCAGGCTATTTCAAACGTATCCTTGTCACTTATAACAATATTATGTCAACTATATAAAAAAAAAAGATAAGAGACATTTTCCGCTGAGTTTCCTGCGTCGTTTCTTCTCAGGTCTGAGGCAGTAACTTTAGTGAACCGGTGGTAAGTTGTTTGCCGTTCAAAAAACTAAGCTTGGAACTAATAAAAATAATTGAATTTCAAATTTGAAATTTAACACTAGGTTTCAAAGTCAAGAAATCACCACCCAAGTTTATGTTAAAATGTATTTTTTTTTCATATGTTTACTATTTTTAAAGTGTTATTCCAAACTTAGGAAAGAAAAATACTAAATTTAAAAACGTATAGCAATATGAACGAAGCAGGATTTGAACCTGCGCCTCTTGGAAACCGTCCAAACGCTCTGACCCACTAAGCCATTCGTTGTCACCAAGCCAAGTCGAAATTATTATACGCTAAATTTAGTAATATTTTTCGTTTGCTCTGATCTCATTTGGTATTATTTCCTATGAAAGAATTAAAAATTGTGTAAGTAGACTTATAATATATCGATGCCCTCTCGGAGTAGGTAATTAAATATTTAATATTCTCATTTCCTTGATTTATTAGCGAGACAAATCGCGGCGTTGAGTTCCGCCACTCAAAACCCAGTGCCTCAAAAATTGGGAGGAGACTGAAGAATAATTTTTTTTAACACTACGTTCTTAAGTTCACACACACCATTTGTAAGTACGGAATTTAAAAAAAAAACCATTGTGTCTACTGCCAATCTAGTCAGTTACCACGTGCACCATGCCATAAACATTTATTTAGCATCAAATATCCCGCACATACTAGGGAACCTGGGGGGAAGTAATGGGAACCTGGCATTCCCCACTTTCTGACTGACTTTGAGCAATTCCGTGACGAGCGACGGCTAGATTTATAATATAAATTAACATAATGTTATTGTATGCGATATATTTGATTTATATAAAATAGGTTACCAACTTGTATGCGATATCAGCTTAGTATCTGTTTATATGTTTAGTGCTTAGGTCAATATAAGTATTTAGACTTATTAGTTCTAGATTGTATGTAAGTATAAATTTTCTATCTACCCTTTTGTGTTTTAATATCATACTTTATCTATATTTAAAAATACTTATGATTATTAGCTTGATATTTATATATATTTTTAACGATAATGTTGGACGTTGTATTAATTTGAAATTGCTTTATAAATATTTTCATTTCTACACTCTAGTAAGAAGGTAAAGCGGCGTTGAGTTCCGCGGCTCAACACGCATTACCCTTAATACGTCGGTCAGTGGGTATCCATGTATCCGAGATAGCTTTGTTTTTTCAATAATAAAAATGCATACCAATCCAACAGCATGAAACAAATTCTGTTTTTTTTGCGCTTTACCCAAAATAAGCCTCGAGATAGTCAAGGAAGATGTCATGTTTTCACGTTTTCTTAGAGTAAAGCACTAAAAAACGTACTACTTCCCTACACTCTTAACACAGTAGTGTCGTTGGTGCTATAACTATCTGTCACTCAGTATGGTTTTAGATATAGATTAACCTGCACGTAACAGGATAGGCTGGGAAGTAGAGACAATAGCCTTGGGGAGCAGTTTTAGGACACTCTGTTCCCATTAAGACACTTGCCACCGAATTATAGAGGTATGGCCTGATATGTTAACGTGTGTGAAAGTACCAATAGGCGAGAGCCTAATAAATATATTAAATATGTAATTTCTTTGTGGGAATCCTGCGCCGATTTTAATTGTGTAAATTTAAAATTTAAATATAGAATAAAATAGAAAACAAAAGATCGTACTGATCTTTTCAAGACCATTAATGTTCGATAAAAAATAGTCATGATTAATAGCAGTTTACAGGCGAATTTCTTAACCTCAAGATAAGAATTTATAAACAAGTGTCTACGAAATATGTGGTTATTGAATAAATATTAGTTAAACTTTAGAATTTAGTATCTACATCCATTACACGTTTTAAAGTACACGTAAATAAAGCTCGAAAGTAAAACTGGAATCCTTATAGGATCACTCTGTTGTTCTTCTGTCATACAACAAAGGAGGAGATATATAAGAAGAGAGAATCAAGAGATCTAAGAAGAAAAGATATATCAATATGTAATAAATAATGAAGATCTAAGATTACTTGGGGTACAGAAAAAGTCAATCTTCTGTATCAAGATACGAATATACGATTGCGCGCATTAATGATATGCGTTATCGATACCCATATAAGGGAACTTGGGAATCTAGCGCTTAGACACTCAGTTTCTTTTCTCATTTTATGTACGCCATAGCCGGCACAATGCGATTATAAACGCTGCAGGCTGTGGTTCCGAATCTCATTAGAGAAAATGAAATATTTAATATTTTTATTTTATCGGTGTGGCAACTGCATGAAACGCGGCGTTGAATTCCGCTCCTCAACACCCAATGCCTCAAGAGTTTGATGGTAAATGGGGAACAGGAATGTTATGACACTAGATTCCCAAATATCGTCTGCCTATACAGCTATGCGAGTTAGAGCGTGAAAAAAAAAAAACATCATTAAAGACACGACGATATATATATATATATATATATATATATATATATATATATATATATATATATATATATATATATATATATATATATATATATATATATATATATATATATATATATATATATATATATATATATATATATATATATATATATATATATATATATATATATATATATATATATATATATATATATATATATATATATATATATATATATATATATATATATATATATATATATATATATATATATATATATATATATATATATATATATATATTTAATCTGCATACGAATACGTAAACAAATATTTTTATACTTTACAGTGGCTTAATTAGGAATAATGTTTTATATAATCTTTAACCTTTCATCTTTGGTTTCAAATTTAATCGGACATAAAAGATAGTAGTTACTAGGAAGAGACTTATATATAATAAAACACGCGTCATTATTTTCCAAGGTATCAAGTCGTTCAAGCTTAGTATTACCATACCACAGGATATATATGTACCATATTCACTCACTCAGCTTCACGCTGTATCCCGCACATGGCGAGGTAGGCAGAGGGAACTTGGGAACCTAGTGTTAAGACATTCCTTTCCACTTCCGTTCCACACTACGTAATATATAATTTATCTTTTCACTTTTTTCAGCAGGTAAGTTTTCAGGCAGGCAGGTTGTTAAGTTAGTTTGGGGAATATATGGAAAGTTCTCAAAGCAGGTCTTCGAGGTAGATTGACTTTATGGTATGCCCAGCAGGGTCCCGCCGTCGTGTTTGTGGAATATGTACGGAAAGGAATTTGGAAATCTTATCTTCAATAATAATGAAGATGAGTCCCACAAAACTCGCTTTAGTCCCCTCACTCGGGCGTTAAAGAATTTCTTCACGTTAAAAAAGTAAACTTGCCGGACTGTCGCGACGCAATGGCACTAGCGTTAGACTGTAACCGACAGGTCGTGGGTTCGATCCCCACTCGAGAAAATGAAATATTTAGGTAATATTTTCCATTTAAAATATTGAATGTTTTCATTTCTTCGCTTGATTTCCACCACTCAACACGCCATGCCTCAAATTCGCTTAAATTGGGGAACGCAAGTGGAACGGAGTGTCTTAACACTAGGTTCCCAAGTTCCCCTTGTCTACCCTGCCATGCGCGGGATACAGCGTGAAGCTGAGTAAATATGCCGTTATTCGTTTTTTGCTCAACTTTAATACAATTATCATATAATCCGAATCGTGTATTACATATTACTTCAACAGTTGTTTGACTTATAATTTTAGACTCTAATTTGAAAAGCCATTGTTTTTTTGGTCGAAAATAGGCTTCTCTAAAGATCGTTTGTGAACAGCCTGTGTATAGAAGCTTCCGGTTTTTATTCTATAAGAGCTTTATTCTTCGTCTAAAATAGACAAAAATGAAGCCGTGGCGCAGTTGTACAAGCGTGCGATTGTAACGACAGGTTGTGGGTTGGATCCCAGTTCAACAAAATGAAATATTAAATATTTTCTTTTTTTTCGTTCTGGTAACATTTCGTCCTGAATTCTAGATATGTATTTATAATTCCGTCATCAAGATGTCGCAAGTTTAATCGTAGTTATTTAGTGTTAATTAGCTTCACGCTGTATCCCGTACGAGGCAGGGTAGCCAGAGGGAACCCGGGAACCTAATGTTAAGACACTCCGTTCCACTTCCGTTCCCCACTTTCCGCCGAATTTGAGGCATTGCGCGTTGAGTGGCGGAACTCAACGCCGCACTTTACCTTATTGCTATTATTATTATTTAGTGTTAATATTTATTTATTTATCTTAGCTTCACGTCGTCTCTCATGTAGCAGGGTACTCATAGGGAAACTAGGCCCCTGAAGCGCTAACGTTAAGAAATAACTTTCTTTTTTTTTATCGTACCTTCTAGTGGAAATCAAATCCACAATCGTCGTTTACCGTTACATGTTCTACCACCGCACCACATGTACGTACAATTTGTTGTTTTAACTGCGGTCGTCTACAATATAATATGATAAAGAACTTTCAGGTTAGATCATTGAACTTTTTTCCTTTTGCTTATTTATTGTTTATCATCTGATTTCTTTTGTGAGGCTTGTCGTAGCGCAGCGGCATAAGTGTGCGACTGGTTGGGGGTTCGATCCCTTTTAATCACCAATTGCCACCAAATTTGACGGAATTCAGACTTTGCTCGTTACCACAGCTATAGGCCTTAATTTTTATATTAATTACTCAGGTTCACGCTGTATCTCGCACATGGCAGGGTAGACAGAAGAAACTTGGGTACCTAGTGTTAAGACACTCCGTTCCACTTCCGTTCCCCACTTTTCGCCAAATTTTGAGGCATAGCGTGTTGAGTGGCAGAACTGAACTCCGCGTTTTGCCTTGTACCAGAGCGAAAACATTAAATATTTTCATTACCTCGAGTGAAGATCGAACCCAGAGCCTGTCGGTTACAGTCACACGCATGTGCCGTTGCGCCACGACAGGCCACGACATTTATATTAATCACAGTTAAAAAATGTTATTTGTTTACATATGAGTCAACAGCGACAGACTAAACATAACAAAGGGTTCGTTCACTCTGTAGCATACCCTATCACATTGTGTCGACAAGTTCAAAGTAAAATACTGAGGTTTCTTAGAATATATGTATGTACATAAAATATGTGGATATTATTATTCCAATTAGAAGTTTACAGGCGATTATATTTATATACTAGCGACTCTCCTGCGGCTTCGCCTGCTTGAATTACTATATTACTTAACTTGTTATGTTAAAAACATTATATATTTTAGGATAAATACATAGATAGGATATTTACATAGAAAACTATTATTTTTTATTTAATACATAAAAAAATACTTCTTATATATATATATATATATATATATATATATATATATATATATATATATATATATATATATATATATATATATATATATATATATATATATATATATATATATATATATATATATAATATATATATATATATATATATATATATATATATATATATATATATATATTATTTATCATTGTGGACGATGGCTCAGGCCGAAGAAAACGAGAAAAAATGAAAATCACTAAGGGGCCAGGTCTGGACTGAAAGGTGGATGGACGAGTGATACGAAGCCATGCGTGTGCAATACAGCCATTGCACCTCCGCTCTTGTGAACTCTTGCGAACACAACAATATTGTTAACAACATAAATTTGACGAAAAAATAACGTGTGTTTCTTTCGCACACATGTCCTCTGTAGATAGGCAATAAGAAGCGGCGTTAAGTTCCGCCATTTAATTCAAAGTTACACAGTGCGTGGCAAACGGCCTTGCTTAAAACTAGGCTCTCAAACCGCCTTTATATATATAAAAATCTGTAAATCGAACTAGCTACCTCCATTACAACATAAAGCTGGTTAACGTTATCAACATATTAACAAGATATTTAAAATTGCCTTTTAAGTAATAAGGCAAAGCGCGGCGTTGAGTTCCGCCACTCAACACGCAATGCCTCAAATTCGGCGGAAAGTGGGGAATGAAAGTGAAACGGAGTGTCTTTACACTAGGTTTCCGGGTTACCTCTGCCTACCCTGCCTCGTGCGGTATACAGCGTGAAGCTAAAAAAAAGGAAAAAATAAATAAAATTGCATTGATATTACTTGCCCCTTATCCTGTCATAATCGCGAAGCTCAAAGTACGTCAAATAATAATCTTATCTGCGTAAATCTATAGATACAATCTTTTTTTTTATTGCCTTTATAATCAAGAAAATCTATAAAGCAGGTATTTGATATGAATCTGATTGTATGCGCTATAGGAGATGAAATATTTAATAATTACAATTTCCTCACTATAGTAACAAGGCAAAGCGCGGCGTTAAGTTTCGCTGCACAAAATACAATGTCTTATATTCGATGGAAAGCGGGAAACGGAAGCGTCTACGTAAGTGTCTTCAAGGTTCCCAAGTTCCCTCTGCGTTCACTTCTATGTGTGGGAAGCATAAAATAAATATATGTATGTTTTCATTATATCATTCTGGTTCGAAATTGACCAAAATCTGACCCTATTTTGGGTAGTGTAGAGCGTGAAGATAAAAAAAAAATGTAAATAATGACTACATAAAGAAGACTTGTAAAAAGTAGGTCACAGTAGAGCAACATTGTCCTGGATTCAATTCCTACGTAGGGAATTATATACCAAACGCGGCGTTTAGTTCCGTCATTGCGTGTCTCTGAACCCTCTGCATACCTCTGGATGAGATAAGAGATGTGCGGGTTCGAATCTGGTTATTAGAAAATTTTACATAGTTCTAGTATAAATAAACCTGAGAAAAAGAGTTTATAGTTAACGTCTCGTTTTTAGCCTCGTGCAAAATCGAAAAATCTAACGTGAATATTGTTTATTTAATATTAACGTATAATTAGCTGATAAGAATGTATATTATCATGTTTTAATTTATAAATATAAATATAAAAACTCGGAAAGCTTTTGGAGGGTTAAATAATGAAAATATTACTCAATTATAAAAAATATTAACAAAATATAGATGAATCTCTCGGAACTTGAAGTGCTTTAGTACTACGCCACGTTTCTTCTGTCTACTCTGCCTTGTGCAGGATGTAGCTATACAAGTTCTGTCAAAAAAAGGCATAGAAAAATTCTGCCTTCTCTCTCACCCATATCTATAGTACAGACAAACTTACCTTGGGAATACCAAGAATTTTATATTTGAAATAATTATAATTTTATCAGCGAAATTGTTACATTACCAGCTCAATTTGATAATTGTTTTAACAATGAATTATATCTGGTGGCCAAAAATAATCTTCTTCGTCGCTTTATTTTTTTATTACTAAAAATTGTGCCTTTTTGGTCCTGGTGGGCCTGATGAGAGATGAGATCCTGAGTAGACAAGGGCTAGTACGAGTTTATTTTTGCTGACAATCTCAATGTCATCTCTCTTTGAGTTTTGGAAGCTTAGGGTATCCGGATTCGGCTTCAATTATTCTTATCTTTTGATCATTTATCATAGAACCAAAGCTTAGAAAATTTTAGTTATCCTTATGATATGATATTTAAAGTCAGTCAGTAATCTGGTCAACGGCTACTACGCCTGACCCATCAATATAGACATGTATAGTCTTTATTCGATAGACCAGCAGCTCTCACTCTCAACTCTTCCATATAACTACGACATTTCTATCTCCGATGCCGTAAATGATGAAGTGTCACCATCATATCTGAGATCGCTAACCTTTTTGCTACAAATTGAGAACGGTGACCGATCCACATATATATATATATATATATATATATATATATATATATATATATATATATATATATATATATATATATATATATATATATATATATATATATAATTAAGTGTCATGATATTAAGTTCTTTGCTATGTGAGAAAAGTTCACAACGAAAACGAAGATACATCCCCGAAAAGACACATTAATATACTTATAAAAACTATATAATTAGAAAATATATATTATCACCTGTTAATACGTTGCACAAGGCTAAATTAAAAACAGGCTACAAAAACACATTGTACCTATAGATTATCTAGATCACACGTAAAGCACGCGAGACCAATGTGTTTTGGAGATAAGACACAATATACGTGTATGTAAGAACCGACAGACAACACAACAATTTGATCCGCGTGGATGGACAGACGGTTGATTTTTTTCTTATATTTATTATCAGTTGAGTGGTTTTTTTTTGTGTACGGAAGTGAATTAAAAATGGCAGTTTTTTTATCTGTAAGTATTTTTTTATTTTATTTTTCAAATGTTGAACACAGTTTTGTGTGAATGTTTATTCTATGAATAAACATGTTTAATTTTCATTCCCAATTTGAAAAAAAGATAGACTTAATTAAATACTCTTAGTATATAAAGATATTTCAAATAAAGCAATTTTGTTAAACAGTATACTTTTAGATGTCGATTCATTGTTTATAATAAAGTTCATATAATTGTTTATATTTTTCATATATTATTATCATTAGGTACAATTTGTTCAAATAATTAGCAAAATCAGACTTATTTAAAAAATAATTCTCAAAAACAACGTAAATAAGGGTGCATTGCAACATATCAATGTTATTTAGATATTCAGATTTCAGATTATTGTTACGTTTTTTTTTTTTCAAATTAAAAAATTAAAATTATAATCAATTAATATTAGAAAACAGTATTTTATATAACTGTTGTCTAACATTTAGAAATTAATTGGAATGATTTGTATGTATTAAAGGAGAAGAACAGGAATGAATTATATTCGAATAAGAAGAAAATGCGAATCGTAATTTGGTTCACTTTCGCGTTTCCATTCCATCTTAACAATGTTTTAAAATGTTTTAAATAATTTAAAAAAATACTTTTTCAAAAAAGTAAAAAGAGGAAGATACAAAAGCATTTCATAAATCATCCATTGATGTTTATGCTCAATGCCAAATGTAAATGTTTAAACTAGTCAAATATAAACGATAGTCCTTAAAAATATTTACATTGCTATAAACATTATTGTACATATGGAAGCATAAATAAGGGAATACTAGCTCTAATGAATCAATTATTCATATGATCATCTTTTTAATATTTATATTTTAGAATATGTTACATATATACAGAACTTGTATGTACCCCACGTGATATTGTTAAGATGGGAACGGAGTGTCTTAACACTAGGTTCCCAAATTACCTCTAAAGTTTTAAATTTATACTAACCAGCTAAATTCGGGATACAGCGTGGAGCTATAGTTAATATGGGAAAATTGTGAAAAATTTGTAACTAAAAGGTAGGTTACGATTTTTGCAAAATTAATCCAACGGTATTGTTTTTGAAAAGTCTCAGAAGCCTCATTGCTATAAGTATATTTAAAGTTTTTGTTCGTGTTGAGAATTTTCAATAACAAATCATTAATAAGATGAAGATTCAAAAAATCTACAATAATCAATATACACGATTAATTCGGTTTCATTTATTTCATTTAAAATGAACCAATAAAATAAACAAAAGTTAAGAGAAATATCTGACTCAAAACTCACTACCTCATCTTTGGAAAGTACTTATCTCCTATATAAGTACCGTCAGCTCCTCTGTTGCTACACGGGGTTCCGTACACTCGTTTGCCTTATCTTTCCTACAAAAAAAAAAATAAAAATATAGCTCATTAAATGCTCATTTTAATTAAAAAACCGCACTAGTCATTTCATTATTGTCTGTGGTGTTGTAGCTTCTATTACAACACTACAGACAAACGGACAGGACACACTCACAGCACTAGTTAAAAACAATATAATTGGCCATAAACAATTATTTATGTTGCTGGTTAAAATTTATAATCATCATAATTTCCCTCGAAGGTTAAAAAGGCTATCGAATTAATAAATTCTTTTGTTTTGTTTACATTACTTGCATGCTTTCTTAACAGGTGATATTTATATTTAGATATGTTAACTTTAATAAGTTAATTGAAAGTGAAAATCTACGATAGCGGACTGTCGTGGCACAGATTCGATATTTTAATTTTTTCGATCTACTACCAAGGCAAAGCGCGGCGTAGAGTTCCGCTACTCGACACGCAATGCCTCAAATTCACCGGAAAGTGGAGAATGGAAAGTAGTATCTTTTCCAAGTTCCCTCAGCCTACATTGCTTGTATCCGATATAGCGTGAAACCAAAAAAATCGTAAGATTCTAGTACCGAAATACAGCTTTTTACACTTTTATCTTTCCGCATATACCAGAGTAGGCAGAGGGAACTTGGGAACCTAGTGCACACGTAGAAAACTACATTCCTGTTAGTTATAATCAAGATAAATACCTACTACAATTATATTTGAACTTCTATATTTAATATTTACAATTATCTTCGCTCTGGTATCAAGTTTAAGCATGGAGTTGAGTTCCGTCAGTCAATACAGTGACAACACCGTGCTATCGTATCGTGGGTGTCCATCGTATTGCAAGATAACAATCTAAGGTAAAAGAACAGAGAAACACGCATGTGAACGCGAAATTCTATTCCAGAAAATAAATATTTTCATAATAGTTGTTTAATTCTAATATTTTCTTCGCTTTCGTAACAAGGCACTGCGCGTTGAGTGCCTTCACTTAATGCAATGTCTCATATTCGGTGAAAAGTGGGGAACGGAACGACATGTCTTAAACACAAGGTTCCCAAGTAGGTACCCTCTGCCTACCCTGCCATATGCAGGATACTAATATTGATGTAACTCTTAGAAAAAAATATTCCATACACAATACGTTTTTCCATGAAACTATGCAGGCGAAGCCACATGTAAAAGCTAAGTATTAATATAACGCAAATGATATCGGAAAAGTCATAACGTTAGGTAAAAAGCAATAATTCAGAACCTTTGACCGCCACTATATAAATAGATCGATAGATGTTTATTAGAAATATATAAATTTGTTGATATGTTAGAGATTATTATATTATATAAAATAAATAATAATAATATAATTTATAACCCAATAAAAGGTAATTATAATAATTATTACACGATGACTCCATCCATTATGTACTTGACACGTGTTGGTGATATCGATATTTATCTTATGTTCGTAGGTTCGATATTTTGTAGTGTTATGTATCGTGGGACACTGAATGAGATGGAACTAGATGATGTAGATTCAAATCCAACTGGGGGAGTGAAATAGTTAATATTTTCATTCCATTGCTTTGGTAACAAAGCAAAGAGTGGCGTTGAGTCTCACCACACATCAGAGTGTCTTAACTCTAGGTTCCCAGGTTCCGTGGGGCGATAAAGTGTAATGCTAAAAAAATATATCATTTTCTGGCCATGCTTACACGTTATCCTGAGACTGCCGTGTGATTCCGGCTTAGAATAGGATCACCCTGGTACTGATGGTGTCGTAATGGCAACACGCATGGGCAGACTCGACCGGATTGTTACCACCCCTGGCATTTAAGACCGGCGTTAAGTAGTGGTTTTGGCCACTGCGTTTTGCATTAGGTAATGCCAGGCCCCGGTGCCCATCCATCTTAAAGGACGGCAACGCTCCAGTAGCTCCTATGGAGTTACTTGGGGCCGTGGGCGACGATGATCACTTACCATCAGGTGACTCGTACGCTCGTTTGCCGTCTCTTCCATAAAAAAAAAGACTGTTCGGTGTTAACTGACCTGCCTATTACTACAAACTTACCTTTTGTATATTTCCCATTGCACAGTAACCTGCGCTCGATATCGCTATTCCTAAAATTCAATTTTCTCATCATGTTCACACTTCCATCCTTTTTCTGTTCTTCTCTTTATTCCTTTCTTTCATAAGTTCTCAAGCGCATTGTTCATCGTAAAGTTTCTCAATTTATAAGTAATAATGACGAATTGAGCATATTTTTGTTGGAATTTCGCCCTGGAGACAGTACTACCACTGCGATATCTAAAATATGTGACGACATTCGCTTTGAAATAGATAACAAGCAGATTACTGTCTTAGTTCTGCTCGATTTCTTCAATGCGTTCAATACTTTAGACTTTGACGTTTTGCTTGCTATGGAATAATTATTTTTTTCAACTGACGTCATCAAATGGATTCACTCTTATTTACATAATCGTCAACATAGTGTTCGTAACGATATTAAAATTTCAATTCCTTGTTTATTTAAAGCAGGAGTTCCACAAGGAAGTGTATTGCCTCCATTACTATTTTTAATATTTATTAATTACTTATTACTTTAACTAATTTACTTCACCATATCTTCATTTCTGTATGCTAATAATCTTCAAACATATATTGCGGCACATATTGAAGACGCCTCAGAATCTATTTAACGAATTAATAGTATTTTACAAACAATATTTTTGTGGTGTACACATTTTGTGAAAAAATTAAACGCGAATAAATCTACCATTAACAATATAAGCATCATAATGAATAACATCTTATCTTGGGCTCTTCAAATTTCACATATTAGCTATAAGATATTCGCGTCAGTGGGATCTCTCAAGAAATGGAAAAAATTGAATCAAAACAAAAAATACTCAACTTGAATCAACTTGAATCAAAACAAAAAATAATAATTGAATCAAAACAAAAAATACTTCTCCCTATTATTGACTATGCCGATATTTGTTAACTTGACCGATCTATCACAAGAACGCCTACACAAGTTAGAACGTCTATAAAATCTTTGCTTCATTCACTCAGCTTCACGCTGTATCCCGCAAATGGCAGGGTAGGCAGAGGGCACTTGGGAACCTTATGTTAGGACACTTCGTTCCACTTCCGTTCCCCACTTTAAAATCTTTGCATTAGATATATATTTGGGCTGAAAAAGTTCGAATATATATTTGCATATAACGACAAGTTTCAGTGGTTAACAGACCGGCATTATCGATATCTCCATATCCTATACAATCTTTATTTCAATCTTTTCCATCCTAACACTCCTCGGTGTCTTAAAGAGCGCTTCACTTTCTTGGTCCCGATTTTGTAGTTCAGCTCATCCTTCACTCTAAAAGTGACAACAAATTATAAGATATTGATTTGCAACACAGACAGACACTATAAAGATTCTTTTACTGTTAAAAGCGTCATTTTGCTTTTTTGTTGCCAATCATCGTTACTACGAGTATTTGCACCAGTAAAATAATATATGGAATATTTATGTATTACCTATAAATATATAATATGTATTATATGTGTATGTTATTTGTTTATTTAGTACGTATTTTTATATATTTAACATAATTTGTATGTAACATGTGTAATATTATTTTTAATATATTAAATTAATTGTGATTATTTCATATGTTTTATTTTCGCTCTTTATTATATTGAGGCCTGTCGTGGCGCAGCGGCGCATGTGTGTGACAGTAACCGACAGATTTTGGGTTCGATACCCACTCGAGGAAATATTTAATGTTTACAGTTTTAATATTTAATATTTTCATTTCTTTGCTTTGATACAAGGCAAAAACGTGGCGTTGAGCTTCGCCAACACGCAATGCCTCAAATTCGGCGGAAAGTGGGGAACAGAAGTGGAACGTAGTGTCTTAACATTAGGTTCCCAAGTTCACTCTGTCTACCCTGCCATGTGCCAGATACAGCATGAAACTGAGTGATTATTTTATGCACTGCTAAAACGACCTCCACTACCACTATGTACGAGTACATATATGTAAAAGGTTACCTGTAAGAGATCACTTAAAGTAATAAGACCTCTATGCGTAAAAGCATTTTTGTTTTACCTTTTTCTATTTGTTATTTTTTTTTCTTTCCATGTAAATGATGTATTTCAGTTAAGTATGCAATAAAGAGTTTTATCTTTGTATCTATCTATAATTATAGATAAGCTTTGACGGAAGTTTGCGAGAAGAGAAGAGTAAGAACGATAGCCAGAAGGAACTTTTTAACTCAGTGTTAAGAAACTTCGTGCCCTTTGAAACTTCTTTTCCCCCTTTTCCGGTGATTTTTTTAAATGAGATTTTCAATGTTTTCATTTACTTGCTAAGGCGTCATGCAGTGCCAAAATTGGATCTGAAGTGAGAATCGGAAGAGTTAAGCGGGAACGGAATAATTCAATTTAACACTGCAAGCACAGAAAATGCGAACATTTTTTCATTAAAATGAAACGTTTATAAATAATACGATATGGATATAAGCGGAAGGGCAGTAAATTTAATAACTAGCCTAAGAATAAATTCAATGTTTGAGAGAACTAGGAAGCAAAAAAAAAAAAACAAGCCTTTCTTACAAAAAATCAATAGCTCGCTTTGGCCAAGTTCTTGCAGCTCCAGAAATTGCTGATCCGATTTTCATAAAACATAGATTTAGAACTACCGCAGAGAACGACGATGACTGTTCACTCATTCAGGAGCTACGGTGCTGCAGATAACGAAGAGAAATACAACTTAGAAAGCCCTAGTTTTGCGTTGGGGATTAAAAATTATGAACGTATAGCTTGGCCAAGTGCAAATATTACTAGTAAGTAGGTACCTTTCGAATGTAACATTTTAAAACCGGAAACGTATTCGTAAAGGAGAAGAATTATGCGGATTTGAGTTTTGCACATGGATATCAAGCGTCTTATTGGGAAAAGGAGTTCCTCAATGAGAACAAAAGCGTCTTATTGGGAAGGTAGTGTTTTTACACTAGGTTCCCAGGTTGAAACAAAGTGAACAAGGCTAGAGTTTCACCCATCTCTAAAATTATGTATCTTTATAAACACATACAGAATAATTTTGTTATGAAATATATATCAATATAGGCGTATTGTAAAAAAAAGGCAGACGGATATGAGACTATGATTCATGACTCATGAATCATGGTCTCATATCCAAGACCTGTAAAGATAATACAGACATAAAATTTTATTGATGGTCATTTTTATCTTTAGGAATAATTTAGATTATATTAAGTGTTATCAGGAATCAGCAACACAGTGGAACACACGAGCGACTGTAATTGTAAATACTGTCGGACTGTAAATGAGAAAGGTTCTGGGTTCAATCCCCTTCCGCGGAAATGAGATATTTATTATTTTATTCGATTGTTCTGGTAACAAGGCAAAGGCGCGTTGTTGAGGCACACTCAATGCTTTTAAAATTCGGCTGAAAGTTTGAAATGGAAGTGTCTGAATATGAATGAAGTGTTAACAAAAGGCTTCCAGTTTCCTCGGCCTGCCCTGCTATACGCGAGATATAGATTGAAGCGAAAATAATAACCAAAAATATATAACATCAAACTCCCGTTTACAATCAAATGCTCTTGGACTTCCACATAATGACCCAAATAATATAAGTAAAGCAGCATAATGTTACTGTCAAAACATTTTGTTTCCTACTTTCTGTCCAATTTTTAAGATACTGTGTATAATTGTGGAACTCAACCTCGCAGTTTATCTATCAGAGCGAAGTATTAAAAATTCAAATATAATAATTCCCTAGAACCAAACACAACCGTCACGTTTTCGGTCACATGTCCCACTGCGCTACATATGTAGGATATATATAGAATCAATAATTTTATTATTTATCTATATATCATATCTTGTCCGAAGATATACAAATATCTATAAGATTACTATTATATTGTAATTTATGAATATTTATTATGTAAGTTACAATCAGATGGAGTTTTTTTAGCACCAGCACTATTCTAACCCTGCTATGCAGACCAGGGTTAGAATAGGATCACCTTGGTACTGATGGTGTCGTAAGAGGCGACTAAAGTACGTGGACTACGTATCGGGGAGAGTCACGTTGTCAGAAATGGCAACACGCATGGGCAGACTCGACCGGACCATTACCACCCCCCATTTAAAACCGGCATTAAGTAGTGGCTTCGGCCACTGTGTTTCGCATTGGGTAATGCCAGGCCCCGGTGCCCATCCACCTTAAAGACGGGCAACGCTCCTGTAGCTTCGCTGGTGCTCTGTTCTATTTGAGATACTTTAGCTTCCAAAAAGGTATATTTTTTTATTGCGTTGAATTCTCTTTTTCTGTGTTTCGCGAGACTGCAGACTTGAATTTTCACATAAACTTCAGTTTGATGTCTCCATGTGATTCTAAAAGATTTTATTTTGACAAACCGACCACATGCCCTACAAATAGATAGATAGTGAGAAAGAGAAGACACGCGCTTGTAGCATCACCAAATTGATCTAAGTAACCTAAAATTACCTAAAGAAACTTAAAATTACCTAAAGACACCGGTGTTAACCTCAAGTGAGCTAAAGCGACCTTAAATGATCTAAAGCGACCTAAAATGATTTAAAGTGGTCTATAAAATAATTTCTCTTGAAATATGGAAGTTAGGAATCATCTAATGTATCATAGCATGAACCTATTATATATTTTATTCTATTTTCGTATAAAAAATGAACTTGCTGTCAATATAATTAAGAGAAGGTCAAATTCCTAAAAGACTTCTTTTGAGAAATGCTCAATGTTTAGTTTTTTTTTAATTTTACGTCAACTAGGGACAAAGTCTTATGTCACTAACTTAGTGTCAAGACATTCTTTATTCACACTCCGCTGAATTTTAGCTATTATGTGTTTAATCCCGGAGCTTAACGCCACGCTTTATCTAATTGGCAATCCACAACCTGTCGCGTTTACGGTCGAACATTCTCATGTTAAAATGCATAATAAGTTGTTTTTCCAATAATTTAGGGATAGATATTGATTTAGGTCAAACTTGTTTTCAACAAATCATTGTGTAAAATATATTTAGGTTAGCGATGACGTTTGTTGTATAATCAATTGTTTTCTTATCAGGTACTAGTGGTGTTATCTGTACGCATGTACCGAGATGCTACTTAGGATTTTCTTTAAAAAATTTTATTTAATGAAAAGGAGAATCAATTAAAATTATACATTGTTTGTAACTGAAAGAAATCTTTTCTTTTAATAAATAAATAAGCTTTGCCACTCAACACACGATGCTTTGATGTTTCGACGAAAAAAAGGAAACAGAAGGGCCCTAATAGGTCCTCAGGTTCACTCTACGTACGTAATTAGCGATATACAACGTAAAGCTAAAAAAATATATTTTTTTTCTCTAAAAAAAACCGCGATTGTTGGTTTTAGCGATTTTTACATATAAAATATTATTTAAATCCTTTAATCGGATAAATGGCTTAAATTTTAAATTAAATTTTTGGAAATCCGAAAATCTGAAGTTTCTAACACTGTGGTACAGTAGTACGTGGTCACGTGTTGACTGAGGTGGTATCCGGCCGTCAGTTGACAAAATTATTGTATCAAAGTACCGCCAACGATTTCTTATTTACCTCACGTACTGCCCAGGATTTGGAAGATCGGATCCAGAATGAGCTTATTGTATCTTACCCTCTGGTGGGCTTGCGGCTCCAAAGTTTTTACGAGTTAATAATAATAAATCAAAATTTAAAAACCATTAGTAGTTAATTTTTTTTTTAGCTTCACGCTGTATCCCGCACGAGGCAGGGTAGGCAGAAGGAACCCGGGAACCTAGTGTTAGGACACTCCGTTCCACTTCTGTTCCCTACTTTCCGCCGAATTTTTAGGCATTGTGTTGAGTGGCGGAACTCAACGGAGCGGCCGCGCTTTGCCTTTTTACCAGAGCGAAGAAATAGAACATTAAGTATTGAAATTGAAAATATTTAATATTTCATTTCCACGACTGGGGATCGAACCCAGAACCTATCGGTTACAGTCACACGCTTGTGCCGCTGCGCCACGACAGGCCCAGTAGTTAAAATTGATAAATGTAAAAATAAAAAAGGGAGAAAATAAGGTTTTTCATACTTATAAGCCTAAGACAGGCAAAGAGAAATCAGTATTCAGACTTTAGGCCTGCTCTACGCTTGCTTTAACAGTAGGTTCCCAAGTTCCCTTTCCCTACATTACTCAACGCGGAATATGGCATGAAGCAACAAAATCTTGTAAAACGTACAAAATAAGCCGCAGTGGGTGGCATAATTAAATAAAACACACAACAAACATTAACATTATCTCTATACAAAACAATAGCTTGAACGTACTATTCAGTTAGGTCTTGAACTTTTGGTGGTAGTTTGTTAGGCACTGATAACAGATATCATTAGTTAAGTTGTAGGGCGCTCTAATTTTGCCTTATCAATTACTACGAGTAGTAACGACTAGATCATTCATTATTTAGATACAACGTCTTATGATTGTATTTATTGGATATATGTATATAGTTATCTGATATATCTAAAATGTTGGTACCTATTTATAGTCTATATTAATAGTATAGAGAAAAGAAGAAGAGGAGAGGTTGTATCTGTAGAGTATGTTGTGTTGAAAGTTTAATATTATAAATTATTTGGTTTGAAACAAGTTTTATTTGGTTCTAACCACAAATTTTCTTTACTTTCTAGTTTTGCTTCGAGTTTGCTTAATTTTTTTATGTTTATAAGTTATAAATTGATCAACGTCAACGGTATAGTATAAATTGATCAACGTCATCTGCACGCACGAAAAAGCTTGACTCATTGTCACGTTCCTCCTGAGCCGTGCTTACAAGCGAGAGTACGAAACGTACGAAAGCAATAAAAAATGATTGGCCCAAATGTAGTAAATGCAGCAATAATTTAATCTTTATAATGCAAGTTTAAGTAAAACACATTTGAATTAATATTCAATTTAGAAATTGCCTTGTAAAATCGAGTGTAAAAAAGGGGAACTTTCCGAAAAGAATAATCGTTATTTTTATCAACTGCTTCTTTATATTATAATGATAATGATTTTAATCCATTTCATTAAAGTATGTAATATTCATTTGTTGTTTCCTTACGACGTCATCAAATAAAAATTTCGTTTACAAACCGACCTTTAGGAGTCAAAATTTTACACCACAGCGTGTCATCATTTATAAAATTAGTATATAACTAACACATATAATAAACATTTTGTAAAACATAAAAATGACACAAAAAAAAATAAAAAAAAAATGAAAATCTAATTTTATTTACATTTTCAAAAAATATTTTAATCATGGAGGTGCTGGGATTTGAACCCAGGACTTTCAGCATGCGAAGCAGACACTCTACCACTGAGTTACACCCCCTTGTATCATAACCTATGAATATTATAGTCTGGCCCAATTAACAAGTTTGCCCTACGGGCAAAGACAGTAAGGCCGCATCCACACTATAGAACCTTGTACCGTTTACTCTCGATGTCTGTTTAAATATTCGTATATAGTAATAATGAGAGAATTTTTGATTTTCGAGGAACAATGAGAGCGTTTGACATTAAAAAGGGCAATGAATCGTTGCAGTTAGATTGACCCTAAACGTTTTAAGATAGATTTTTTGGGTTCCATTCCAATTTGTTGAAAAATTAAATATTTTCATTTGCTTGTTCTGGTTTTTAGAGCACAGCGTAGACTGCCGCACCATATTTTAAAAAAAAATTGGCCATACTGAACGACAAATAAGACACTCTTAACACCATATCCCTTTAGTCTAACCTGCCAAATGCGGGATCCAGCGTGAAGCTAAAAAGGGGCTTAACATAATTATCAAAGCCTTTCTGGCCCATCACCCGACCTCATGTTACGTTCAAGCGTCACGCTCTTAGATAAGCGGTAAAAATATTTAATTTAATAGTTTATTTACCACCCGTTGTTGTTTCCTGATAACAAAAGAATAATAATTATTGTATGAATTGTATTATTAATTTAATGGCATTGACCAATTTCGATAAAACTTTTCGGTTGTAGGCTGGATCCGTGGTTATTGTTTATTCGAACTTGGGAACCTAGTGTTAAGACCCCCCGTTCCACTTCCGTTCCCCACTTTCCGCCGAATTTGAGGCATTGCGTGTTGAGTGGCGGAACTCAACGCCGCGCTTTTTGTCTTATTTCCAGAGCGAAGAAATGAAATATTAAATATTTAAATTGAAAATATTATACTTTTCATTTCCTCGACCGGGGATCGAATCCAGAATTTATCTAATATATGATATTTCTAAGGAAAGCGAGGTGGGCGAGTGCGACCCATCCTTAACAATATTTTTCTCATTTTCAGAAAATTCTCTGAGTTGATATCGAACCCAATATCATCACGTTTACAGCCAGAACGACATGGATAATAATTTAAGGATTTTTTAAACTAAAATTTAATTTCAATTGTTCACAGAAAACCAGTTTATTACTATTCATCCTGACATGCATATTAGTTTGCATACAGGAATCGAACGCCAGACCCCCGTGGCTTTCTCCCGGGAGTGGTGTTTTTACTGAGTCAGCAGAGTGTCATACAGATGTGAGTATACCTACCATCTTTTCCTCCTCAGCTTCACGCTGTATCCCGCACTAGGCAGGGTAGGCAGAGGGAACGGAAGTGAAACCTAGTGGAACGGAGTGTCATAACCATCTTTTCTTAATGCTTTCTTTTTTTCTTATTCTTAGCTTCACCCTGTATCCCGCGCGAGGCAGAGTAGGCAGAGGGAACCCGGGAACCTAGTGTTAAGACACTCCGTTCCACTTCCGTTCCCCACTTTCCGCCGAATTTGAGGCATTGCGTGTTGAGTGGCGGAACTCAATGCCGCGCTTTGCCTTATTACCAGAGCGAAGAAATGAAATATTAAATATTTAAATTGAAAATATTAAATATTTCATTTCCTCGACTGGGGATCGAACCCAGAACCTGTCGGTTACAGTCACACGCTTGTACCGCTGCGCCACGACAGGCCTCTTCTCTTAATGCTGATGCATATATTTTAATTTCTTCAATGGTAACAAGCCAAAGCGCGGCGGTAAGTTGGGAACGGAAGTGCTATAATTAAAACGGAGTACCTTAACATTAGATTCCAAGTTCCCTCTGTTTCCACTGACACATGTGGGATACACCCTGAATAAAGTAGATAAAACGAGATGAGCGTAATGTATTCTACCCGAAATATTTCTGACCACTGATCTAATATATAACCTGGAGTCTTCATCAATAAATTAACTATCCAAGACAAATTTGAATTATCAGTTTCTGGTATTAACGCACTCAATCAAACAAACAACAATTTTAACATTAGTATGTATATATACATATAGAAATCCTTTCAGGAACTTCAATACAATTAAATTATTAAATTATCAGAGTGAAAATATTAAATATTTTATTTCTTCGAACCCATTTCCTTCCCCTTCTGGAAACCGAACCCACGACCTGAGTTTAAAGCTTCACACTTGTGCCACTGCGCCACGATAGGCTTCGCAAATATTTTTAAATTAATTATTTCGTTTCACAGGATGAACTCTTGGATTTATGTCAACGATGTGCTAAATTAACTAAGTCCCGTCTCGCCTACCCCGCCTGCTGTTCAACTGACTTAGAAGCGAGGAAATGGTGCTCAGATTACGTATATTTTGGAAGGGATAAATATGATTTTTATTTAATTTGAAATTTTCTCTTTAACTTGTAGTATAGTGCTTATAATCGTTAGGTCTTTTATGCATATCATATTGTTTAATATACATGTTGATACAATTTTTGTAAAAATATTTTATGATATGATAAAATATATTTCAGTTTACAAAACAAAATAAAAAGATATAAATTATTGAATATAATTAAATTGAATTTAGTTAAACATAGGAAATTAATTTACAAGATTTATGAAATATATCCTTTGGGGCCTTAGACTAAGTTTCCTGGTTGTTTCTGTCTAACCTACATTTGAGGGATACAGCGTGAAGTTCAAAACGATTTTTCTTTTTTTGGACGATCATAAAAAAAGATAATAAAAAAAATTGATAACAAAATTATACCAATGTCTGAAAATTTGGAATATATATTTGTTGACGTACTTCACTACCAGAGCAACGATGTGTAAGATTGCATTACAGCAACGATATATTGTATTAATTGGTTCAAAATTGGACGAAAATAGTTATACTTGCATATTGTATATACTGTGTATAGAATTGTTTTAGGTACTTTAATGTTTGAATTTTAATTGTAAGATGTCAAAATTTATTTAAGAGTCCAGTGGTAAAGTTGTCTAACTCTAGAAACATGAAAAAGTATTAAGCTGATATTACTTATAGCATGTTATAAAATAAAGATTGATATAAAAAGAAGAGTAAAGTATCGGCTAATTTATAATCAAAATTCATTATATTTATAAAACATTCTAAAATGTTAAAATTACAAAATTAACTTTAACACAGTAGAAAATACAGAAATTTTAAAAATTGTTCAAAGTTGTATAAACTTGTTGATAATACATAGTTTTATTATCGTTTTTGATCTTTTGCTAATTTGTTTGATAACAAATTTAGCGAAGGCTAATGAGGTTTCAACTCTAAGGTAACAAAATATGTCCTCAGTTAATGTTTTTTTAAGTAAAATAATTATGTTGTATTTCATGCTTGTTACAATATCAAAGATAGTCCAATGCGCTCGTTTCTCATTATCATTTTTTACAATAGTAACTTCTAATTACATTTATACAATATATTTATACAATATATTTATAAGCATTAAAATATTATTTCATCAATCATCAATCTTTATATTGCTACAATTTTTCAAAATTAGGAAATATTAGTTTAGAAAATTTTAGTTATATGAGTTAGGCCAGTTTATCACATGTGACTCTAGTTATATCTAACAGTTACAATAAATTATATACAAACATACTTTCCGATAAAGGAAAACGATATTATTTAAATATAAACTATAAAAAGCATGGCTGTGATATTTTTTAGTTTAGACTCTGTATCAATATTTGTAAAATAAATTTTTAAAATAAAATTGCATTGTTTATTTCATGTGCATTTTCAACAAATTCTCTTCGATTTTTTTCGTCTAATTACTAACGTAAGTTTTAGTGGAAGCTTCTTTACTAACTCAGCTTATCGCCACCACCACGTAATCCCACTCATGGCTCGATAAACAGAGGGAACTCGGGAATGGAGCGTTAAGACACTCCGTTTCGTATCTCACCGTCCGCTGAATTTGAAGCATCACCTTTGTCTTTTCACCAGAGCGAAGCAATGAAAACATTAAATATTTAAATTGAGAACATTAAATATTTTAGGTCAGATTAATAAATTAGCCGTTAGCAATACTATAGTATTGCTAACGGTTCGTTCTCTGTCCCATCTCAGTCTGTTATAATATTTTACATGAGAAATATTTTTCCTTAAACCTTTCACATTATCGTTTAGGTCAAGTTCTGGTCAAATCTCCCGATTTAATTCTCATAATATACGAATATAAAATCGGACTGAGAACGAACTGTTACCGGCACCATAGAGTGAATTCTCCTTTAAAGATTTTTTCCTTGGTTGGCCATATATTGGCCAGCCTTTAATAGTATTTAGTTTAAAGTAAAAATTAAAATTACTACGAGTCTTTTAATTTAAAAGAAAAGGAAATGCAAATTTCTTAAAATAACTTAAGCCAATCAAAATATCAACTTCATCAACTATTTTTATTGTAGTTGATTTTTGAAAAGTTTTGAGGTCTCTTTCTTAAAATCAGTTAAAAATAAATTTATTCATATTGGCAAGTGCAAAGACATGACACTGACACTGACATTTTCCTAACTCCTAAGTATTGAAAAGTTGGGTCCTCTATTATCAATATCAGCTGAGTACTGCCATAGCATGATGATTACAAGAAGCTAGTATACTACTATTTTATAATATTTTCTTATGAAATTGTATCAAACTATATAAAATTCATGGACTTCCCTACATTTTCATAGAACTTCATTATAAGCTCCCAATGTGGTGGTAAAAATATATACGCTTTTTCTAATTTTTCAAATCAGTTGACTAAAGGTCAAACATAAAAAAATGTAGATATAGATATATAGGACCTCCTCAATTTCAAAAAATATAATGACTAAGGAATAAAACAATATGACAAAATCCATAAATTATTTATTTATTACTATTTGACAATATTTTAACAAGTTACATTTATGTACAAAATACGTTAACTCATGTTTCTTTCAAGTATTGCTTCGGATTGAATAGAACACTGACTTTAACAAATATTTTATATTATTTAATTAGCTGAAATATGGAAAAACAGAACTGCTACTAAATAAGGGATAGACTACTTTTATAAAGTATCCTAAATTTATAAATCCATGTTGTACCCAATCCGCGATCAACGTACGCACTAAAGTGCTTTGGTTTTATAAAACCGCCGTTAAAAAATCTAAAATGGATTCAACGATTACTTTCCTCTTAATTTTTTGTTAAAAATACAACAACTACAATTCAATTTAAGTGTAATATTTTCCATTTTGAAATTATTATATTTACATTAGTAAAGAAGAAAATTAATGTTAAGTCTCACAATTCTTTTTTAAAATTATTCTTTAAAATAAAAGATATTGAGGGAAGTAAGAGGGTGTACATATTTTCAAAGTAAAAAAATATAAAAAAGAAACAAAAAAAATAAATAATTACAAAATAACTAAAAAAAGCCAATTACATACTACGGTCCATTTTGTGTATAAACATATCTCGTGAACACATCTACTTACCGCGCGACTATCGCGCTACTTTTGGCTACTTAAGTATCTTTTATAGTATTTTTGACTATACATTTAAGATTTACACTAATTTTTACAGATATGGGTTTAGCTAAAAGGAAATAGGTCATAGAGTTTCCCGTTTGGACGGACATAAAACTAGCAGATTGTCTACTTCAAGCTTTTAACGCATTGCAATTGAATAATACGATCGTAATATAATATAAATGCAGTATTCAACAAAATCAATTAAAATCAAACATTGTAAACAAAAACGTATCAAAAATATGAGTTTTTTTTCCATTAAATAGAAGATTTTTTCCTACTTTTCAATTGCAAATGCTTTTGTGTAACAGAAAAATATTTAATAGGGAGCCGGAATTAAATCTTAATTTTAAATATTAAATTTATGTCCTTTTATAAGAAAACTACTTTTATTTACAAATACTAAGTGATCTTATACACTTGGGGTCATATTATTTGTAATCCATATTTCGTTTACAGTCTCGATTAATTTTTCATCAATTTGTGAAAAAAATAATATCATAGGAAATTGAAAATAATGAAATATTAATAAGATTCCAGTTAGCAATTAATATATAAAGCAAACGATAACTTGTTGTTTTTAGAAAATAACTTAATAAAATAATTTGGTTTTTGTTAAAATTATTCTAGCATTAATATGGTAAAAAGCCATTATATTGTTCAGAAATACGACAAAAAAATTGTCAATATGTTTTAAGTTTAAAATTAAATAAATAAATAAAAAGCAAATATTTTAAACATCAATTTACAAATTATTTATTTATTAATAAATCAGAAACAATCACGACCATCATTATGTTAAAATTGAAAACAACAATTTAAATAATAAAAACACAACAATTTGTTAATGTTCACAACATATCGTCGTCGGGGTGCTCTTTTTCGTATATTTCCTGTAATTTTTGTTGATTTTTGACTTTTTTCATTTGAGCGTAAATCGACGCTGCCTTGTAGTTGATGGGCCCGTAATCCTTCATATCGGCATCCGCGTATATAAATTGATCTTCTGGTCTGAATGGCTGTAATATTAAAAAAAGGTTGATATGTAAAAAATATGTAAATTATTTAAAAAAAAGTTTGTTTAAACTTTCTTAATAAAAGCTTATGATTCATGTGCAGGTGAATTAATCTCTTATTTGCTACAATACCAGGGGCAAATATTACGTGGAATTATAATATATAAAGATAAATAAAGTGTCTTAAGTGTTAAGATACTTTATTAACTTGGTGCTCCCAAGTTCCCTCTGCCTACCCTGCCATGTGCGGGAAACAACGTTAACAGCTTCCCGTAAGTAACTAAATAAAGTAAAAAATAATAAAAAAGAATATTTTTTGGAAATAATGTATGAAAATTTAATCGAAAACGATCTGCCTTATTGACTTTATCATTAATCGGGTCAGGTTTTTGTTACGGATTTCACAGTATATTTATAGTTTTTAAAAAGTTGTATTTTTGATTTTAAAATATACATTGACGTTTAATAAAAGGTGTAATGTATGTTAATAAAACTAGATGGCTCTGTCGTCTACAGCTACTTACTGACTCACTTTGCCTATGACAGTTGAACTAAGCTGACGTGGATATTTAATGTATATTGAGGTAGCCTACAGAATCATCAAGTTTACATACATTGCAGTTTGATTAAGGCGTCAGTCACAAATTGTTACTTGACAAGCTCGAAAAAATTGGAATAACGGACATACCTCTTCAAATGTTAAAGTCGTACCTTAGTGATCGGTATCAAGTAACAAAAATAAATGACACTGAAAGCGGTAAAAAACCCATCACATGTGGTGTACCACAAGGGTCGATTCTTGGACCGATGTTATTTCTAGTTTACATTAATAATATTTCTGAAATTAATCTGCACGGGAAATTAACACTCTACGCAGATGATACTTGTCTTTTTTACTTTGGGGATTCCATCGATGTAATTATTACTCAGGCACAAGAGGATTTGAACAACCTTTTTGATTGGTTTCGTTATAACTTACTTACAATAAATGTATCAAAGACATCTTACTGTATTTTCAAACCAAAAAATAAAAAAGTCGGAAACTTTCAAACGTTAACTATTGATGGCAAAGTATTAACAGAAAAAAAAGAGGAAAAATATCTCGGTCTAAGAATTGACCACAGCTTAATGTGGAACTCTCAAATTAATTATGTCATGACAAAACTCAGATCGTTTCTTGGTGCTGTTCGACATAGTATTGGCTGCTTTCCCCGCAAAGTTCGACTTTTGATATACAACTCCTACATTAAATCTCATTTAACATACCTAATTGAATTATGGGGAACAGCATCAAAAACAAAATTAAATAAACTACAAAAGTTACAAAACAAAATTATAAAAACATTATTTAATTATAAATATACAACCAATACAAAAAAGCTTTATAAGGAAACGAACATTATGAATATCAATCAATTGTACCACTTTCACACGCTATTACTTATTTATAAAATTTTAAATAATAAAATTAGTTCAAAAATAAAGTTAACTCTGAACAATGAATTGCCAAAATACAGTCAACGAAGACCTAACAAAACTTTTCTAATTTCTAAAACTAGAACTAAATACGGACGAAGGACCTTGATTTTTGAAGGAGCACAATTATATAATAATTTACCAGACGCATTAAAAAACATAAAATCATTAAATATTTTTAAAAACAAACTAAAAAGACATATTTTAAATTCATTTTAAATAAATTATATTATTGTTATATTTTCATGTACATTCCTATGCGGATAAAGTCTCAAACAGCTGACCAATAAGCAACCGGCGGTTGAAACAGTACCTTACCAGCCGTTCGCTTTGTGCGTACGCGTCGTTTATACCTATTCTAAACACAAGCATTGTGAATAATGTACGATTCCAATAATGTACCTAAGATAAGCCAAATTTAATACGTAGACGAAACCATTTATTTACCATGTAACTGTGAAATGCTGAACACTTGTTTGTATTTTACCCACACAATTTTTTTTTTATTGTTAATTTCTCATGTAAGTGACTGTATGTTTTTAATGAGAAATAAATATTCTTTAAACCTAACCTAAACCTAAAGTATTCATGAATACAGAAATTGAATTCACCATTGTATGTAGACTTTACGATTTGTTATAACATTTAATTCCTGCTACAATTATAGCTTAGATATTATAATTTATATGTATAATATTCAGAACGTAGTTATTCTCTAATTAAAACAAAACATATTTTAAAATACAACAAATGCTAAAAGAAAGCCACAAAAATTAGCCACAAGAAAACGGCCAAGCAATATGTTAGTACATAATACATATTAATAAAATAAACTTTAGCGAAGCATTAGGACAGTTAAATAATGATATTAAATTACCTTTTTATTTAGAAAATGTACGTGTCGCTCTTGGCAAAGCGGGCCTATGGACAGAAAGACAAACGTCACAACACTTATCACATGCACGTGTGCAAGTATCACTTATTTATCGAGTATATTACAACAAATTTGGATTTGAAATAAGTTTTTATACAATAATTATATTCTCCGAAAATGAAACAAAATATATTTTGTCTAAAGGATTTTATAAAACACATGAATAAATATATTAAAGCTCCTAGGCTTTTTGGGTTTGTATAAATAAAAAAATGATATAACATTTTAAAATACCAGGAATTGAACCTGTGATGCTTAATAATGTCTTTGATACTTGTTTAATAATTTGCTGCTTCTGGATGAGGATGTTTAATTCAATTCAATTCAGTATTTATAAAGAAAAAGATATAGTCAATTTTGAAAGATTTAGAAGATATTTTGTAATAAGTCTATGACAAATATTTTTAAAAATAAATGAATATATTAAACAATGTAAATAATAAAATTTATGATTGTAAATTAAAATTCATTGCCTTTCTTAAAAAAATAAAAGTACTAAATAACTTAAGAGAAATGATTTAAACGACATCAAATTATAGTAAATTTTAGTTAAGTTAGTAAATGAACTTACCTTTATACGTCTATTTCATTGAATTTCAGAGTTGCATAATCGCTTCTCTGTTGACTTTTCCTATTCGATACATTACTTTTGTAACTAGAATTACTTTCTTTATTTTCTACATTACCTACTGTATATAAATGTTTATTGGAATTGACTGTGTTTTTAAATTTTAAATTATGATTACCTAACGCTAAGTCTGCATATACTAATTTTTGTTCTTAGGCCTATCATCTTTGCATAAAGTGTTAAAATTTGCATTATAAGTATATTCGGGGCTTAAATTTCTAGTTGAGTTTGATATGTAGTTGCCTTTTAGGAATTGTAAATAGTTTTTTCTATCGCTACTGTACTGTACTGTACTGTCTGGTTCTGGATAGTTTGGTTTTTCATAGTTATCATAAATGCCAACGCAAGAAAGTTTCTCGCGAAGGCTTTCAGATTTTTTTAATCTATTTAATTTTTGGGTTTTATCTTTACTTCGATTTAGAGTTTTTGTATAATATTGATTTTCGGGCTGGTATATAGGGCCTATTGTGTTATTATAAGTGTCTTGGCTCACGGGAATCCTTTTATCAACTCGTATTGGTTGGAAATAACAAAAGCTTTGATGTTTTTGCAGCGGAATTTGGAAATTTTTCTTATTTTTTCCTTTGGACATATTCGTAAAATTTCTTTGGAGGTATTGCTGCTGTATGTTAGTATTCTGAAAATGAAATGTTAGTTTGTTAGTCTGTTAATAATACAACACGTAGTATATAATGAGATGATAAAAAAATGAAAACATACAAAGCGTTTATACCTGAGCGATTTCACCGTTTTTAGGTAAACTAATTTGTACAGAATTACTACGCTGAACTAAATTTCTTTTTGGTATTGGTTTTTCCGTTAACTTTGGTATTTGTAAAGTTTTATTTGGTAAAATAATTTGTTTTCTTGGCAAAGAAACTTTGTTGATACCTTGGTCGTTCAGTTGGTTGACCACAGATCGTACTAGAGATGTCGATGGTAGTGTAATTGAAGTTCTTTTAGGAGTTATGCCGATTATATTTGGTTTAGTACTTTTTTCTTCATTAATATCATTATCTTTTTCATCATCATTATGATCATTATCAATATCAGTTACATTTTTCAAACTTGTAGTTCTTTTTGGTACAATTTGTATATTTTTGGTTTCATTTCTTCGGATTTTCTGTTTAGATATATTTTCTTCTGACTTGGAAGATCTCATTGGTGCATCAACTACATCTATTGAAGCAGTGTAACGAGAACTTATCAACGGCATTGATAAGTTTACGTAAACATGATCAGATTTTGATGGTGAATTTAAAGGTGTAATTTTGGTTCTTGGAGCAGGAACTGGTCTATTTAAAGAAGTTTTGGAAACATTTATGTCTTCCACATTTTCTTCATATACTTGTATAGAATCTGTTAAATTCTCGAAATGTTCAACGCCACTTACATTCGACTTGATTTTGAGCAGCGAAGGGAAATTTTCATATATGTTGTCCTCAGAATCGACAATGTCATCAGAATCTGTTGTATTTTTGCTATTATTGTTAATTTCGTTAAAGTTCTCTCCATATTCAGTATTAGGATAGAATCGTTCTATATTTCTTTTTCTAACAATTCTCATAGATTGAAACTTTGGTTTTGTCTTCACATTTCTGGTATTCAAAGAGCTGAATTTTTTTGTATCAATAACTTCTTCTTCTATAGTTGGAAATTGTTTTAATAGTGGCATTTGAGGCAGATAGGGATTTAATAGTACTGTTTGATGTAAGGGATACATTTGTTGCATAGGAGATAAAACTGGTACACCATACGGTTGATAATTTGTACTAGTATTTGTTACAGGATAATTTAGAGTATTTTGTACAAAAGGTGGGCAAACAACTCGGGGAGTAAATGATGGATTGGTTGTCAATTGCTTTTGCAATGCCTCAATGCCTTTAACGGTTTTTTGGTTAGTTTCTACAATCCTAGGTTGAATCGCTTGTACAGGCTGTTATTCATGCCAAAATTAAACATGAAAAGAAAAATAAATGCAAATTAATAGTAAAGCCAAACACAAATTAAATAATACAAAACAAATGAAAACTTTAGTTAAAGAAAAATAATATATTAAAAATTATATGTTTGTTTTATATGCATTGAAATGAAAAGTAACAGTAAATGCTCTTATCTATTAGAAGTATAATATATTATATGAACTTACAAATTGTTATATTTTAATAATTAACTATATTAACCTTATTTGGTGGTTGTTGAAGACCGTGGAACGGCAAATTTTCGTAGAGGCCGTTGTCAGCGAGGTTGCCGTTCGCTGCATTATCTACGCCATTCGTAGGTGGGCCTGGAATTTTAAACATAATATATATTTCATTGACTATTTTTTAATGCTTTTTCTTATATGATAATATATATATATATATATATACATATATATATATATATATATATATATATATATATATATATATATATATATATATATATATATATATATACATATATATATATATATATATATATATATATATATATATATATATATATATATATATATATATATATATATATATATATATATATATATATATATATATATATATATATATATATATTTATATATATATATATATATATATATATATATATATATATATATATATATATATATATATATATATATATATATATATATATATATATATGGAATATTTAATTTAAAACTTTATTTTATTTAAAAGTAATTGTAAACACAATCATGAAACATAATTATAGTTTTTATTAACTTATAAATAATTTTATATTGATTAGAGGTAGAAAGCATCTACATGCGTATGTCATATACATAGCACTTAGGATTTCAACCATAACATTGTTTCCAAATTTATTATTTATGAACTTTAAATTTAATATACAATTTGCAAATTATAATAAAATCAAATAACAAACAATAGTACAATAATTAATAAAGCGTACAACAAAAACGTGCTTTACTTACTTTCGCCAGGTTTCTTTCTTTTCCTTGTGTTCTTCGATTCTATTGTTGTATTACTAGTTTTGTTCGTGCAAATTCTATCAGGTCTTTTAAACGAGACAACTAAAAACATGCAGTTACATTAGAAAAATGCAAAACATAACATAAAAATTAAGCGATACATGCGGTATATAAATTTACAATGAAAGAAAATTTTATGGTGTTGCTGATTTTGAAGAAAACAAATTTCTGGCAATTGCCAGTTTCATATATATATATATATATATATATATATATATATATATATATATATATATATATATATATATATATATATATATATATATATATATATATATATATATATATATATATATATATATATATATATATATATATATATATATATATATATATATATATATATAAGTATATGCTAAGTTATATGAAAATATATTATTTTCTATGTATATCTCAAAGTCAATGGCTCAAAACTATACCGGTATGGTTTTGGGATTAAGTGAAGTGTATTCTAATTTAGAGAAAAACCATATATTATTTGAATAAAACGTATTAAAGATTTATTTACTTAATAATAATATAATTTGATTGATTTTAGAGTATGTGCACTCTTTTCAATTTTTAAACTTAAAGTTTCGCATAAACTTTCTTTAAATGTTTATTTATATAATACAGAGTTGTGTCTGAGAAGCCAAATTGTAAAAGCGTCACTATAAAAACTTGTGAGTATTGAATACGTGCATAGAATGTATTGTGAGAGTGAAGTGTGATGTACGTACATATGTATGAGATGATATTTTTAAAAGAAAAAATAATAAAATAGAGATAAACACATTAAAAACAAAAACAAACATTTTGAAATGAAACATTTTGTTGATCATTTAAATATAATCTCACACGTTTATAACGTGATATAGTCCAAAACGATCTACCTCCTTCCGTTACGATCACATTCGGTGATTCGCTCTGAAAAAACGAACGAATACGTCTTTTTGGTCCATAATTCTTATTTAAAACTAACGATACAGCTCGTTTATTCGATTTGTTTATTTTCTTGTACTTTCCACTATCATCGTCGGATGAATCGCTTTTACGTCTTAGATTTTTAAAAATTCCCGATACAACTTGTGTATGCTTTCTGGGTTTGCCAGTTTTTTTCGAATATTCAATTTTAGGTGGTGTTTTATTTTCGTCTGTCTTTCTAGATCTTTCAAGCAATCCCAAATTACTATCTTCTGTTTCATTCTGAATTCTATTTTGTTGTAGTTTGGCTTGATTCTTTGGACTGAGCGTGTGATTGGAATTAACATGTACTAGCACACCTGGCTTAAGAGGCCATTTGTTTGGTGTCACAACTGTTTGTACTTTATCTGAATCTTTCTTATCGAATGTTGGAGTATCTGGCTTATTAGATTCATTTATCAGTTCTGAATTAGATGTTCCTTTTATAGTCATTTCTAAATTAGGTGTATTTTGTGAATCAACTAGTCTAGTTCTATCTGATGATTTTGGACTAAATGTTAAATTTAAACGTGGTGATAAAGCGGGTAAAGCTTGCGATATTATAGAATGAGCTATGGACACTTCGTTTAAACAGCTACCATCCGGACTGTTGTAAAAAACATGAAAAAGATATTTGTTAAGAATATGATGATTTGTTATTTTAATAAATCTGCCTATAGACTATATTTTGAATTTTTATTATATTTTGAAACATCCATAAAGGTATTATTTAAAAAAAGAGACACATAATAAGTCATTCAAAATACAGGCTATGCTAAAATAAAAAACCAAAAAAGAAAAATAAAAACCAAAAACTCAAACGCACAACAAATAAATAAAAATTAAATGTAAAAACGATAATATGATCATAAAGTACATATACAATAAATACAATAATAAATTATAAAAGCTACAAAGAAAACAACTGATAATAAAACTAGAAGAATGCTTTCCAAACTCCATGCAAAAGATGCATTTGCTTTAACCTTTCTACGAAAATAGCTTAAAAAAACTAAAATCACACACAAATAAATTTCCAAAATTTTCCAAAATCAACGCAAAAATAAATAAAGAAAGCATTCTTTATCTATGAATAATTAATATTTTGTTAGTAATGTATACCTGAAGTATTAATTGTGGTCAGTCTCAATACATCTGGTGTTAGTGCGGTTAGGAACCTAAGAATAAACAATTTAACGTATAGAAAATATAGTTAGTAAATGTATCCAGAAATTGGAACATTTTACTCAAAATTGTTGTCATTTTTGAGAATTTTGGTAAGCAAGTATGTTAATTCATAATAATTGTATTTTTATATATTTTTTTCTCTTAAAACATTTTCAGTTGCAAAATACAAAAGACTGATCCTTTAGAAGCTTGTTGTGGGTTCAGTTTTATATATAATTATTATATAATTTTTTAAGATTTTTTTGAAAAGATAAAATAATTGTGTAATTATGTACGGTTGTTGCTGTAGAACATGCAAATAATAAAGGGAGGACAGGGTGGGTTAGTAAGCCCTATTTATTCTATAAAGGCCGTTGGTCCAAGCGTTGTATACAGCCGAAAACTCAAACTCGCATACGATTCAAAATTTTTTGACAAATAAAAAAAGACACTGTATATTGCTTTTTTGTAGGTAATTTTTCACTTAAGAAAATTTGATAGAATTTTTTAATTAATATATATTTTTATAATGGGCTTTTACTGTATATTTTAATCATGTTGAAAAAAAATAAAGGTCAATAATTCTCAAGAAATAATATCACAACGAACTTTGAATATGGAACATTTTAAAATTAACAACATTGTTTTAAGTATTGTTATGATTTTGTTAAGATAGAAATAAGAAGTTGAGATCTAAATTTTATTATAAAGATTTGTCGGTTATAAAGATTCAAGTATGTACAGCCATATTAACCGTAAAAAGATTTAGACATTAAAATATCCAAAAAAATTAAATCGTATGGTCAAAAATGACCTGCATATGTATGTATATCACGCGCCGCGCGGCATCGATAAAGTGTACCACGAGTCTGCTCGGACCAATGGCGACGCTGAAATATTATATATTAAAAATATTGTAAACTAACGTATAAAAAGACTGTAAATGTAAATATATACATATTATAATAACAGATTATGCTTATATAAATATATATAAATTCTTTAGGTTGTGTGCATTTAAGTTATTTTGTATATAAATGTAAATAAAATGGTTCATATAATCAACAACAGATTGTTGTTTTATGTTGATTATATATATATTTTTTTAAGTAAATCTAATGGCAAAGGTACATTCTCTAAAGTTAAGATTTATTAATTAAATTATACTTACTTCTCCCTCTCCTCGAGCTCGACTGGATTGTTATCTAATGTTATTGTGTTATCGCAGCAAATAAACAAAAAACAACAATATTAGTAAATTAGGAAATACGTAAATGAATAATGTTGAAATAAGAAAATGTAAGTCGAATGTAGATATTATATGACTAAGAATTAAATTTCAAATTAATATTTGAAATTTATGAAACAATGTCGAACTAACATTTTCTTATAAAAAAACGTTTAACAATTATTATATTAATCTATTTTAATGTTATTTATAAAATGTTCTATTATATCATAATTATAATATTTCAACAACTTAGGGTATGTCATAAAATCCCATTAATGAATATTATCCAAGAAAGATATTTATATTTATATTAAATTTCAACAACAACAAAACAACAATAAGGCAAACAACAAAAACAACAATATGAGTAAAAAATAACACAATTATGAAAAAACAACAATTTCTAAAAAATGCAAAACGATCAAAGAAACAAATAAATCTAGGCTCTTTTAGTTTAATTTAAAAAAATATATTCTTGTGGTCTTTATATTAACTCTTGTGTTATTTATTGTATGTGTTTAAATCAACTAAACAACAAAATTCGCAATTTCTTCAAATCGCTTACTATTTATAATTAATGAACAGACTTACATTTGGATTTAGCTCTCATTCGCCTACAGATGCATATAATAATGAGACACAGTATGACAGTGAGCACGAGCACTGCCAGAGCGATGCCGCCTATCAGCATCAGCTTTTGTTGATCACGCCACCATACTTTGTTACCTTTGGAAATAAAAATAAATAGTTATTTTGTGTTCTGCTGTTTATTGCGAATATTTTTTATATTTAATTTTCATTTTATTTATTGTAATTTAAAACCTTTACAATTAATGTTACTAAACGTTATTGGTCATACTTACTGTAGCTTTCCAAGTTAGCTGCATGTGTATAAAAATGATTAACTGTAGTATTTTTCAACTTATTTTGCTTATAAAATAGAAAGAAAATATAACTATGAACGATATTTATACGAAAGAACGAAAATAATATATTTAAAAAATTAAAACTATTTATTGAACATTTATAATATACTTTGTTAAATTAACATTAACTGTTCATGTAGAAATCTCTCTCTCTCTCTTTTTCTCTCTCTATTTCCTGTCCGATACAAATTGTAGCGTTATATTCCGCTTATTCTAAAATTACAAGCATTCTGCGACAGAACAGTTTTTTATTAACTTCATGCTGTATCCCGCACATTAGCACTTAGCTATGTGGCAGAGGGAACCTGGGAACCATAAGTAAATTATTCGTTCCCATTTAAACACTTCCGCTTCCTTTCGCTGTTTTGCTTTTGCAGTCATTCATGACATGAGCAGACATGTTCCTTCGTTAAACGGATTTTTTTGTACCTAACCCATAACTAAGGTAATTTATAAACAAAAGCCTTACCCATAACATCCCTTTCACAAGGTCTCGACATCCCCACGCTATTATTGGCAAAACAAAGGTAAGTCCTATACACGTCGACATTCGAACTGAGTCTTAGATAACTCTGTACACCGTTCTGCCATATCTTCTCGTCTGTTAGACTATCGTTGTCATTTTTCAGTTTCCATGAGAATGATACCTGTAATTAAGTGATAATAAAAAAAAATAGATAGAATTGATGCCGAAGAAGTTGAATGTTTAATATTTTGAAATTAAATATTTCATATTTTCATTTCTGCGCTCGGGTAATAAGGCAAAGCGCGGCGTTGAGTTCCGCCACGCAACACGCAAAGTGTCAACTCGGCGGAAAGTGGGGAACGAAACTGACAACAACACACTTTAACACTAGTTTTAACACTAGTTTCCCAAGTTTCGTCTGCCTACCATGCCATATACGGAATAAGGCGTGTAACTATAAAAAACTCTTAATAAATATATTTTTGGAATGTCTTTAGTCCAAAGTATAAAAAATACTACTAAAATTGGTTCAGTAATTCCAAATGTAGGATGCTATATATATACATCCGGCTTTTCTTTCTTTCTTCTTTCTTTTAACTTCGGATAGTTAACAAATTGGGGACACTATAAATGTTCAGTTGTCTAGAAAAGACAAAAAATAATCGATTCCCCTGAGTAAGAATTGAATATACAATTGATATGCTAACAACATAAATAAGTTGTAACAAGCGTATAAGAATTTCGACGGAGCTCGGTGAGAACGAATGGCTTAGTTGGTGCGCTGGAACGGTATTCCAGAGGCGCGGGTTCAAATCCTGCTTCGTTCAACATTTTAATACGCTTTTTAAATTTAAGTTTAGTATTTTCTGTCCTAAGTGTGGAATAAAACTTTAAAAACATAGTAAGAATATACAATTGTTGCATTCGCAATGAGACGTTATCCACAGCACCACGAATGGCCTACGTTTCTTTCATATAAGAAATTAAACTTCCCAACCAAAATAACGTATATATTACAAATATTATTATTTGTTTGATAAGCTTTCACTCCAGAACTACTGAACTGATTATCATTAAACTTCGTACACATATTTTGAGAGGTATTGACTAAGGTAAGGGAGTTTAAAGCGGCTAGTTATAAAGAAGCTTACCTCTGAGGGATTAGCATGTGCTGTACACACAAGGACTTGTTCTCCCTTCATTTCTACTTGCTTTATACCGCATTCAGGTATGACTGAAAATATTTACAAAAATATTGATTATTTACAGTTGTCTATAAGGTTATACTTTTTAGAAAAATCGCCACTTTCTTTAGAAAAAATCATCGTCGGAACGCTCACACGCTTCTTATTATTTTGCAATGTCAGTTTTTTAAACGAAGAATCTACTTACATTTATTAAATGTATTATTAAATGTACCCCTTGGTTGTTACATATTTATATCAACCAAGGCGTTTATGAGTTATATGGTAACAAACATACATACAAATATATAGGAAGAAGCTCGGAAGATTTTATATCAACGGAAACAAAAAAACCGTAACAAAAATAATTTAAAAATAACTTTCAATTGTCTACTTATGGAATATCATACGTAGATCATAGATCCAAGCTCAATTTTCGTTAATTATTCAAAAATATATTCAAATTGACTACATATAAATCAAAACGGTCAGTTATTGAGCAATAGGATGACAAACATACATATAAACATACAAAAAATCAACTCACACATAACATCCAATAGCACAGCAGTACTGATAGCGCCGTGTCTATTGTACGCCTCACACAGGTACTTCCCCGCGTCGCGTCGAGCGGCCGCTCCCAGTAGTAGAGTATTAGACGATGATAGTATGAAAGATGTGTTTGTATGGGATTTGGCGCTGGTTTTGGTAGTTCCTTCTCGCCGCCACGAGTAATTTGGCATTGGGAAGCCGCTGGAATGGAATGTTTTACGTCATTTTGACCATTTTGTCCATTATTTTCTCAATGGTTTCCCTCCAGTAAGTTTTATTATAATTGCTGAATTTCACACTGGCTCCCGCGCTTGGTAGGGTAGGCAGAGGGAACTTGGGAACCTAGTGTTAAGACACTCCATTCCGTTCCACATTTTATGCTGTATTTGAGGCATTGCGTGTTGAGTGGTAGAGCTCAAAGCCTTGTCTACTGAACGAAGAAATGAAAAGAATAATAATAATTTAATTTAAACATTTTAAATATTTCAATTTCAATTCTTTGATTTTTGCAATTATAACACATTTAAAAGAATATAATTAACCGGATTAAACATTGATATTTAATATTATATATTTTTGGAAACCCGACGTTTCGAACACTTTGCAGTAGTCCGTGGTCACGGGTAGACTGAGGTGTGTTTTTCAATCTTAATTAATGAAATTAAATTTTTCTTACTTGGCAGAGCATACAACTTTAGCAGGTATTTCATTCTCGATAACAGACACAACTGCGGGCGTCACTGTTATATTTTCTGGTTCATCTGTACACAAAAATGTAATAAATTATTTTGTAGTAATAGATAATAAAAAAAATATAACTTCACGTTGTACACCGCTAATAAATGATTGTACACCGCTAATAGATGACATTATGACATACATGACATTTTTAGTTTTTACCTGACTTATTTAGGCATTGCGGCGTTAAGTTTTGCCACTTAACAAGTAGTAGAACTTAACGCCGCTCTCTATTTCGTTACCAGAGGGAGGAAATAAAAGTTATTAATATTTTAATATAAAAAACTGTATGTTTTAAGTATTTCACTAAAGTTGTAGATATTTCTGTGAATGTAAATTTTTCTATAAAAAAATTGATGAAATATTGATCATATTACTTATTATTATATAATATTATGATGTAAACATTTAATATAAAAACAAAAGACATGTCCCGGTTAGTTTCTTGCGCCGGTTCTTCTCAGGTCTGAGGTGAAACTTTAATTAGCCGGTGTTAAATTGTTTGACGTTCAACAAAATTAAGCTTATATACAAAATAAAAAAAATAAATTGGATTTGTGAGAAAATCTAAGAGTTTAGAGACAATTTCTTATATTTGTATTGTTTCTTTGGCCAATAATCACATAAAATCTAGGATAAGTCAAATGAAAACCGGGGAATATTTTTCTGGTTTTCATTTGGTTTCTAATAAATTTATAATCTTTTTATCACACAAATTGTAAGAATTTTTATCTATTATAAAATGATATATTATAATTAATGATATATATTTCCAAACTCTTCGTCGAATTTGAGGCATTGGGTGCTGAGTGGCGGAACTCAACGATGCTTCTGCTATGCTACCAGAGCGAAGAAATGAAAATATTAAACATTTAATTTAGTCTAGGGGGTATGCCGCTACATTACCAATTTTTTTTAACAATAATGAAATACAAAAAATACGTACATTCGACTGCAAAGTTAGTAGTGCTGGCGACTGGAGGCCCCGCGTCGTTCCGCGAGGAGGTACAGGTGTATCGCGCTGAGTCACCGCGAGAGAGCACTCCACCAGACCACGCTGACATGTTCCAGTGCTGAAAACGTAAATATTCGTGTTAGTTTCCTGCGTACAGCAGGGCACATGGGAACCTAATGTGAAGTATTTTTTTTTGCAATGACGATTGCAAAATTAAAAATTATTTAATTTATAATATAACATAAGATAGGTACATAAATAAAGTAATAAAATGAATACAAGCAATAAATTGAATACAAAATAAAATTACTTGTTTAGCTTGCTTATTGTACGCTATCAATGGCCTGAAGGCAAAAGGAACCTGGGAACCTAGTGTTGAAATACTCCATTTCCATTAAAATACTTCCATTCCTCACTTTCCGCTGTTTTCTAGGTACTTTGCGTCATTACCAGAGCGACAAAACGATAATATTAACTTTTTCGTTTTCTCAAACGGTGATTAAACCAAAAAAAAAATACTCAAATAAAAAAAATATGTGTTTAGCGTCATTCTGTATCCTGCATATGGTAGGATAGAGAGAACTTGGAAACATAGTGAGTGTTAAGACACTCCGTTCCCCAAATAAATTAACAAAATAATCAACAAATATTAATGTAAATTTTTACTATGTTTTAAAGTGTTATTCCACACTTAGGACAGAAAATACTAAACTTTAAATTTAAAAAGCGTATAAAAATTTTTTAACGAACTGGAACGGTATTCCAGAGGCGCGGGTTCAAATCCTGCTTCGTTCAAAATTTTTATACGCTTTTTAAATTTAAAGTTTAGTATTAATGTAAACGTACCAAAGTAGACTCAGTAGCTTCGAAATCATTTCTATTGACCTGAGGCTCTATTCGTTTCTCCAATACGTAGTACTTGTCGGTCTTATCCGGGTCTATCTTCTGTCCGTCCTTCAACCACTCGACTGTACACAGCGGAGCACACTCCACCGTGCACGATAAGGATATGTTCTGAAAGTGTTTATATATGTAGAAAATTGATTTTTTTTTTGTTCAACGCTTACTCACTCAGCTTCACGCTGTATCCCGCACATGGCAGGGTAGGCAGAGGTAACTTGGAAGCCTAGTGTTAAGATTCCTCACTCTCCGCCGAATTGGAGGCATTGAGTGTTGAGTGGCGGAACTCAACGCCCTATTTTGTCTTGTACCAGAGCGAAGAAATGAAAACATTTAATGTTTAAATTGAAAATATTAAATATTCCATTTCCTCGAGTTGGGATCGAAGCCGCAACCTGACGGTTACAGTCACACGCTTGTGCCGCTGTGGATTAACGCTGTATTCCGAAATTGGTTGGGAAGTAGTGGGAACCTAGGGATTTAGTAAGACAGTCCATTTCCATACTTAAAAACGTTAAATTTTAAGGCATTGAATAACGCAAGTTCAAGCCTCTTCTTCCTCGTTACCAGAAGGAGCAAATGAAAATATTAAATTTTTCAATTTCGATTGTGGGAACCGAACCCACAACCGCGTTTTTGTTACATGTTTTTTGTTTTTGTTACATTTACTTTAAAGGTGTATTTTTCTTTATATATTAAAACCAAAATGTTGAGATAATTTTCTGTATCTATATAGGTATGAGCATTTACTAATATATATGTATATGTTTCCCTGTATATCAAACTGTACCTGTGATTTGTACAAAGCCCCACTGTAGTGATTCATCGCGTATTTGAAGCTGGGCGGTGCTGAAATATATATAAAATATTTAACATATAAATAAAATGTTATTGTAATTTAATTTTCAATAGTCAAGATCTATATAATATTTATTAATAACTGATTATATAATACGGTTAACGAGTTGAACCCGCTTTTTATTCTACTACTTCTTTCCTTCCTTCTTTTCCTTCGTTTTTTCAGGTTCACATTGTGTTCCCCATGACAGGATATACAGAGGGAACATGGGAACATAATGTTAGGACTCCTTTTCCCAACAATACACTTCCTGCCTAATTTTCCGTTAAAACTGAAGCATGACAACTCACCTAACACATCAATGTCAACACTGGCGCTGCCCCCCTCCCCACCTCCCCCCACGCCTCTGCAAGTGAAGGTAGCGCGGTGGTCGACGGCCACCGGGTCGACAGTCCACTCGCGGGAGACCACGTCACTGACCAGGCGGCCCCCGCGGTGCCAGCGGTACCTGGACGGGGATTGGTAGAGTCATTGAAATTGGAAATCGCAACTTGTACACTCTTTGCTCATTAAAACATAATATAATATTTTTTTCTTCTTTTACTCATGGCAGGTATTGCTTTGTAATTATTTATCAAGGGTTTGGTACCAAATACACAAAATTTACTCAGTTATAGATAATTGTAAAGCGTTTACATTTAATCAGGCATATTGGAAACAGGTCGACGAGACGTTCGTATCTTTTCTACATTGCTTAGTCAAGAGATTTTATTCCTTTTTGTCAAAGTATTATAATCTAAAAAATAAAATCAGCGTAGCCAGAGCTGGTTTTAAGCTGGCCTCGACTTCTGGAAATTACTGTATACAAATGTAGCTACTATTAATAAATTATACAATTAAATTAATTCCAGCTTTCAGTTCTGCCACTTAACACGTAATGACTCAAATTCGACCGAAAGTAGAAATCGGAACGGAGTGTTTTAACACTAGGTTCTCAAATTTTGCTCTGCCTACCCTGCGTTTATATGTGGGATACAGAGTGAAGCTAAAAATAAATACAATTAAATATGCTAAAATTAAACATTTGATTTACCTATGAGCTTCCGGTCGTCCTTTCTCTTCTATACTGCAAGTAAGTACTAACGATTTGCCCTTTATAACTCTCCACGGAGAATATGTTAGTTTCGCTGGACCGGGTGGATCTAAGAATGAATAAAGTAATGAATTTAACGCTGTTGAAAAGCAAAACATAAAATATGAATTTTTTTTCAAGTAAAAATAGTTACAATACCACAACCATTGCAAAAAAATTACCACCACCATTGCAAAAAAATTGTGACTACTGTCTGTATATGGAAGATATATTTAAAAAAAAACATATTTTTTTTAATTTTACTTTTTTCGTCTTTTTGTCTGTTCCTTTGTCGTACTTGCTAATATAAGAAATGGACGGTCCAGATTTAAATGCACTGAATATAATTTAAGCGGGCGAAGCCGCGGGCTAATCTTAAATATAGCATTTTTTTTGCTAAAATACCATAAATCAATACACAATATTATGGATGAATCTAAACAATAAAGTAGCAAAATCTGATTTCCACTCACAATTAACTATTAGTTCAGTCTTGTCGCTCTCGTCTCCCCATCCGGCGTAGTTCTTGCCTTTGCAGGAGTAGTTCCCGTGGAAGCTCTTCGTAGTATCTTGTAGTAGCAGCATGGAAGGGTCTACTTCATTGCATAGGCTTTCTGAAATTTGATATGTTAAAGCTTCATTTATAAAAGCTAGTGATTTTAGAGCTTTTTAATTTCCAACACAAAAAGATGGACATATCTGTCTGTACTTCTGCTTGTGGCACCGAAGCTTCTGAATATATTAACTGAGTAAGGTTTTTTTTAATTATGTTGGCTCACGGTGGTTCTTAGGTTGTTTATGAAAATAGAGTAAGTCATTTAAGAGCTACAAGTAGTTATTTATTGTAACTTTATAATTTTACGTTTTTATGTCTTTTTAGATTCAATAAATTGAATTACCGAAATTGTATTAATTAGTTTCGGTAGGTACAGATAGAAGAAAAAAAAAAAAAAAATATATATATATATATATATATATATATATATATATATATATATATATATATATATATATATATATATATATATATATATATATATATATATATATATATATATATATATATATATATATATATATATATATATATATATATATATATATATATATATATATATATATTTATATTTATATATATATCATTTCTTATTTTCTCTAAGTATGAATGTAAATTAATGTACAGATAATTAACACACACACCAAAAGTTTTGTAAATATTATAACAATTTGAGTAATTAAAGTTTTAAGTTGATATTTCATTTAAAAATGCATATTAGTTGGCGTAACTCAACGCCGTGTTTACAAAATAAAATACAAAAACATACCTTCAGTTCCGTTACATTCTGGTAAATGCTTCAATATTTCACCATCCAAGTACCAAATGACCTCGTCCAGTACGGGAGGATTGCCCTTCTCCACTTCACAACTGAGAGTTACGTTCTTATGATCAGTTTCTAATACAGGGCTCGGTGAGCTCATTGTTAGACGTACTTGTGGTTTGACTGAAACAAAAATTGAAGAGAAGAGAATTTTGAGAGATCTGCTGTTAGTATTCTTTTACTATCGTTAGCTTATCTACTTCACAAGTTTGGCTTATGTACTTTTGTTTTCTCTTTTTAATATTTAATTATATCGTCGACCTATATATGTGTATGTATGTACGTTGAGAAATTTATGCACGATAAAATTCAATAAGTTATCTTGCGATAAAACTTGAACTTACGGACCTATTGTTAAGACACTCTGTTCCACGTCCGTTACCCACGTTCTGCCGTTTTGAAGCATTGCGTGTTGAGTGGAGGAACTCAACGCCGCGCTTTGCCTTATTACCAGAGCAAAGGAATGAAAACATTGAATATTTCATTTGAAAATATTAAATATTTCATTTTCTCGAGTGGGGATCTTGCTTTGCTTGTGCCGCTGTGCCACGACAGACCTTGTAACCTTAAGGAATCATTTAATAATTGCTCAATAACTATACAAAAATATATTAACGTTAAAACTCTCTCTCTCTTACTCACTTCACGCTGTATTCCGCATATGGCAGGGTAGGCAGAGGAAACTTAGGAACCTAGTGTAAATAATTTCGTTTTATTTCCGTTCCCCACTTTCTGCCAAATTGGAGTCATTACATGTAGAGTGGCGGAACTCATCGCCGCATTAATGCAAAGACACCAAAGTTGTAGAGTTAATGCAAAGACACCAAAGTCATAGAGTAGCAGTAGGTTGAACAAAAAAAATCTATACTCACATAGCACATTGACGTAAATACTCTCATTTGTAGTTCCATTCCCAACGTTATTCGCCATACTGACAGTATAGAAGTATCCATTGTCATTTTCGTTAGCGTTCAGTATGATGAGAGCGTGCTGTTCACTGGTACCGCCTTGGTAGTGAGAATTGTTTACGTTGATCTTTGTTCCGTTGCGATACCTGAAAAGAGCAGTGTTTTTAGTAAAAGATAGAGGGAACATAGGAACCTAATGTTAAGGCACTTCCCTAATGAAATATTTCCACTCCCCACTTTCTGTCGAATTAAGGAGGCATTGTGTTTCGAGTAGTAGAACGTTGCCTCGTTACGAGAACAAGAAAAAAACAATATTTAATATTTCATTTCCTCAAATGGAGATCAAAAGTTGCTGGCTTGAGCCTTTTAGCCATGACAGGAGCAGAAAGAAGGAAAAAGAGTGATTCTTCTTTATTTGTCGCATTATTGTGTTGGACGGGCTATATTATACTGACAGATTTTTTTCAGAACAAGTGACCCGCTTGCGGATTCATCCGCTTGAACTTTATGCTACTTACTTACTTATTAATACTACTAAACAGTAATTTCGTTTGTAATAATCATATTTAAGGCTATATTATAACAACGCGTGAAGCTCAATAAAAAATGTATAAATAAGAACCAATGTACAGATATCATTTAAAATACACCCGCAAAGTATTTCATTTCAGAACAATTCTGATATATGAATCGTTTCAGGATCTGTAGGCTTATGCGTTTGAACGTTATCTCGTTGAGTAATACTTTCGAAGAATTGGGAGACGCCCTTGAATATTTGTGTGCGATCGGAATTTTGAGACAGGTTCTGTATTCATATAATATATATTTGTTTTCAATTTCACACTGTATCTGGCACATGTAAGGGTAGGCAAAAGAAACTTGGGAACTATGAGTGGCGGAACTTAACGACGCGCTTTGCCTGATTACTAGAGTGAAAGAATTAAAATATCGTATATACCTGTCGCATTTACAGTCACGTACTTGAGCCCTGCGCCACGTAGGCCTGGTTATATATGATATGTACTTATTTTTTATAGTACTCCGTATAAAGAACATTCTTTTTTTAGACATGGAAGACGGAGAGAACACAGTGCTAAGGCTTTTACTATCCCCGCTTTATCCTCTGCTTTCATTTCTTCAGAGGCACAGAGTCTATTTTCTAAAAGTGGCGATTGCTGGTTTGATCTACTCTCAGGGAAATAAATTATTTTAACTTTCTCGCTCTAGTAATTATACAGTAAGGCACTGAGTTCCACCTCTCAACATGAAATGTCTCGAATATTCGACATTGTGAGGGGAACGAAGTGTCTTACTATGTTACCCTGTCTATTCAGCTATAAGTTAGATATTAAGGGAACCTGAATCAGTTCAGGTAACTTTAAAAAGAGTTGACATAGGAGGAAAACATTGAATATACTTTACTATCAAATGTAGACAGTGTATGGTCATACAATACATTGCTCCAAGCATCTCTAAAACCGAATATACGGTATTCCGTATCAACCGAGCGAGAAATAAGATTCTTTATTCCTATACACGTTAAGCAGATTATGTTGAATTTATGTAACCACTCTACTTAGGAGAGCGATTCATACGAATGATTACGATGGGAAATTTCGATATTTGAGTATTTAAAATCTTTTTTTACATATTTTAATATAATACACCCTCAAGGGCACAAGCGTAATTTTGTAAACGTGGATATGAATTTAATATTTTCATTTCTTCGCTCTTGTGATAAAGCAAAGCGCGGCGTTAAGTTACGCTACTGTATAAAGTGGGGAATAAGTGTCCAAACAGGATATAGGATAAGTTTTTACGTGAACGGAGCGGACCCATTAATGACTACGTTGAACTCCAAATAGTAAACTGAATACTTCCATTTTCAGTAATAAATAGACGGAAAGAAACGATCAAGCGACCAGAAAGAGTTGAAATGAACTCTCTCAGTTCTAGGGAGCGAAGTAATTACAAAATACAAGACTCTTTGTTGTAGGAAATGTAAACCCTTTTTTATTTAATAGAAGTCCGTACCGAGTAAGTATTGTCCTCTCATTTCTCTTTCACTGTGAAAACCGGACGTAAATTCTAAAATGTACAATCTTATCTTTACGGTTTCCGTAACAATCTGGAAACATTCCCCGGAAGTCTGTTGTGGCGCAGCGGCACAATGGTGTGACTGTAATCGACAGGTTGTGGGTTCGAATCCCACTAGAAGAAGTGAAATATTTAATGTTTTAAATTTAAATATTTAATGTTTTCATTTCTTCGCTCTGGTTACAAGGCAAACGCGGCATTGAGTTCCACTACTCAACACGAAATACCTCAAATTCAGCGGAAAGTGGGGATGGAGTGTCTTAACACCAGGTTCCCAAGTTCCGTCTGCCTAAGTTGAGTTGAGTTGAGGAGAGCCTGAATATACTTCTTAGCCTTGTCACCAGAGCGAAGAACTAAAAATATTAAATATCTCTGTATTTTCTAACTGAGCTACCGTAATAGTGGCCAAGACTCGTTGACCATACTATATGTAGAGCGTTGATACATACCAAATTACTTCAGTCAAAGAGGACGGGTTGCTGACGTATTCACTTTTCAGAAGTATCTTGGAGCCTTCTATGACTGTTATATTCGGTGGACCCAAATGAACTATAGGTGGATCTGTAATATTAAAAAAAATATGATTAATATAGCCGGTGTTTAAGAATTTATGTTAGGGAAGGCAGCGGCCTTTGGTCCACTAGGTCCTAGTGTTAAAATACTGTTGAAACGAAGATACGTCCGTTCCCCCACTTGTCAACTCCTCGTTCTTTAAAAAGGTAGCCACTAAGTTTAAGATCAAGTGAATTTTTGACTTATTGTGAAAAAATCTGTAAATTATCTACTTGTTTGTAATTTTTGCTGCCTGGGATCATATTCTGTATATGGCAAAGGAAACTTGGAAACCTAATATCAAGAAACTCCGTTCTGTTCTCCACTTTCCGCCGAATTTGAGGAGTTCTGTGTCAAGTGGCGGAACTTAACACCGCCATTTTGCGGTTTTATCAGAGCGAAGAGACGAAATATTTAATATTCCAAATCCTCAAGCTGGAATCGAACCCTGCTCCACGACAAGCCTCAACTTTTTTTTTATACAAAAGAAATAATGAAGAAGAAAACTTACACCATACTTCCAACTCCTTAGTAGCATGTATAGGATGCTCATTTGTGGAGACCATCACATCATTAACCGCTTGACAGATGAACTTCCTTCCGTTTTCGTATCGAGTCGCTTCAAATGTTAGGTTCGATTTGGTTTCAAAAGTCGTGTCACTCTTTTGGAAAATAATAGATAAAAAAATATTAAATCTCTTGTAAACTTCACGCCGTATTGTGTATATGGCAGAAGGAAATTGAGAACCTTGTCTTAAAATACTTTGTTCCTAGTAAGATACTTCCGTTTTCCATGAAGTATTGTACGTTTAGTGACGTAGTTGAACGCCGCACTTGCTACCAGAGCAAAAAAATAAACATAAAACACCATTTTCTTAAGTGGTTACAATCACTCGTCTGTGCCCCTGCGCCATGACAGTCCTTAATTCTCAAATCTATATCTTAGACATAATTTACGAATTATGTTTGTGACACAGATCAAAATAAACCAAAAACGGTAAATGCCATTTCAACAGTTTAAAGTTGTAAAATTTTAATTGTCCACCCAGAAGGGCTTCTGTCGAGAAAATTTTGGTTCTTAACAATTTCTAGCTGTCATCGCGACTTACCGAAGTTTTCAGTTATGATTTTGATATAGAGTGCTTGGTAATGACATTTTGAGGGCATATTAAGGCTTTTCTTCACGCTTTATCCCGCTTATGACAGGGTAGGCAAAGCGAACTTGAGAATTTAGTGTTATTGTTCCCATTAAGATACTGCCATTCTATACTTTCTTTCAAATATTGGAGCAATTGCATGTCATGTGGCGCAGTTCAACACCGCGGGATAGATCCGTGAAGCATTTTTTTAATCATTAGAGCAAGAGACTTTAAGAGTTTATTTTCTCTAAAGATATAGAAATACATTGATATAGTTTGTAAATGTACCGGTAGACTGTCAAGTAGTCTTCTGATACAACTTATATATTTATACATACCATACCATAAGCGACGGAGTTTAACGCCTTATTTTGTCAGATGATATTAGTATTATAACTAGGTAAATATATATATAATAATACAATTTTTTTTGTTTTACATGTAAGAATATTAATTTGTAGTAAATATGATTAAAATAATTTCGACTTACCGCTTCAACGACTTTGTGCTGCTCGATCCACATGAAAATAAACAAGTTTGAATTAATTAAATATTCAATTGTACAAAATTACGTAGGGTACTGTCGTGGTGCAGAGGCACAAGCGTGCGACTGTAAGCGTGACAGGTTGTGAGTTCGATTTCCGCTCGAAAAAAAATATATATGTTTAATATTTTCATTTCTTCGCTCTGATAACAAGGCAAAACGCGTCAATGGCAATTCCGCCATCAACACGCTATTCCTTAAATTCAGCGATACGTGGGGAACGGTATGGAGTGTCTTAACTCGAACTGTAATTCGAAACGTTACGAAGGCAATTACAAAACGCTTTGTCGAATATAATTTAGATATGGTTTTAAAAGATTGTAACGCAGGGGTCATCTCTTCCCCCGTGGCGATCATGCCTCTCACCAAAATTCATCATCACCAAACCCAAGTTATTTTAAAAAAATAATTTTATATTAGTAATAAGCGGCCTTTTGTGGTGCGTGTGGCACAAGCGTATGACTGCACACGGCAGGTGGATTCAATCCCCACTCGAGGAAATTAAATGTTTAATATTTTTAAATTATTTATTGAATGTTTTTATATCATAGCTGTGATAACATGGTCTTGCCTTGTTATCACAGCTGTGTGACTTGTTATCACAGCTGCGTGACTTTGAGTTCTGCCACTTCACACACAACGCCTAAAATTCGACGGAAAATGGGGAACGGAATGTCCTCCCTATGTTCCCAAGTTCCCTCTGCCGGCCCGGCTATGTGCGGGATACAGCATGATGATTTCTGCCAAGACACTCCGTTCCCATTAGCCCACTTTCCACTCATTTCTCTGGACATTGTTGGGACAGAACTCAATGCTACGCTTATGCCTCGATACCACAGCAAGGAAATGAAAATACTAAATATTTCATTTTCTTAAAGGGATGGAGCTCGCACCCTTTCGCGTTCACAGTCTTTTCACCACTGGCATGAAACATTTATATATGTGTAGAATAATTGAGGCCTGTCGTGGCGCAGAGGCATAAACATGTGACTGTATCCGTCACGTTATGGGTTCGATCCCCACAACCGTCAACAATCAGGGAATTCAATATTTAAATATTTAATATTAAGAGCAACTGTTGAGTTTCTTGCCGGCTCTTCTCAGCAGAACTGCATTCCGAGCCGGTGGTAATTTTATGGTAATTTTATGTTGTGACGATTCAAAAGTGCTTGCTTTAAAGCCTATTTGAATAAAGAATATTTTGAATTTGAATTTTGAATTTGAATTTAATATTTTCATTTCTTCGCTCCGGTAACAAAGGGAAAACGCTCCGTTGAGTTCCTCCATTCAATACACAATGCCTCAAATCTTCGGCAAAAATTGAGAAACAGAACGGAGTGTCTTAACACTAGGTTCCCGAATTCCCTTTCTCTATCTCTGGAATACTGCGTTAAGCTAAGTAGATTAATATATTTAAACATTTTTGAAATCAAAAGCATAAAATAAACGGGCTGAAGTAATTTATCCTGTGTTACGCGTAAAATTTGATAGTAAAACAAAAAACATAAACAAGACTCTCCAAGTATTCTGTTTCAGTAACTTTAAGAATGTCCCTATACAAGCTTTACGTGTTTAATTAAGTCATAACCATCAAAAACCTTTGAAACGCGGAAATTTACGAAGATATCATAAACGGCGTTACGCTTGTGGTACACTGGGTGAAAATGGCATTTTTTTTCTCATACTCAGCTTCACGCTGTATCCCGCACATGGCAGGATAGGCAGAGGGAACTTGGGAACCTAGTGTTAATACACTCCGTTCCACTTCCGTTCCCCATTTTCCGCCGAATTTGAGGCAATGTGTGTTGAGCGGCGGAACTCAGCGCCGCGTTTTGCTTTGTACCAGAGCGAAGAAATGAAAACATTAAATATTTCAATTGAAAATATTAAATATTTCATCCCGTCGAGTGGGGATCGAACCCAGATCCTGTCGGATACAGTAACACGCTTGTGCGACTGCGTCACGATAGAACTCAATTTTTATTTTTTATGATATATAGATGCAGTCACTCTCACTCAGCTTCAAGGTAAGCAAAGGGAACTTGGGAACCTAATGTTAGGACACTCGTTCCGGTGCACCTCCATTCTCCACTCCCCACAAGATATATAGATATACTGTCATATTAAGATATTAAGGGAAAATCTCGATTTTATGTGGAAATTTTGAAAAATCAACTTACAAGTAAAATTTTCATTTACTTTTTCAGTACGAGACAAAAGTTATAAAAATATATGCATAGTTCTTATATTTAGTGTTTCGTGAAACATTTTTAAATTTAAAAAGATAAAATCAAAATAGTTAATAGGTTCTTTTAAAGCTTTAAAAGATTGTTTTATAGTAAATTATATCCCTCGCGGACATATCGAAACCTATAACAATCGTATTGACAGTCACTTGCCGTGTCGACATGCCACGGCAGCCTCAATATATTTTTAAACTATATTAATAATTCAGTATTTATTTTAGAGCTTGTCGTGGCGTAGACATACATATTTAATATTTTCATTGCCTAGCTTTAACTACGAGGCAAAACGCGGTATTGAGTCCTATAATCAATACACCTGACTTTCTATTAAATTCTAAACGCAATCTTTAGAATTCGATAGATCTTTAGTAGTCAGGATTAAAAGTGCCTTGATGGTAACGTTACCATTAAGACACTTTCAACCTTAACACTAGGTTCGACGGTCTCTTCTGCCTAACTCGCTATACACAGGATCCAGCACTACGCTAAAAAAACAAATTTATTTATCTCAGTGTATCCCAACTTTATTTTTAAATTAAACATGATTAAGTCATAGCTATGATAAGACGGAGGAAGGTTATGAGCGCTAAATCCTACATTTTATTATATAAAAGACTCACATATTTCACGTAATAAGTATGCAATATAATACCTATAAAATATAATTTAATTGAAATAAATATATTTTTTTGTATTTATTTTGTATCTATATATTTAAAAATAAGATTCATTGAGTGTCTTGTGCTGGATATTCGAGACATTAACTTTAGACAACGAATGAATTCTAGTTAACCAGTGAGAATCAGTAAGATTTAGTGAATCAGGTCGGAAAATTGAGAAGTTGCATCTTTTTTTTTTAAATATAAATAATGTTTTAACTTGAATTAATAATTTATATCATGTCAGTTGTCATTCGTAAATGAAATAATGTAATTCAAGCGGGCGAAGCTGCGTGCAGGTCGCCAGTATTTAAAATAATAATAGCTAACATAGACTAACTATGTTCATTCGTAAATCTGAACCATTTAATGTATTTACGCAACAAAATGTGTAAAATAAAGAAAAAAAGATCGCATAAAAAGTTACTTGTACTTTTATATATTTTTCAACCTTTTAAGGAATTAATTGGTTGGAATTCACTTTGTTCAAGTTCTTGTTGATTCTTTTGTGTCGCAATAGTGTTTGTGATTTATCAATGTCGATGATTTTTATATATATTTTTTTTCCTGTATATCTTTTTTATCTTCACGTTGTAACCCGCATATGGCAGTGTAGGCAGAGTAGGCAGAGAGAATTTGGGAACCTAGTGCTAAGACACTTCATTCCATTTCCCACTATCCGCCAAGTATGAGACATTGCGTGAGTGGCGGAACCCAACGCCGTGTTGTGTTTTGTTACCAGATGGAAGAAATGAAACACGGTTGCGCCCTTGTACGTGCCCCTGTACAACCGGCTTCTCTCTTTCATTTGAAAATAATTGTGCTAAGTTTAAATTAAAAAAAAAAATATAAATAAATTGTAAACGCAATAGTTTTAAGTTTGATTCCAACGTGAAGAACTGAAATATTTAATATTTTTATATCCTTACGAGGCAAAGCGTGGTGTTGAGCTTCTACTATTCAATAAACATTCTCAAGATTTTGACAGGATGATGGGAATTATTTGTCACTAGGTTAACAGCAGGTTCCTTTTGTATTTCCTTCTTTATCCGCGATATAACGTGAAGAAAGAAAATATGTTTCATGAAAAAAATATACAATATTATCATCGACTATTGCAAGTCACTGCGTAATCCGATTACGATAGTAGGCTGCATTTCAAGGTATTTTCCAGTCGCAACCTTTGTGTTGTTAGCTTTTTGTATTTGTTGCTTTTTGAACTAAAGTATAGTTTATTTTAATAAATATATAATGTTTACAAAAAAATTGGGGAAAAACGGAAGTAGAAGGGAGTGTCTTAACACTAGGTTCCCGGGTTCCCTCTGACTACCCTGCCTCGTGCGGGATACAGCGTGAAGCTGAGTTATAGGAGGTAAATTATTATTCATTCCCCTGAGTTAGAATCGAACCCATAAACGACGTACTCACAGTCAAATACTTCCTTTGAGCCACAACAGTCTTCTCAGTTGTTAATTAAAGTTATTAATATAATTAATAAGTTTTTATAAAGAATACTAAAATTGTTGAAGCGTCCAGTTTCTTTGATGTCGAAGATGAAACATTTTTTTCTTTGCTTTTTTTGTCAACTAAAAGTAATTAGTTATTTCTAAAGGTATTTATGAAATTATCTATTTTTAATTAGATATACTGTTAACTTTATTCAATAAATTTATTCAATTATTTTTTAGATTAAATTAAGTTATACTACAGTCCTTTCGAGCTTTCAGGTCTGTCGTGGCTCAGTGGCACAAGCGTACGTTTTGTTCCGTTACTAGAGCGTAGAAAGATAATATTAAATATTTTATTACGTCGAATGAGAATAGAACCCATTAGTATAGCATTTAAAATTGCATACCTATGCGCCTGCGCCATGATGGCTACATGCAAAGCCTGAATAATTTGGTGAAAAGTGGGGAACAGTAGTGTCTTAGTGGGAAACAGACCTTATTTTTAATAAGTTCTAAGTTCCCTCTTCTTCTCCTGCTATGAGTGAGATACAGCGCGAAGATGACTTTAATGACAATATTGGGCGTAGAAAGTTGAAATTAGGCATGTAGCTAGCTTAAGGAAGTCGCACGAAAAGAAGATTTCTTAAAAATAGTACCATAGTTTGTTTACGTTAAGTTTCGTCACTCAGAGCCTAATGCCTTAAATTCGTCGAAAATCGAGCGGAAGTGTCTTAATGGGAACGTTCTGTCTTACGACTCTCAAGAGATTCTCAACTTTCCTTTGATTAACCTACCACGTGCTTGACACAGTATGAAGCGGAAATAAAAAAATACCTTAGGTGAATGTGAACTAAGTTACAGGCGAAAACGAAACTAATATACTATTATGTATAAATCAAATCTATTTATCTGGAAAGCTTTAATTTGTCTGTACATGTCTCGTATAACTCAATTGTACTCTTAGTTTATCTAGTCAATTAATTCCTTTCATTTGATTACATGGAAACTTCGTGTTTAAATATGTTTATAATGTATAATTTTCAGACAGAAAGAGTTACAGTATAATGTTAAGATGTTAAGTGCTCTTTTCGCCAATATTTTGAAACAATTGGTGGAATTTGACTGACCGTGTTTTCTTATAGCGTTATTGATCACACTCTACCTTTGAAATACTTCATTCATACCGGCACACAACCTATTTCGCTACAGTTGATTCTATATATAATTAATATGTTGAATTCGTTCAAAGTTAACATATTTTTATAATCAGCTTGGGCATAAAAAGCTGAATACAGAATGGATTCGATCACCATTTGAGGGAATAAAATATTTAATATTTTCATTTCTTCGCTGTAGAAATTACTACCTATTACATGGCATGGCACATATGTGCCAGATGGACAGACGAGTTGACTCAAGCAGTAGGAGAAATTGGCTGACTTTGGCTAGAGACAAAGTACGATGGAAGTCCTTGGAGGAGGCTTTTACCCGAAAGGGGTCCATACATCCCACGTCAAATGAATAAATTAAAACTAGATTAATTAATAATTTTGTTATCAATTGTTAGTTCATGTTATTTAATTTATTTATTGTAATTTATTGTTTTAAATGTTATTATTGTGCATGCTGTATGGAATTAAATAAAGCTTTATTATTATTATATTATTATTATTACATGGCATAGCGCGGTGTTGAGTTCCGCCACTCAACAAGTATAGTATTCAATTTGACGGAAATACAGGATACTACAATGTAAAGCTAAACAAAAGAAAAGCTCCTTAGCAGCGCTTGAAGCGTCAAAGGCATTTTTATAACAAAATATCAGATTTCCCCAAGAACTGACTTTGTAAAGATAATTAGTAAGTTATAATTACTGTTAAAGTCTAAGTGTTTCACAAGTTTGTGATTCAGATTGCCGGAAGGTAGTTTTATAAATGAGGTAAAAAGTTGGATTTGTTTTTTTATTTTTGAGAAAAAAAATGTGGTGAAGGTAAGTTAAAAAGCTCAAAAAAGCTCTTTAACAATTTAGTTTATTTTAACGTTTTTTCATATTATATACGTGAATATAAAAAGCCTAAATCTATGGCTGAATAATTGAACTCATAAGAGAGAGAGAGAGAAATATTTGGTTTCACGCTGTATCCCGCAGGCAGAGGAAACTTGAGAACACAGTATTGAGACACTCCGTAAGACACTTCTCTTCTTCATTTTTCACCCTTGATTGGAAAAACTAAAAAAATAAAAGGTCCATTCAACATAATGACATTCGACATAATGACGTTCGACATAATGTTATTCGTTATAATGACATTCGACGTAATGATGAAACATAAATATATAGATTTTTTTACTGTTTCTATCGAACAGTAGTTAGTATAAGAAGATATAGTCGGTAGTGTTAAACAACTCGTTCACCAGTTTTCCCATTGAATTAAAACCATTGCGTATAAAGCTGAGTTGCAGAACTCAACGCCGCGTATTTCTTGGACAGAATTTATTATTATTTGATGTGTTAAGACACTCAGTTCCCACAACGACACTTCCACACTAGCCGCTGAATTTAAGGCATTTTAAGTAGCAGAATACTACGCCGCGTATTGCAACAGTCTTGTCATTACTGTCTTTCTGGAATGGGGAATAACAATAATTAATAGGGCTTGATGGAACCACAATCGACATAAAAGTTTGACGCTGGCCTTATAGAATGCGTTGGCCTATGATACCAAACATACAAAAGCTTTGAGCCTAAGTTCAACTCGCATTTGCCCAGTCTATACCATTAAAGTAAGAACTTTTTTCTATTTCTCATCAGCCTATGAACTTTGTGTTGAAATATTCCGTATCCGTATCGTAAAAACACAACAAAAAAAATAAAAAGTTACTTATAGCTATTGAAACGATCTTGCTCAATAAATAATTTATTTTTATAAGGATTAATATTCGACGATAATATGATCAATAAACTTAGGCTAATAATTTTAATTACTTTTATTCTATGGAAAATTGGTTAATTTCTAAAATAAAGTTAATGGCTAAAATATAAATGTTTGGTTTATACTATCGCGGACTTTTTTGTAGGCATTATCTCATCAGTAGAACTCATTCTACAACTTTTCTATACAAATCAACCATACATCTCTAACCATTTAGGCAGCGTTCGCGAGAATCGTTAACATACGGCAGTTTTTTCGTCGACTTACTCCACAATTTTCACTACCACGAAAAATCCTATCTATTTTTCGGGATAAAATATAGCCTATACGGATTCAGAAGAGTCCTTCTAAGTAATCGTAAAAGAAATTTTGAAATCGGTCCAGTACAAGCATACAAAAATACAAAGGTTTCCTCTTTATAATATTAGTAAAGATAGCGTGGCGAACCGTCGCCACGGCAAGCGTCGCCACGCCAACAATTCGGTTTACAAGTGATCCTATTGATGTTTCACATCAAGACAATCGCTCTGACCAACTAAGCCTTTCGTTCTCACCGAGCTCCGTCGAAATTTAAGTTTAGTAAAAATAAATTTAAGTTTAGTAAAAAAAAATATTTTATATTTCATTCTCTCACGTGAGATTTGAACCCACAACCTATCGTTAACATCTTACTCTTGCGCCGTTGCCTCAATGACTTCAAACCTTTTTCTGTAAAATAAAGATATTCTCCAAATATTTGATTATCAAACAAACTTCCCTTTCATACTAATTACTAATAAAATGAAAATAGAAGAAGATTCTTTTGGAAATTTAGACTTTTATAATTGATTGTTCAAACAGTTACTGTGGATGAATTTATTATGTAGTACGATCGTCGAGTCATGGCCGTTTAAAGTTGTGAATTTGAGAGCTTTAAGCACTTGGAAAGTGAATGTTCAAAAAAGACCCTAAAATCAAATATAATCAGCCATCTTTGCTAGCTTTAGGGCCACGCCTCGTTAATTGTACTATACTATGTGTATTTTCTTTTACATAGCAAGATTAATTTTTAACCGGAATGATTAATGATGGGTAGAGTGGTCTAGACTTCAGGCATTTTTTACGAAATTCTAAAAAGGAGGCCATCGAGACTCGTAGGGCAGCATTTGACTTAATATATTGTAATTTCGATGGTTGTATTTTCGATTTCTTTTCGGGGGATTTGGTGTATTTAAATTATTTTCTACTTTCTCACTCTGGAACAACGCAATTGTTCATCGTAATCACGGTGTTCAGTTCCGTATAAGATCTTGAAAATTTCAAAAATTGTTCTGGGATTATGGGAGGGGGGAGGAGCAACTCCATTAAGCACAGCGGCAGAACTTTGCAATACCATATAATTTTCCATATATAAATTAAACATGCGAAAATAAAAATTATGTTAAAACATTAATATCTCAGCATTTCGACAGAATTTAATAAGAGCTTCGTAACTCAACGCTGCATCATTCTATAGATTGCCAAAGAGGACACAAATAACAAATGCATATCCCAATATCTCAACTTTAGCTTAAATTAGCGCGCATCCATCTCGTCTCGTTCATAGTGGTGACAGAATGAAAAATTATCGCGACCCAATTCCTAACCATTAACGATATATAGAATATTGATGTGCCTTTATATTGTAATTGTATTATGAATTTGTGACTTGTTTGAACTATATAATGACTTTTTTTAAACTTCACAGGCAGAGGGAACTTGGGAACCTTGAGAACACTTTGTTTCAATTAAGGCACATCCGTTTCCGCGAAATATGTATGCTGATTTCTGAAGACATTTTGATTGGCGGAACACAATTTCGCAGTTTGTTTTGTTACCGGAGCGAAGCATCGAAAATATTAATAATTTTATTTTCTTGAGCGGTCATCGAGCCTTCAACCTGTCGCATTTCCTGCACGCTTGTGTACCTTTGCAAGGAATGATCTCAGATCTGTTATTAATATAATATTTTCTTATTTACTCACCTTACCACTGTATCCCTAATATGGCAGTGTAGGCAGAGGGAACTTGGGAACCTAGTGTTAAGACACTCCACTCCACTTCTATTCCCCACTCTCTGCCGAATTTCAGGCATGGCGTGTTGAGTGGCGGAACTCTTATTTATAATTTTTAGTGTCTTAAATCTAAATTATCCACATCATTAATTATCAATACTAATGATAATGATTATCTCTTATCTTACTTCATCAAGTGAGAGCCTCATCCAGTGTACCGTGGTACAGGGTGTGTGTAAAATTCAATTTCCTTAGGGCGTGTTTAATTAAAGACACCGACACGTTAGATTAATGTGACGTGATGGTATGGTATGGAATGTATGTACATATATGGTTAAAGAAGAAGGGAAGATTTTTGACAGGTTTTAGTTCAAATTCAACTTGTGGGAATTATATTAGAGGCCTGTGGTAGTGCAGGAGCAGCGTGTGAATATAAAAGCGGCAGGAAATATCTTATTGGGAACGTTTTCTGTTGCTTTCTGCAGTATCTTAATACTAGGTTCCCAGGTTCCATCTGCATCCTACTATCTGTGGCATACAATGTGAAAGTGGAAAAATAGATGAAATGCCATTTTATTAGTAAAAGGAACTTTTTTATATATAGTAACACTAGTATAGCCGCTCCAACAAGACACTTCAGGTAACCTAGTGTTTTCTCCGCCTGGCCTTCTATTTTTCCAATATTTTGGTCAATTAGAGAAAACATGTTAATATAAATCAATAAAGATTCACAAGAATAACATACGTATGTAGCGTATATAGGCAGGTTTATACAAAAAGCGTATGCGGTCGTCTATTTGATAGCTTCAAATCAAGTGTTTGAGTCCATATAATAAAGAGTGGGGTAACGATGTACAAAAAGTACGATGAGGCAATTTTCCTGAACAGAAAGCAAAAAATATTCAATTTGTTTATGTTACAAGAGATAGCGATAGCGGGAGGCCAAAGTGATGGCGTAGTGTCTTGACGATATCGAAATGTGATGGTTAGGTTATAGATTAGAGAGAAATCACTCTACTTGGAAAATTCTGCATTTCACAAGAAAAAAGCAAAGTTAAGTTTCGTCACTTTACATGTAATGTCCGGAAATGTGGACAAAAAGTGGGTAATACACTCTCACTCCCTCAGCTTCACGCTGTATCCCGCACATGGCAGGGTAGGCAGAGGGAACTTGGGGACCTAGTGTTAAGACACTTCTGTTCCCCACTCTCCGCCGAATTTGAGACATTGCGTGTTGAGTGATGGAACTCATCGCCGGATTTTGCCTTGTGCCAGAGCAAAGAAATGAAATTATTAAATATTTTAAAATGAAAATATGAAATATTTCATTTCCTCGAGTGGGGATCGAATCCAGAACCTGACGATTACAGTCACATGCTTGTGTCGCTGTGCCACGACAGGCCTCATGCTTAAAGTGCACACACGTATATGCATGCCGCAGAACTGGCGAAAACGATAAGTACGAGCAGGAATTAAACACACTACCATAACGTTGACAGTCAAACGCTTATACTTAGCTTTACCCTGCTTCCCGTACATGGCAGGGTAGGCAAAGAGAACTTAGAAACTTAATCTTGTAACTTAATCCACGCCTTAATGTCTCACAATTTGAAGTAAATGAAAGAATGAAAAATGAGCCGCAGTTACTTGGATATGTTCTATTAAAATAATTGCACAGATGCTTTACGAAGGAATGGTTCTTCTTTTAAGTATTAACCGTTTTTTTATATTTATATATTGTATAAAAACAGTGTCTGACCGACAGTTTATAACTGAAAATATGTGATACAGAATGCTGAAAGCTGGCATGTAGGTAGGGTATTTGGGAAGTGTAGGAGGAAAGAAATTTTACGGAAATTCTTGCGGGAAAGGATAAAAATAGGATTTTTCATATTGCATCTTAAAATCCATGCAAATAATTTAGCCTAACTACAAATATAAATGCCCATCTTCAATTTTTTAACTGCTAAAACGAAATTACTCTAGCTGGGTATATAGGAAATTTGTTAGGAATAACCAAACTTGGTTTCATTTCCCTTCTCTGGTTAGACAAAACACGGCGTTGAGTACCGCCATGTAGCATAAAATTCTTTAAATTCAGACAGGAGCGAAAAACGAAGTATTAAATACTTAACATACTATATTCGGGACAAGGAGTGAAACAAAAAAAATAAAAATAACTACAGGTTTAACGAAAATATTTCAAATGACGAAATAATTGCAAAAATCATTTATGGAGCAAGAGTGAGTGGTAACAGAGAAGAAGAGCTCAGTTTACCTTTGAGAACACAATATCGATGATATTGGAGGAAGGTCATTCTAGAGGTCATGTATGAGGGCGACACTGGAAGGAAGTCAGATAAGAAATAAGTTTCCCTGGAGGACATGCCCGAGGTGATTGATGACAGATATAAGACGAAAGAAGTATGCAGAGGACGTAGTCAGTTTAGTACTCTGTTCCCTCTAGCTACGCCGCTAAGAAAAAAAAAATATATAAAAAAAAGTGTAACATTTGAACCAATAATCATCGTATAACTGGGGACAGTCAAAGTCATTTCCTGGCTCCATCTTTTTAAAATTACTTTCAAGTAATCTCGACTCAAAAAGATCTCGAATCTCGGAATTGTTATAATTAAATTGTTCTTACTTTGATTGTATGCCGAGTTAATATTAGACGTACAGACAGTAGTGTCAATTTTTTATTACATTTTGTAACAGCGCTAATATTATCTTTTAATATGCTTTACTCGTATAAGATATTAGAGATATAATATTAAATTTTTCTTTTTTTTTTCTTTTATATAATTAGAATACTGTTGTCTTTTATTATTCTATACACATTTTTTGTTTTTTTAGCTTCGTCATATACCCTGTATATAGCAGAATAGTTAAAAATTTGTTACGAAGCCGCGCTTTATCCAAAATCCAGAGCGAGATATTGAAATTGTGTAAAACACCCAACGCCAAGATTTCTCGTAATTTAAAAATGAAAATAACTCATTCCCTCAGAAAGGAAATGAACCCATAACGTATACAATCAAACGTGCTACTGCACCACGAACCTCAAAGCTTCACGCTGTATATCACACGAGGCAGGGTAAGCAGAGGGAACCTAGGAACTTAGTGTTAAGACACCCCTTCCACTTTCCGCCGAAATTGAGGCATTGCGTGTTGAGTGGCGGAACTCGACGCCGCGCTTTGCCTTATTACTAGAGCGAAGAAATGAAACATTATTATCCAATCCAATTATTTAGGAAAAAACAAGAAAATACTTGAAAATAAAACAGTATTTCCGGTCAATTGATGGAACAAAATGTGAAAATCCATTCAACAGAACTAAGAAACTAAGTGTGACGTTTCATTTGTGCACATTATTGAATCGGATTTATTGGACTATCGGCTATCAGGACTGAGTGTAATGGATACGTCTAAATACTTATTTTTTTGTATTCTTATTTATTATTTTTTTATAGCTTTACTCTTATGGAAGGGTAGACAGAGGGAACATGGGAACCTAGTGTTAAGACACTATGATCCCATTTAAGACATTTTGGTTCCCCCTTTATCTTCGAATTTGAGACATTGTTTGTTGGGCGACGGAACTCAACGCCACGTCGTGCGCCTCGTCACCAGAATAAAGAAACGTAAATATTAAATATTTTAGTTCGTAGAGTGAGGATCGAGCTCACAGCCTGTCACGTTTACAGTCGCAGCTTCTTACAACAAGCCTTACAAATTGTAATAAAAATAACAAAAAAAAAATAGAGAAATACAATTTCGGTGTAAAGGAACAATTATCGAAGGTGATATCTTGCTATAAAAATTCAAATAACGCAAATAAACACTCACATTTAAAAGAAAAATACAGAAAAATAGATAAAAAATTACATGCGATTGATTTATACACAAAAAAAAATTGTATCTGTACCCTGCATGTAGGGAGTAGAGAATTAGAAAGTAATTAGCGTATAGCCAATATATTTCGTACCATCGTGACGCAGTGATTAATGACTGACTGAAAACGGGACGGTTCAGGATTCAATTTTCGTCGTATTTCTTTCGTTTGGATAAAAATTATATTGATTTCTGTTTTATTACTTCACTCTGCATTCTACATATAGTAAAGCAGAGGGAACCTGGGAACCTAGTTAACTTAGCTCCCTGGAAACCTGTTAAGACACCGGTTGCCTTTAAGAAATCGCTACTCACTTTCTAAATTGTAAAACGTTCCGTGTTGACTGGTGGAGAACAAAGTCGCGTTTTATCTCGTCTAGAGTAAGGAAAATGGAAATATTTAATTTCTTCAATTTCCTTTACATTGCGTACGAAACCAAGTGTCTTATGAGATCGGGGTCATTTTAAAATTAGGTTCCCAAGTTCCTTTTGCTTATTCTGCCAGCTACAGTGTGAAACTAAAAACAATTATTTTAATAACGACTCTTTTCTTTCATAGTTCTATGGTGAGCGGCAGGTGGGTGGACTGTAGATACCATAAATTTTATTTAAGCCCAGCTTTCGAAATTATATTGAGATACGAGTATAGTTAGAAAAGTGGTTAATTTTAAAAATATTTTCATCTGGTTAAACAAAGGAGGGCTTTGATCTGATAGTTACTTTAGTGGTATTATAAATTTCGTAGAAAAGAAGGTACATACTACATACAAGTCACATATCGTATTTTCTATATCACTACATTCGAATTTAAAAACGGAGTGTTTGGACACTACATTATTATTGCTAACACTGTTTGGTAGCCCCACCTGGGTTATGGTAGCAGTGATAGGTGTCACTCATCATTATTTCCTTTTTCTAGCACGTTATAGCGTGGCGTTGAGTTTCATCAAATAATACGTTATACTAAAGTTCGGCGAAAAGTGGGAAACGGAAGTGGAATGGACTGTCTTATCACTAAGTGTGCGGGACACAACGTGAAGCTGAGGAAACACGCTTGGAGGAAGAGACTATATACAACGGAGAGTATGGACACTACACTTTCTAGTATTTCACTAAAAAAAATTAAGCTACTCGTATAAAAAACAAAATATATTTCAAGAAAAAACACCTATTCTACAAATAACATAGTTAAAATAACTTAAATTAAAAACGGCTACGTACTAGAGTGTGCTCTTAATTAATTAATTGATCTAAATTAGATTACACGGTTCCGTAGCTCTTCCGTATCCGACAAAGGGGACGGGACCCTAAATTAATTATTTCAAATGCGTTTGTCTTACTTTTAGTAAAGTTTTAACGTTTAAAGCTGTAAGGTATTTGTATATGCTAGCGTTTAAAACGCTTTTATATGAAACTATGAGAAATACATTTTTGTTCTTCTATTACTTAGATTATCTTCTTTCAGATTTTACGGGATACGTGTTTATATAGAAAAAATCTTTACCGATCAACAAAACTCGAATAAATTTTCTCCATTTTATTTTTCATTCATCGCGAAGTTTGTGGCATTGAGTATTGAGTGATGTAGCTTAATGCTGTTCTTTGTCATTGTGTGGTGTGGTGATCGATCCCACGATATATCATGCTTACACTTGCAAGCTTATGCCACTGTGCCACTATAGACTTTAATAATGTTTTTATTTATAATAGTAATATTAATACTAATTTCAAAAACGTATAAAATTTTAACGTAGCGTAATATTTTTAAGATTATTTGTAAGAAAAGCCTCCCTTCCACTCATTGTGGGAGATAGAAGAAATAATTGAAATATTTAGAATTTTAATCATTAAATGAGTACTCTTCCGTGTTGTAAAATGCAACGATGATGTAATATTTGTCAAATACAAAATAAGCGTTTAATAAACGGGCGTTCAAAACGCTGTCGTGTATTTCAAACTATACCTGCGTCAAAATGATCGTCGATCTGTTCAAGAGTTTCCTCTCTTTATTAATTAGTCAGTCATTAAACTTTAGAATTGTTACGTTAAGAAAATTTGGGTTGATTTTGGATTGGAAATGTTTCTATAAATTATAGAAGTTATTTGTACTAGTTTTGTCTGTTGGTATTTTTTTATATATCTTAAATAATATTTTGTCTGTTTTACAGATACAGTGTATAAGGTGTAGGTAAGGTTAGGTAAGAAAAAAATATAATATTTCTTTTCAGCCTCTTCTTAGACTCAATGACAATATGGTCATATAAGTTTTGGCTGCTTCTATATTTCGAATACGAAAATAGTTGCCGATTTTCATTAGAGCAATCATATGTTTTCCCTTATTTGTCCCTGAATTCTTTCATTTACATTGCAATGTATGTAAAATAGTATGTCGTGGGTGAATTTTGATATATTTGTAGTGCTTCTCAGTACAGTAGTAGCGTTTATGCTACGTTTTTGATATTTAACGCGTAATCAAAACCTATACATTCCGTTGTATTGGAATTATGAAATTTATCCTTAATAAGGAACTCACAATAAATGTTAAGGTAAATTTTTAGAGATATCTATATAAACGAAAATATTCTCTCTATAAAAACATCTATACAAAAATATTTACAATGCAAAGCGTGGCGTTGAGTTCCGCCACTTAATACCTCAAACCGCCCTAAAATTGGGCGGAAAGTGGGGAACGGAAGTGGAATGGAGTGTCTTAACACTAGATTCCCAAGTTCCCTCTGCCTACCCTGTCATGTGCGAGATACAGCGTGAAGCTGAGTATGTAGTGTAAAAACATTTACAGATATCTATGTTATATAGATTATATCATCCTAAATGAATAAATACGCCTGCAAATTTAAATTTGTAAAATTTTATAAATTGGATATCTCATTCACCTTTAATCATGAATTGGTATGGAAACATTTGGGGTCAGTCCAACTTGTATTTAGTCATTTTTATTGCTGAATTTAATTTAATTTGTTTAAGACAGACATTGGTATACGAGTATGCGTTTATATGTTTATGTGTATTTATGTGTATTTATGTATATTTATGTATCTGTGTGCAGCCCTCCTTATATGAAAATTTTCTGCTTATATTGTGTACAATAAAGAATAAATAATTAAATACCCAGTAAGACACTTCTTATTCCCATTTCCTGCTTAACACTGCAAATTGCCTCGCTAGCAAGGATATGTTAAACATTTCATTTTCTCGATTAAAAACGCGTGCGACTGCGTACATGCACCACAGGCCCCAACATAGCTTCATATATACAATAGAAAAATTCCATGTAAAATATGCTTTTTAACAATTTCACTAACAAGAAAGTTTAGATATTGGCAGATAACTGGCAAAATTCAACAGAGCGGAAGTAGAATCACTCGTACGTGCCAATTAGACTGTATTTCCATATTCGTTACTTCACTATATTTTAGACGGTGGAACGCTATTTCTATTGATATTTTTTTAAGTAAAATATTGATATGAAGAAGAACAATGGCATGTTCGAATTTATAAATGTTTTTGTTTTTATTACTTTATATCAAAAGTGAATACGGAAAAGGAAATTCTATACTTACTAATCTTAAATAATATGTAGATGTTAGTAACTGAGCAGGGGCATTGACGTGCGATTAAAAAAAATTGTAAACGTGTTCGATTTCCAGTCGAGAGAATGAAAATATTAAGGAAAAGATGCAAGAAAATTAAAATATTAAATGCTTTTGCTTTGATAACAAGGCAAAGCGCAGCGTTGGGGTTCTCCAGAAAGTTTGGGCGAAAGTGGGGAATGAAATTATCTTAATAGGCACGGAGTGTCTTAACACTAGGTTCTGATATTTCCTCTGTTACTGTGCTATGTGCAGAATACAGCGTGAGGCTTAAAAAATATACATTATTTTTATAACAAATGAGATAATGTAGGTATTCTTCGCTGTAATAAATGATGCTGAGGTAAAATTTAGGTTTAGAAGTATCTTTTGAGTAGTTCCACCTGGCTCTAACATGAGATTGACTCAAAGATACCACATAATTGTACTACCGAAAAAGCTACATTAACTGCCAGGTTTTATGAAGAAATATATTTATTTCTTATCTTCACGCTATTTCCCTAGCGGGGTAGGCAGAGAGAACGGAGCGCCAAACGCTACGGTCTCGGCATACCTCTTTCGCCTCGTCCACTGTCATAAACCTCTTCATAAGTGCCCTCAAGGGTTCCTCATGCTATTTTCGTGATCTTCCTTTAGTTTTGTCAATACCGAAGGTCAACCGAGGTCTACGACTCCCTCTTTTACCACTCACTTTTCCTTTATAAATCTTTTTTGCCATTCTTTCTTCACTCATTAGCTCGACGTGCTCAAACCTGAGCACGTTCTTCTTCATTCTCACTGTCCCTAAACTTAACTTTATCACAGTACCTAAACTGACTCCGCATATCCGACGAAGAGATCGCATCTCTACAGTATTTATCTTTCTTACATTCTTCTTCTGGAATACCCACGTTTCGCTGCCGCATAACAGTGTCGATACCAACACTGCTTTGCGTACGGCCAAACGCGCAGCTATGCTGTAACTCTGTTACCGGCAGCAATACGCCTTTCCACATCCATTTAAGTTAACCTGTATGTCTGTCTGTCGGTGGCAATGCAGCTCCTGAGTGAATGAACTGATTTACGTACTGTATATTTTAATCGAAAGCCCTTTTCATAGCGATGGCTCTCAGCAACATTTTAAGTAAATCGATAATTTAGGAATCGGAATGAACTTTAGGGAATAGGTTTTTTTTAATGCAAGATTACTTAGTATATAAGAAAAAAATTTTACCAATTAACTGCAATCAACTCTAGAAATAAATACTAAATTAAAACAATTTTTGATATTGACTAAATTTCAGCCATTTTTAATATAAAATATATTTAAGTAACTTGATTTTAATAGTCAAACAGGAGAGCTGTGATAATTTCAATTAATTGGATATTTAATTTTTCAAAAAACCTAAAATCGTCCAAAATACAACTCAATAAATTACTTACATATATATTTTGATCATCAGAAGTGATTTTTTGTGTGCCGTTGAACCATTCTATGGTAGCTGCTGGTCTTGCGCCTGATACTTCACACATAAGGGTAAGGAGAGTGCCTTGAGTCGCGTGGTCCCCCACACCGGATATAAGTATTCTGTTTGGTGGCACTGAAAAGTTAAATTTAAAGTGTTATTATATATATATATATATATATATATATATATATATATATATATATATATATATATATATATATATATATATATATATATATATATATATATATATATATATATATATATATATATATATATATATATATATATATATATAAATAATTCTTTAAATGTAATAAAAAGTACAATATTTTAACACTAGGTTCCCAGGTTCCCTTTGCCTCCCGCTATCATGTGCGGTATCTAGCTTGGAGATGAAAAGAACAAGAAAAAGATATTTATATTATATTCGCGGCTTCTCCGGCTGTAACTTATTCATTATTTAATTATACATATCTTTTAATCAAACAAATTTAACCGAATCAATCGTGTATACTGATTTTTATACACTTTTGGAAAGATGACGTCCGTGGTCACGGGTAGACTGAGGTGGCATTCGTCTGTCAGTTGACATGATTATTATATCAAACTACCGCCAACGATTTCTTAATTGCCTCGCGTACTGCCCTAAGAAATCATAATCATATTATTACAAATACCTAAGTATGTAAATGTACGTGACCATAGACATCATCGTGGTTATTGCGCTTATATACAGTCAATGTTTGAATATAAACGCTATAAGTGTGGGTTCGACTCCCTCTTTTTACAAATAATTATTTTATTTTTTTGTTTCACTAGCGCAAAGCGCGGCGTTGAGTTTCGCCACAGAACTAATAATTACGAATAACGCCGGAAAAAATACCTTTACTTTAGGTTCCCATTACTTATTTTCGGTAAGGAATTAGCATTAATTTACATTAAGGCCTGTCTTGGCGCAGCGGCACAAGCGTGTGACTGTAACCGACAGGTTGTGGGTTCGACCCCCAGTTGAGGAAATGAAATATTTAAAATTATCAATTTAAATATTTAATGTTTCATTTCTTCGCTCTGGTAATAAGGCAGAGCGCGGCGTTGAGTTCCGCCACTAACACGGTATGCCTCAAATTCGGCGGAAAGTGGGGAACGGAAGTGGAACGGAGTATCTTAACACTAGGTTCCCGGGTTCCCTCTGCCTACTCTGCCTCGTGCAGGATTATGAAATAACACTAAATATTATCAATCATCTATAAATAACAAATAACGTTACATACAACCATAGCGATGACCCCATTTAACAGGTTATTTATGAAAATAACTTAGTTATATATCTATTATGAACCCCTCAGACTATTAATAAGCAATACTATCATACACTGTCGCAGATATTGCTACGGAACACGCAAAATAACTAGTTTTTATCGACAATATCCGAGTAAATGGTACTAGAACGGTATAACTATGTCAATTCCGTTAGTTATAAGGCTTTTAAGTTAGTGAAATTGTATATTGGATGGTATTTATACTGATTATATAAATGCTAGTTATTGCCCGCAATTTCTGCTGCATGTAAGATGAAAAAATAAATATCCGTTTTTTTGTTATTTTTTAAGTGTTATTAACACTTAGGAATGAAAATTAATAATTTAGAAAAGGTATAATAATTTGAACGTAGCGGGATTTGAGCGCGCACTCTTGAAAACTGTCCGTCATGACGGTTTCTAAAAGGAACCGGTACATATTTTTCCTGTATTTCGTTCTCTGAATACCAATATACATTTTTTCTTGTTTCCATAAGAATTTCAAAAAATCAACGCTTTATGATCTCCGACACTTTTTAACCTACTCTTCAATGCCCCCCGTATTACAGTCTGACAAAGCAACGAAACAAATTTACTCAGATTATTCACTTAAATAGATTAATACATCTCAGCTTCACGTTGTAGCCTGCACAAGGCAGGGTAGACAGAGGTAACTTGGGAACCTAGTGTTAAGTAACGAAGTAACGATCCGTTCCACTTCCGTTCCCTACCTTCTGCCAAATTTGAGGCATTGCGTGTTGAGTACGGAGCTCAAAACGCGCTTTGCTTTGTTGCCAGAGCGAAACGAAAACATGAAATATTTAATTTGAAAATATTAAATATTTCATTTTCTCGAGTGGGGATTGAACCCATAACTTTTCGTTTACAGTCACACCTGTGCCGCTGCGCCACGACAGGCCTCAAAGATTTTTATATATTTTTGGAAACCTGACGTTTGGAACACTTCCCAATTGTCAATGGTTACGATTAGACTGTACAAAAGAGTATAGAAAACTATATACGTGAATAATTATTTAAAATGTGTAATAGTTATGCAAATTAAAGATCTTATAATGTCAGAGTGTCTTCTACCTTCGCTATTCGCCGGAAATGGCGTGAAATACTCTTTTTGTATACACAATATTGAATATATTGCAAAATCCAAGACAGTCGAAGGGTAAATGACACGCCTAGTCTATTATTTACGTTAGGCCTCCTTCAAACGCGCCTGAGGGCTAATTCTTATTGACTGCGTTTGGTACAAAGTGAAAACGTAACATTTTGAATATTTAAGTTTTATTATGGAAATAAAATATATATAAATGATAATTTACTGGGATTTTGCGTGATTGTTTGGTGTTCGAGTCCTATTTGAGGCAACTATTTTTTTAAAAGAAAAATGTTAGCGTTAAGTTTTTTGGGTTTAGTTGATTTTTTTTATTAATGATTAAATGTGGAGGAAATGCGTGGTAAAAATGTTATATGTTATTATATAGTTGAATAAAGTAAGGTGTCAATATAATGTTATGAAATTGAAGAACGTAAGTGTCATAATATGAAAAAAATGCCTTAGCTTTAGGTTCCCACGTTCCCTCTGCCTACCATGCAATATGCGAAGTATAGCGTGAAGTTAAAATAAAAGAAAAAACCGAAGAATTTTTTAATGAATTTAATTTTCATTATTTTTTTTAACAAAATAATTGGTTATAATAATATTTCGAAAGTGGAGAACGCCAGTATCTTAATGGGAACAAAGTGTCTTAAAACCAGGTTCCCAAGTTCCCTAAAAATATAAACAAGCAAAGCAACTTATACCCTAGTCCAATCGCAAATCTATAGTATGTGTTGATTGGCCCATTACTTACAGTAAAGGTTTTGACCCTCCCCATGTATCGGAACAGAGACGTAGTAGTGTTACTTAATTGAATGTATAAATGGTTATTTATGACTTAATTTTACTTTTTTTATACAGAATTGATATGAAAATCGAGAATTTTGTGTGTTTTGTGTTTTTACAAAATAATTTTATTTTCAATATTAGTTTTAATGGCACTTTTTATATATTATGTTTTTTTATTCAGATTCATGGCCGGGTAGGGAGAAGGGATTCATTAATCTAGTTATTTTTTACCAAATTTAAGACTTTGCGTGTTGAGTGGCGGAACTTAACGCCGCGCTTTGCATTGACGCGATAATTCTTCGCTTTGATTAAGCGAATAATTATATATATTAAGTATTAAATTTGAAAATATTATATAATAAATATTTAATTTTCTCGAATGGGATCGAACCCACAACCTGTTGGGCTTACAGTCACACAGTCATATTGTAATATATAATAATAATATATCAGTAGGACATTGTTTATATATTATTGTATTTTTTATAATCTTCACGTTGCATGCCAAATACCCTACCAGGGTAAGTAGACGACACTTGGGAGCCTAGTTAACATATTCCATTCCGTTCGCAACTTTCCGCTGAATTTGAGGTATTGCGTGTTGAATTGCAGAGCTCAACATTACGCTCTGAATGTAACCAGAGCGAAGAATATTGAAATATGAAATATTTCAAATGAAAATATCAAATAATTTGCTTCTTCGAATTGGAATCGAACCTACACGCTCGTGCCCTGCGCCATTACATGCCTCAACTTTACTTCAAAATAGCCAATATATCAGAAAAAAACACTTAAAAAAGAAAAAAAAATGTAAATAATTTGTTTATTTCAGCTATAATATAACAATAAGCTCAAGCGGGCGAAGCCGAATGACTCGCCAGTAGTAATATATTTCAATATTAATACAGCCCTGGAGATACTAATAGTGCGGTCACGTTATAAATTGGGTACAATATATCGATATTCCTACAAATCGTTTAACTCAAGTATATAACTTGATGCAAAGTTGACAATTTATTATTTGTACAAACTGTCCTGAATTGTGGGTCGCGCGAAGTTTCTGTAATATATTGTATATTGGCTTTCAGTTTCAGTTTTGTTTATGTTGAAAATTTTGGACTTTAATTTTAGTAATTATAAACAATGAGAGAATGATTGAGGTCTGTTGTATCGCAGCGGTATAAGCGTGTGATTGCAAATTCGATAGGTTCTGGGTTCGATCTTCAATAGAAAAAAAATATATATTTAATATTTTCATTTCATAATATTTTTGAAATATCAAGTCATATTTGGTACATCCGGCCTTTAATATTACCTCTTTACAACACTAAGTCATTTCACTGGTAGTATAGTAAGTAATTTTCTACGCCCACTCAATAAATTACAAGACTGTATTGCTAATAAGTGGCAAGATAGTTCTAATAGTGATGTTATCTGTAGTTTGAATCGATATCGGGTAAAAATAGTACGATTTTTTTTGCTATCCATTGTTATGCGGTTGTGTTTTGATTTAGTTATTTAGAATGGCTACCTGAAATAAATATTTTTTGCCATAAAATTGGCATCCAATAAAATTTTTTTTTAGAGCATAGAGGGGCCTCTGAGGTATTCTGTATTAAGCACCGGTTACCTTTGCCCACACACTTTAGTGTAAATGTGCTTCCAAATATTTTAGTATGCTATATTTAAAATTAAATATTTCTATTTCTAATTTACAAGAGTGGTTTTTCTTCGTAAAGCAGAATGAAATGTTAAATGACTGGCATAAATTTCATAATAATTTACAATTAAAGTATTAAGCAAGTAAAAATTAAAATATTAGTGTTGACAGGTCACGAATGAATAATATAGCGGAAAATTGCCTCATTCTATGTATATATATAAAATTCAATTGTATGTAATAGTTTTTAATTTTTTTTTTTAAATAAAAGAAGCTTGAATGTTTTTTATATTTTATAACTAAACTATGAAGGTTTAGTAATAAACATTTTCACTTAAGAAAACGTTTATTTTATCTACACATACACCTATTTTATGATCATATTCAGTGCAGCGTTTAGTTACGCAAGCAAACATTTTTTTAATGATTGGAAGATAAAAATGAAGTATTTTAACAAGGGCTTTTCAAGCTAAAGAATAAAATAGATACAAAATCATTCATTTTACATATTAATTTGGGCAAAGTCAGAGTAAATTTTATGTTATTTAAGTAAATTTATTCATGTAAATAAGGTAATATAAATAATTGTAGTATACATTAATTCATTAAGGTTAACAATGTGTAGCGTTGGCATTAACATGATACGTCTAAAGAATATATATTCAAATAGTTTGATAAAAAATATTCAAAGGAAAATTTAAGTTTTTTATAATATATAGTTATTTTTTCAGCTTCACTCTGTATCCCACGGCAGAGTAAGCAATAGGTTCCATTGTTAAGACCCCGTTCCCGCATTCCGTGTTTGCTTTTTAAGCGCGGCGTTGAGTTCAGTGGCGGAACTCAATGCCGCGTTTTGTCTTGTTACCAGAACGAAAAATTCAAATATGGATTGTTTATTCATTTGGAAATATTAAATATTCCACTTCGAGTAGGTATCGACCCCAAAACCCGTGACTTATCCAGTTACACGTTTGTGCCACTGCAGGTCTCTATTGTGATATATAAACTTAATAATGTAGAACTAAGTTATTTTTAGCCACTAGTAGTATTCAGCACTATTAGTAGTATTAGTTGTGGATTCGATCCCGACTCCAGGAAGTAAATTTTTTTTTTTTTTAGCTTCACGCTGTATCCCGCACGAGGCAGAGTAGGCAGAGGGAACCCGGGAACCTAGTGTTAAGACACTCCGTTCCACTTCCGTTCCCCGCTTTTCGCCAAATTTGAGGCATTGCGTGTTGAGTGGCGGAACTCAACGCCGCGCTTTGCCTTATTACCAGAGCGGAGAAATGAAACATTAAATATTTAAATTGAAAATATTAAATATTTCATTTCCTCGACTGGGGATCGAACCCAGAACCTGTCGGTTACAGTCACACGCTTGTGCCGCTGCGCCACGACTGGCCTCTAAAATATTTGTTATTTTCAATTTAAATACTTAATTCTTATTTTTTCGCTCTGGTTTTAAGACAAAATGTGGCGTTGAGCTAGTTACTAAGCGATGCTTCTATTTTTGAAATATGGGAAACAGAACAGAGTGTATTAACACTTCTTTCCTAAGTTCCCTCTGCCTTTCTTGCCATGCGCAAGATTCAGCGTAAATCTAAGTAAGTTAGTAAATGAGTAAAATAAAGTAAATAAATCAATAATTATATCGATAAACACAAAAAAACACATCACTATCGTAATATAGGGTCGGAAATTTTACCACCTTGCAATATCGACGGGTCGGATGGTATATTATAGCCTAAGTGATAAATGAATTTGTGAATCTTACTATGTCTATGTTACTTTGTAGCTGAATATATAAATCATTACCTATTTTTTTTTATATATTTTGCACAAGCGTGTGACTGTTAATGCGAGAGGTTGAAGGTTCGATGCCTAATCGAGGTAACGAAATATTTAATATTTTCATTTAGTTGTTATCGTTACGAGGCAAAGGCGACGTTAAGTTCCGCCGTTCATCTAAATTAGGTGGAAAATGGAACACGGAAATGTCTTTTGGTTTCTAGTTTCTTTTTATATCTCGCACATAGCATTTTGAGATATTGGGTAGTTGAGAGCAAAGCGCGGCGTTGAGTTCCGATACTCAATACACAATACCTCAATGATGGCGGAAAGTGGGGAACGGAAGTCAAACGGAGTGTCTTAACACTAAGTTCCCAAGTACCTTCTGATTATCCTGCCATGTGCGGGGTACAGCGTGAAGCTGAGAGAGTGACTGAGTTGGTAGATGAACTCAGAAACGAGTTGTTTTATTACCAGAGAGAAATATTAAAAATAATTAGTCATCCCCGAACGGTAAGCGTATTGGCAACCTTCAAGTTTTCAATTTTGGCACAAACATGTGACTGTAAACGTTACAAGTTGTAGGTTCGATACTCACTCAAAGAAATGAAATATAAAACCAATACAATTTCGTCGGAAAGTGAAGCACTTGAGTGTGTTAATGAGAACGGAGTGTCTTGACACTATGTTCCCATGTCTACCCTACCTGGTGCGGGATACAGCGTGTAGCTGAAAAAAAAAATCTTGGCACAAAAGAATGGAAACTTAAGCGACTTGATTGCCAAAAAAAAATTACTTAGCCATTCGTTTCCTTATCTCGTATAATTACTATCATTAATAATGTTGGTATCAAGAAACGTTACTAATGGAAATTTATATCCCCACGAAATTAAACTTGGAAGCAACGCGAAATGTCACTGGGCTTGGATATTTAAGAAAATGCAAAGCTTTAATCGTTTAATGAAAGATTTTTCTGTTAATTTTATATTTTGACAAAGCTTTTTTGAGCTTTTTTCATAATAAATAAAGTCATTGATTAAGATATATTCTTGTTTTTTAGGTTCCCGTTGTGTCTGTCTCAGTATTTATGGCATTTTGTATCAAGTGGTAGATCTCAATAGTCACAAAAAATCTCCTTGTTGTAATAATTTTCATACAACTTTATTTAAAGCTATAACCCGCATTTAGCTTACTGAATGTAGGCCGAGGGGATGTAGTGTTAAGACACTCTGTTTTTCATGTTAAGGTCAATTTTCGAGACATTGTGTGTTGAATAGCGGCTTTTAACGCCGATCACTGTTCTTTTATCAGAGCGGGAAAAGAAAATAAATTCATTCAATTGGATGTCGACGCCGTCGTATATTTAAATATTAACGTTAATTATATTACAATTAGGGTTTTGACTTCAAATTCAGTTAATTTGTTACACATTGTTTGTTCGATGCCTAAATCTCTTCGTAATGTGATTTCGCCTATACGATTACTAGATAATTCTAACTATAGGTCAATCTATAGTGTTGAGCAGCGGAGTTTAACGCCGCATTTGTTCTTGTTACGAATGCTTCATATTATAATTAAATTGTACCATCAATTATGAAAATAAGTTTTCCTCAGCAGAACTGCTTTCCGAGCCCGTGGTAACTTTATAAAACGGAAGGGGTATGCGGTTCTCTGGGCCTATCCCGCTAGGTATATAGCGTGAAGCTAAGTGAAGTAGGTGGTAACTTTACGTACTTTCAATAGATTAAAAAGTGCCTTCAATCCGAATTGAATATATTTTGAATTTTAATTTGAAGAAGAAAACGCAAAAATCTTAACTTATTTTACTTAAAGGGCTAAAAATTTTATATAAAATTAATTTTTCTTAACTAGTAGCGTAGTTAATTGGTCAATATTTATCAACCATTATTTCTTGAGACGTGACTAAACGATACGTTGTAGATTCGATCCCCACTCGAGGAAATAAATAATTCATATTTTTAATTTAAATATTTTACGTTTTCTTTTTTTGGCTCTGATAACAAGTCAAAGCGCGGCGTTGTGTTTCGCCACTGGAAACGTGATGCCTCGAATTGGAGAAAAGTGGAAAATGGAACAGATTGTCCTAACACTAAGTTCTCCAGTCCTCCATGCCTTCCATGACATATGCGGGATACAGCATAAAGCTGATAAAAATAACTTATTCTAATTAGCACATTTTCTGAAAAATATGATATAATAGAGAGACAGAGAGAGAGAGAGTCACACACAACAAGTCAAACTCCTCTTTTTGCATTAGAGGGTAAAAATTGAATATACTACTAACCTTTAACATCCAGTTTCACTCGTTTCAATACAGGTTTGTCCAGCGCTACAGATGACACGTTGCACATCAGCTCGCCTCCCAACTCCGCCCGTGTCACCGTGAAGTCTAGGGTGTGGCGGACACTTGAGTCATCGGTTGAGGTTTTTGCTGGAATAAAAAAGATAATATAAGCTAAATATAGATAAAAATAAGAAACTTTAGTAGCTTAGGGGCTTGAGGGTAATACAACATGCCTCTAAATTTAGGCAGCAAGTAGGGACGGAACTGTAAATGAAGTTTATTTAATTAAAACAGCAAAGAATGTGGCTTCACGCATAGGTTCAGTAACCACGGAGCCCAGGAAGTAGGGAACGGAAGTGTCTGAATGGGAACAGAGTGTCTGAACCGGTTCCAAGTTCCCTCTATCTTCTTCAGTTTCCAGGAAACATTGTAAAGCTAAATTTAAATCCACATTTAAATAACAAAAACCAAACTCTCTACTCAGCTGCACGCTGTATCCTGCACAAAGCAGGGTGGGCAGAGGGAACTTGGGAACATAGTGTTAAGACACTCCGTTCCACTTCCGTTCCCCACTTTCTGCCAAGTTTGAGGCATTGTGTGTTGAGTGGCGGAGCTCTACGCCGCTTTTTGCCTTGTAACCAGAGCGAAGAAATGAAAACATTAAATATTTAAATTGAAAATATTCAAAACAAAACAATATATAAAATCTAATCCAATATTATATATCTATATAAAACATTGTAGCTGATTGTACAAAATATTTCAGCTTACGCCCGCGTTCTGTGGAAGGAAGAGCGTATTTACAAATCGTTATCTAAAGTCGAGTTCACGCTTAGAACCGATGTCAGCAATATAGGATAACTCGAGTTAGCTGTGTGTAATATCGATATTATAATTTAATTGTTTTAATATTGATATTGAGGTCTTTCGTGGCGCAGCGGCACAAGCGTGTGACTGTAAACGATAGGTTGTGGGTTCGATCTCCGCTTGAGGAAATTAAATATTTAACTTTGTCAATTTAAATATTTAATGTATCATTTCTTCGCTCTGGTAATAAGACAAAATGAGGCGTTGAATTCCGCCACTCAACACGCAATGCCTCGAATGCCGCGGAAAGTGGGGAACGGAAGTGGAACGGAGTGTCTTAACACTAGGTTCCCAATTTCCGTCTGCCATGCCATGGCACAATGCCATGCGCGGAGTACAGCGTGAAGCTAAAAAGCAATATTGATATTGTAAAATTTAAGTGATTGAAGACCTGGCGATTGGTTGTGAGTTCGATTCCCATTGGAGATAATAATGTAATGTTTAATATTTCCTATTCCTTGTTTTGGTAACGTGGTAAAACGTCGCGCTAAGTTTCACCTGTCAAGATGCAAACCCTTTTAATTTTCACGAGAAATGTACGTAAGAGCGGAAGTTTCTTAATAAGAACGGATTAACCTGATATTAGGTTCCCATGTATAATTACTACAATTCGTTTCGATTTTAAATCAAAATTCGAACTAAATACTACAACAATGACACAGCTGTATCCAAGTTTAGTTAAATACCTCATAAATTCAGTTCAGGGTGACTGTTTAAAAGAAGATATATGGTTTTTACTTTGAAGACATTAATTTCCTGTGGATCATACATCATAGTATACGAAAAGTGCTATTGTACTTAAATGTTCCATAATATGGGTATACCTGTAGAATTTATAATATTTTTATTTCGATCTTCGTTATTTTTGGATAAAGTTTGATCCAAAATCTTTGTTAATGAAAAACATATATATTATTTATTTATAGGATATTTTTATAAAGTGTTGAATCGTAGATTTTTATCTACGACTACGAGAAGTAATATTTTAAAATAACCTTTATTAATACTGCCCTTGTCTACTTGTGCGTGCGTGACATATTCGTTTCCTTTTTTTGGTACGAGACGCGACGTTATGTTTCTTCACGCAACACGTAAGTATGAATTTAAATTGAAAATTCAAATTCATTTTTTTTAATATAAGAAGTTCGAAGCTTCGTTTTTTGAACGTCAAAGAATTTACCACCAGTTCAGTAAAATTACTGCCTCAGGCCTGAGAAGAATCCACACGAGAAACAAAGCTGGTGTGACATGTATTTTATATTTGGTAATATAATATACCTTTAACACACAAACGTCTTTTGATAACTTTTTAAAATTGTGAAATAGAAAATTCTCGGGCGTTTTCTAGGATCCTATTGTAAAACGTACACACGGTCCCGTACGGACTTGTAATCAAGCTATAAGGGCACTAAGCTTTAACTTATATTAATATAGATATATATATATATATATATATATATATATATATATATATATATATATATATATATATATATATATATATATATATATATATATATATATATATATATATATATATATATATATATATATATATATATATATATATATATATATATATATATATTCATTTATTTATATATAATATGTATTTATTTTTCCTATCATACATAATAATTTTTAAAAATGTATAGATGTGTTAATGTTTCTATTCAATATATTAATTTCTTTAAATTATTCTCCTAAAAAATTATAGGGCCTAATTTATAAATTGCGTGAATAGATCGATCGCTTTTGTAAGACAA